>MU127417.1:976179-1138400 GCA_014904945.1 Gyrodon lividus | reverse complement strand
TACAGGGGCGCAGCACATAAGCTGAAGCCACAGTTCCTTACCCCTCCGACACTTCTCAGGAATTCCCGCAAACCCCGCCACCTCCACAACTCCGGAACATCCGGGAATTCCGGGAAAGAACCGGACTTGACAAAATGTCAAGAAGTGTCAAAGGAGAGTGACATATGTCAAGAGATAACCGAGATAGGAATACGAAAGTTCGGGACAGGAATACGAAAGTCTGGGACGGGAATGCAGAAAGTCCGGGACGGGAAGTATGGGGTTCGGAATGTCCGATGAAAGAGAAATCATCTAAGGTAAAGTTCGAGGGCCGGGATTTGGGATTTGGTTATAGGGGTTTGGAATTGGGCCGGATGGGTTAGGGAAGTTTCGGAATGTGACAGTTCCAAGTCCACCCAGCTTGCTTAAGTCTGTTTTATAGTTCCCGTGCTCATGAATATGCAGTCGACCTACAGGAACTCCACGAATTCCTATGCACGGAAATGGCCCATGCTCAAAAATGCTACCAAGGACCCACAGATTCCCAACAACTTCCCATGCCAGACTTCTGGATTAGAGACCAAGTGTTCATCAAGGCAAAGTACTTCCGCTCCAATTGCCCTTCCAAGAAACTCTCAGAAAAGAACCTCAGCCCCTATCCCATCATTGCTCAAGCTGGACCCCTGTCCTTCACCCTCCGACTTCCAGACTCCATGTGCACTGTCCATCCCATCTTCCATGTCTCCCAGTTGGAACCTGCAACTCCAAACATAATCCTGAATTGGGTCCAACCCCCACCTCCCCCAGTCAAAGTTGACAGAGAACCCATATACAAAATCTCCGAAATCCTAGACTCCAAAATTGACCGACAATGCAGGAATTGCCAACTCCTGTACCTGGTAAAGTGGGCAGGCTACAAAGGGACTGATGAAGAAATGTCCTGGATCCTCACGACTGAACTTGCTCACGCATCGGAACTTGTTTCGGACTTCCACTCTGCATATCCCATGACATCCAGACCCCTTAACTCTCTCAGATGAGGATGGAAACACATTGTACCATTCTTCAAACAAAAAACTACGCTGATTGTTACACAAGGAGACCAAAGGGAGTTTCTATACTACTTCCCCATCCCCATCCTCCTCACCCTCACCCTCCTCCTCATCCCCATTCTCCCCATCTTCATCCTGTTCTTCCTCCCCACCTGCCCACTCCTTTTCCCTTCCACTCTGACACCTCCCGGCATCCTCCAGACTCCATGCCCCAGGACCCCTGAGCCTCGAGGAAGGCCACCAGGCTGCTTGTGAGCACCTGTTGGATGCCATGACAGCCTCTTGAAAGGCCACATTGGCCTTCCTTTGCTCCTTGTAGGAGACCGCTAGGGCCCCCAGCATGTCCCATCTTTCTTTGGCCTCCTTGTCCTCCTCCTTGCTCTCCTCCCAGGCCTCTGAACTCTTCTGCCTCTGCCACTTCCAATCCTTTCCTCCCTGCAAGGATGCCACTTCCATGGCTGCCCTCTTCCCTGCCACTCCGGCCTCCTGGCATGATGTATGCACCTGCACGCACCTCACGCACATCCTCAATTGTCCAATCTTTGGGCCCGGACATGGGACCCTTGCCCTCATGCAGGCCACACAGGGAGCCAACCCCCAGGCCTCCCCATGCTGCCTTGAGACAGCCCCTTCAATGAGTCGCTCGCCCCATACCCCTGCAACTCCTGTCACATCCTCTCTGTCACCATCTGCATGACCTCCTCCTCTGCTTTCCTCCTCCTCTCGTCCTCCTTAGCTCTCTTCCATGCCTCCTCCTCAATTTTCTGCCTTGCCTCCTCACGCTTCTCTGCCTCCTGCCAGGCTTTCATCTCCCTGACCTCCTGGATTCTCCGGGCAGACTCCCGTGCGTGTTCTTCCTCCTCCTGCTGGAGATGGGTGACTTCATCGTCGGATTGTGAGTGGGTAGACATGATGGATGATGAAACTAAACAACAGGCAGTCGACAGTCATAAGATTGATTCCCAATTTTCAAACTCTGCCATACTTCTATTCCCCATTATGGACTCCTAACCAGGCACTCAAGGGTTTGTGCCTAAGAGGGGGATACAGTCACATCCCAAAACTTTCCCAACCCATCTGACACCATTCCGGCCCTTTATGATCAAATCCCAAACCCCAAGCCCCGGACTTTACCTTAGAAGATTTCTCCTTCATTTGATATTCTGAATCCCGTATTTCCTGTCCCAGACTTTCACATTCCCATCCTGGACTTTTGTATTCCTATCTCAGCTATCTCTTGACATATGTTCCTTTCCTTTGACATTCCTTGACATTCACAGTTCCTATCAATAATTCTCTTTCCCCCTGCTTCACAATTATTGTGCCATCATCCTCAGTTATTATTCCATCATTCTGATGCCATTCCAATTCATCCTCTTACTTTGTTCTGGAATCCCAAAACCCCAATTCATCTGAAATACTTTAACAGTTTTATATCTTCTGGACTCTTCAGTATATAAACCCAACTTCACTCTGTAATACTTCTCTAGTTTGAATATTGACTAAATCCTATTCTATCCTCCAAAGTCTTACTTCACTCTGAAAACCTCTCTCAGTCCTTGAGTTGATCTTAGCATTGTCCTCCAAACTTCTGCCTTGAAATTAAGGGACAGAACTCATACAGGGGCACAGCACATAAGCTGAAGCCAAAGCCCCTTGCCCCTCCGACCCCCCTCAGGGATTCCTAACCAACTTCACCTTCCACGTGCTTCAGACTATCTGGGAATTCTGGGATTGAACCCAGACTTGACAGTGTTATATCAAAGGCCCTAATGCATGGACTACCACTTACCTCATGATATGACAATGTAGACTAGTCACACTTCCCTTGAGAAATGCATGCTGCAACAATATGCCCTTGCTCCTATTACAACACATTATAACCAGAATAATGAGAC
This sequence comes from Gyrodon lividus, assembly GCA_014904945.1. NCBI lineage: Eukaryota > Fungi > Basidiomycota > Agaricomycetes > Boletales > Gyrodontaceae > Gyrodon > Gyrodon lividus. The sequence goes on along the minus strand of MU127417.1, from coordinate 1,135,471 downwards.
TCGGCAAAAAGGGCGGCCTTACCTGCAAACACCACACCAGTGACCCATCATGTTGTTTAGCTCACTAGCAGTGAAAATAGTCCAGATGTCCACTGTGCGATCACTCTTGTGGTGAACCATTTGCTATTAAAGATGTTAGTAACACACTAGAAATTTATTTATACTTATTACTTACTGCATGGTCAGTGTCACCTAATGCTGATGTCAACAGGTGAGGCATGACATCACCCACCTCATCTTGATCTAAGACCACATCAGTCAAGGGTAAGCTGTTGGTGGTGTGCTGAGGGAGCTCCTCATAACCATCACTCTCCAATGAGTCTTGAGGATGACTAGACAGTGGCAGGTGGCGGAGTGGGTGAGCAACATCATCAGGACTGCTCAGCTCTACACATGCTGCTTTGCACTTGCCTGCCAACTCTGGCGATGCAAAAAAAAGAGGTGTGGTTGTCAGGGTCAGTGACTTGACGAAAAGCTTTTGAAACATGCTTTGAGCGACAGCGACCAGCAATCTTGATGGCTGGAGGAGGGCTGGGAATACAAAGAGAAGAGCTAGAGGCCACTAGGGGAAGTGGAAGTGCATTGTCTGGGTCATGAAAGAATTGAATCTGGCTAGCATCAAGGAGTTGGCCATCAGGGCCAACAGTGCACTGGTCTGGGTCTGCAGCAGATTACATGAGCAGTGGTGGGCTCTTTGAATGAAGTGTCAGCTCACCTTTAAGCCTGGCTAAATGAGGATCAGTATTGAATGGAATTGAGAAATGAGGATACACTTCAGAGAATGCACTATCAAAGAAAACATCCTAGAGTGTATTGCAATGAATTTGAGGGATGCTCAGGAACTTTGGGAGTCAAGAGATTGTGAATTGAGGTGCAACTACAAACACCATAATTGACACACTGTTGCAGGTAGCATCACCCAGAGCAAGAGCCTGTGGCTTCAAGAGATGGTGATATCTGAGCTATAAACAAGCACTAAAGAGTTGGGTTGGACTCCAGACAAGAATGGATGGCTTACCTAATGTGGTGATCAGGAATTGAACTCAGTGTCAAGTCCAGGTTCAATCTTGGAATTGCTGGATAGTCTGGAGTGCATGGAAGGGCAGAGTCGGTCAGAAATCCCTGAGGGGTGGTCAGAGGGGCAAGGAACTTTGGCTTCAGCTTATGTGCTGCACCCCTGTACGAGTTCTGCTCCTTAATTTCAAGGCAGAGGGTCAGAAGACAATCCTAAGATCAACTTAAGGACTGAAGGAGGTTTCAGAGTGAAGTAGAGACTTTGCAGGATAGAACGGGATTTAGTTGATATTCAAACTAAGGAAATATTGGAGAGTACAAGTGGGTTTATATACTCGGAACATATAAATGACAAAAACTATAAGAGGGGCAAAGAATGACTCTATGCACCTATAAGAGGGCAGTGATTGCCCAGACTACTAGGGATTAGCTAGGAGTAGCAAATAGGTATAAGTAAACTCACCTCAGCCGCTGCCAAAGAGGGGCAAAGAATGACTGAGGAATCCGAAGTGAAAACTAAGTATATATGTATAACAGAGTGGGCAGAGAAGCGCTCGCTAATGATAATTAGGGAATAGGAACAGGAACAAGAGGAATTTGGAATTAAGCAATGTAAGGAAGTGACGGAGCGTCCCCAGAGGCTCGGAAATGATGACAAGTAAAGGATAATGGAATACAATAAGGGTCTGCACATCTACACAAATTCCGGATCAATTCCGAGCAGATACCAAGACTCCGAGCAGTTTCGCCTGGCAGCGGAGCGGGGGTAGGAATTCCGGCATTTTGGACATGTGGAGGCACGGACTCTGATGTTCCGAAAATGCATGGTTTGTTGTTCTGGTTCTGGAGTTCACTGTATTTTGTCAATAAAACTGTTAAAGTATGTTGGATGAATTGGGGTTTCAGGGGTTTCAGGTTTCCAGAGCAAAGTAAGGGGATGAATTGGAATGGCGTCAGAATGATGGAATAATAACTGAGGGCAATGGTGCAATAATTGTGAAGCAGGGGGAAAGGGAATTATTGATAGGAACTGTGAATGTCAAGGAATGTCAAAGGAAAGGAACATATGTCAAGAGATAGCCAAGATAGGAATACAAAAGTCCAGGACGGGAATGCAAAAGCCCAGGATGGGAAATACAGGACTCAGAATATCAGATGAAGGAAAAATCTTCTAAGGTAAAGTCTGGGGCTCGGGGTTCAGGATTTGATCATAAGGGGCCAGAATTGGGTCAGATGGGTTGGGAAAGTTTCAGGATGTGACACTCAGCCCAATATATTTCTGTATTTTCCGAGGTATTTTCTGAGCTACAAATATGATCAAACAATAGCTGTGTGTTTGTTGCACTGAAGTTTATTATGCAACGGACTGTAATATGCAATATGCATAAATTTACTTCTTTTGGCTTGCCCCGACTCGGGACCCGACAAAAACCGATGCAAAAGTGATGCATTATGAACATATCAACTGTACTAGACAGACAGAACCATGGACACACACTGGATCGTTCGATGCCATCAGGTTGTTCTGGAGGAATGATGCAGGAGCAACCAACGCCTTTCAGGTTTGTGAAGGGGATCGATGTCGGAGGAGCTGGCAAGAAACTGAGCAGACTTGGCAACATGACCCGGCAGAATCGATCAACGATTTATTACGAGATTTCGCATCTGCTCCTTTGACTATTTGCTACTACGGGTATTCACTCAACAGGACGCTACAAATGAGAGACCTGGAGTCCACTTGTGCGTTGAGATGATACCAGACACGGGGTCTGTCAACCTGGCTACACAAGAGTCAACGCAGACCTTATGATCTCAATTACCCACAAGGCATTCCTCGTATCCACGAATGCTTTCCTTCACCACGTAACATGTCTTTCGACAACCCGCTAGCTCGTCCCTAGTAAAACCGACAATCTCCTCATCTGATGGGCGCGATTGGCCCTCATTGACAGTCGACCAGCATTGTTGAATGAACACCCATCGACGTTCCGTGATCACTTCTAGATGGGGACGTGCCGGAGTCTCCTTTTGTGAAAGTGCAATCACCACTCGTTCGTCACGGGGATAGTAATGATACGGTATCTTCCCGGTCAGGATCTTGGTGGTGTTCAGAGCACATGTCCCAGAAGCGAGATAATGACAAACCTGTAGCATAATTCTGCCGAAGGAGTAGATGTCACTTCGTGGAGTTGGCTGAACCCTTGTAAGGATCCCTCCCTCTTCAGATGGTTGGACGTTTAGGCAGAGAAGCTCTGGAGCTGCCCAGCGCAGCGTCCCTCTCACCTGAGGAGATGTCGCCGAGGGTGATACCCCAAGTGCTGTTAATAACACCGACAGACCGAAATCGGCGATACATGCTCTCCCGTCGCCATGAATGAGCACGTTTGACTGCATGTCTGACGTGTAAGTATACACGGAACGAACGCAAATGAGACCACGTACACCCGAGAGATCGCCATGCACGACGGACCGGGAATGCACTATCAGTCATGATATCTTATATGAGCAACTGCATAACTAGCATTGGTTCTTACGGTACTGTAAACCCATAGCGACATCACCAAGCTGTGATGTTGATATCAGATTCGTGCCCAATGGCAAAGTTGCAACGAATACCTACCAAAGTAAGCCTCTCCATCACTGTTAGGTTGTCATCTCGGCGTTCCAGATAAGATGTCAATGGGCCGTGTTCACGCCAGGGACAAACCATAGCGGGAAGCCGTCCAAATCCCATGGTCGTCCCGAAGAGTGGTAAGACGTTGATATGCTTGAGGTCTGTCCACACTTTGATCTCCCGATGGAGTCTCTGGATAGTTGGTCGCACCAGGACAAATGGTGAAAAATGCCATCATACTGACCTTCTTTTTCTGAGCGTCATCACCATCATCAGCGCAGTATGTCCTGATCGCTTTCACGGCAACCTAGACGGACAGTCAGTTCACGTGGCTTCAGGAAGATAAAATGATACACATCAACAGACGTCCCGTTCCTGCGAAGCGTGCCTCTATAGATATCCCCGTAGCCGCCGGATGCGATTGGGTATTCACCCTTTCGCATGACATCACTGGTGAGGTCGTTCGCAAAACTGGAACGATTGGGATACGATTGAGTTCGTAAGCTATGCCACTTCATTGACATCGCGGCTCACATGACATCAAAATCCCATGCAGTGTCCTGTGTCGGTCGTTCGAAGGCAGTGGAAGTTCCTACTACGCTGCTACTTGAGCCCGCATCTCTGGCACCCGCAGCGAGGACCTGTGACACCAGAAGCTCCAAACAGTTCATGAAGGACTATTTTGACGAGGGAAGAAAAGAAAGGACTATTCACCGAAGGACTGAAATCCTTTCCTTTGCCCTTTTGAACGCTCTTCGGAGGGGAGGGAGGTGGCTGTTACATTATCATGAGGTTCAATGGATTATGCGATGTTACGACAACGAGGTGGAGACATACTTTCAAAAAGTGTCCTGCAGTAAAGAACACCCGGTTCACCTGAGACATACACTCTGCAGACGTCGGGTCCGCTCGTTCAGCGCACGCAGGTTGCCATGGGTTCGATTGCATTTCAGACTGTGCACCACCCAATTTGATATTTGAATTTATGGGTGCAGGAGACAGGAGAGCTTGTGCAGGTGGCGAGGGCGTTTGACTGGAGGATACAGTGAATACTAACGGATCCACCCGCGCTTCCGTGGTATCCATGAGTGGGGTGATCACAACGGCAGGAGGAGACTGACTAGAGAGGGGGATGGAAACGGGAGCCGATGTCCTGTTGTGGTCCCCATGAAAAAACGGTGTGGGTAGAACGCTCGTTGAAAGTGGTGCAGCGATGGAGGCAGGGGGAGGCTTGCGAAGATGTAACCTCATTAACAATCGATCCCCTGCTTCAGGGAAACGCGACTTTGTTTGTGCTATGCCGTGATCTAACTGACCGACAAGAAAATTTGGCTGCCCATCGTTCCCGATTGAATTGATGTTTGGATCGTGTTGGCCAAAGCACATGTACGAGCGAAGCAATACAATCACCCTCGCTCGATCTCGTCGGGTAGTAGACCCATTTCCCATGCGAAGATCTGTGACAATCTGTGCATTGATGTTCAACGATGTCAATAGTAGATCTAACAAACGTATGCGACGAGTCCCTGCCTCTGCAATCTGCCCTTGTTCTTGTCTTTGTGCGTGACACTTTCGTTGCAAAGAATAAGGGGTTAACAAGTTATCGGTACGAGCTGGTAGCTGACTGTTGTGGTGCTGTGGGACGGAGGACGGGTGATAGTTCCTCGGTTTTGAATACTGAGCATGTAGCCTGCCAATTGTACTCACGTCTAGGAAGGAATCAGCTGCATCACGCGGTTGCGCCTCCGCGGCTTCGTTGTCCGAAACGACTGAATCATCCAAGTCAGAGTTCTCGGAACAATGAGTTCGTTGTTGCGAAGCGATGATCGTTGTTGGTCCAGCCAGCGAGCCTGGCTGCACCTGGTCCCATTTTGACTTTCCCTTCCACCTTTTCTTCTTGGCAGGCATACGCTGTACATAGTTTACGCGGTTGTCAGATCCTCAAGTAGAAAGAGACAAGAAGGGGAAATGACTAAAAACCTCGGTCATTCTTCGGTATGAAACAAGTGTTGTTCCCACGCGAAGCTGTGCTCGAGGAGTGGATCTGTCGTGACGTCGCATGATGGCTTGACGGATTCGATCACTAGCTTGATGTTTGGTATGGCTTGCAGAGGCGGCAGGTTGAGGTTTAGGAGTGGAAATGGGGAAATGGTGGGTGTCATCGGCAGGAGCAGGATTGGGATCAGATTCCCTTTGTTTTCCCTTATCCTTTGCAGTGAACTCCTGAGGGGTGGTGGCGGGTTGCGGCTTTGAACTGGCATTAGCATGCCTGATCATTCCAATGAGAAACAGTCTTACATCTACGGAACGTTCTGCTTGCGCCCCCTGGACTGCCTGTTGACGATCTGGTTGCGGTTGTGTCTGCCCAGAAGCAGGTCATACAATCCGCGAGTACTGGTTAGAGAGGTAGTTGTGAACCTACCTTCGACCCTTCATCGACCCTCTTCCGCGCGAATATGTTACGGAACCTGGAAAAGCGATGCTTGGGGGGTTTGCCTACCGGAGCTAGGGCCTGCGCAAAGTGGATTAGAACATAAATGAAAACAAGAGAATGTCACGAACATCAAGCGAATCGTTCTTGAAGATGTTGGCGTCGGATGGGTCGTTAGTCCCTCCAACAGGTCCTACTGCAGGGCGCTGAAAGAGGAATGAGAACGGGTCGCTACGCTATCGCGAAGAAAATTCACATCGAGGAAGTCGCGCAGCGACGATGACTCGCTGGGACGCATATGCAATATGGTGTCCACTGCCTCTGAGCTGTCCTCCTCTGCGGTGTTCTCGCTCTTATCGTCGTCTTTGGAACTTGGCGAGACTGGCGGTTCTCGAGGGGGAAGCTGTACGGCGTCACGAGAGGCTTGTCAGAGTTGATAGAGTTTAAAAATATCCGGGGTGCGCATACATTGGAGGATTGTTGCAAATCAACGTTTACTTCGCGGAGCTGCATGGAGGTGAATGTGGGAAGGAGGTATTGAAACGTGAAAACTCACGTCAACTGACTGTGGAACAACATCCATGGGTTAACAGAGTTGGTAGACAAGTCGACACTCAGATACGTACTGCATCGCTCGATATCGCCGGCGTGTTCTCGAGGAGGGACGAAGAGACGATGCCTTTCAGGCTCCAAATGCGAACCTTACTGTCACTTCCTCCACTCACGAGACGGCTGCCATCGGGCGAAAATGCTATGGAATTTACGTGGACGTCGTGCTGAAGGGCTGGACCGACTTGTCGTCGTGTAGTTGTGTCCCAGAAACGGACTGTGTGGTCCAATGAGCCGGATGCGATGAACTTGCCATTGGGTGAGACTGCGATGGAGCAAACGACGCGGGTGTGGCCATTTCATTCAGCAAGTAATGAACCAGTCGAGGGATCAAAGCATTTGATGGAACCGTCGTCGCACCCAGCGATGAGTCGTTGGTCATTGGGTGTCCATGCAAGCGAATATGCATATACATTAATTGGCAGAATGACGAGTTCGAAGTGGTTGTTCCAAATGCGTAGCCGACAGAGACAACGATGCCACTGTGTCCTTTGAGAGGACCTGCGACTCGTTCGCCCGTTGACATGCTCCATACAATCACCGTCTGGTCAGCCGACCCACTCACTGCCCTCGTCGAGTCCGGGGAGAATGCCAATGACCGTACCGACTGCAAGTGCCCCTTCAACTCATCAACCTTTTCGTGCGTCGTTGCATTCCAAATCGTGATCGTCCCTTCCATCCCTGCGGTGGCTATCAATCGTCCATCACCAGATGCAGCGACTGCCAACACCCAACTTTTTTCCTTCATCGCCGTCTCCACCTCACGACCGCATCGTACCCTCCACATCCGAACTCTACTGTCGTCGGAGCCACTGATCACCTCTTTACCGCCGGGTAGAAACGCGACCGACCGTATCCAATCCGTATGACCAAATAGCACTAATGTCGGCACAGGCAGCCCTATAACGCGTCGGTACGCATTCCTTGCCCTATCGTAAAGCCGCGATGACATGTCCATGTCTCTATGCAACCTGGTATTGTGAGAGACCGAAGGGGGACGAAATGCAAGGAGAGAAGCTTCAAGACCTTCACGGCGCGTCTTTTTCGTCTATTTAATTCGTTGTTCTCGCTGCTGTGCTTCATGTTTACGGCTTCCTCGCCGCATTTATAAAACTACCCGAGTCCAAGCGCTCAAAATTTAAAATAGTTCCTGTTCGGTTGGCTTGCAATACCTTCCGGATATATGTAGATGCTCAACGAGCCCGAGCTCGTATCGATTCCACAGCACTCTTCACAACGTTCGCTGACGGCGCGAATCAGTTTCTGGACTTCCCGTCGTTTGGTTAGGCTGGTCAAGGCTGTCTGTCAATGGTCATGGGATTTTTGACCTTTTCCTTGGTGTTTTTCAACTTGATCTTTTGGCCACACGGTATCACACCTTATGATCTCGAGTTATGAAACGGACGGACACTGGGTCAGGTAAGGTCGTTCCTCTTCACTGTCCCTCCCTTGAGGTCTTATCCCCCTCCTAGACTCGCTCACGGCATGCGGACTTAGATACATCGCCATTGCACGTTGTTTATTAGCGTCATCCCTCCCTAGCGCTTGACACTGGCAGCTTCTAAAAATCTCGCTTCCATTGGAACAATCGTTCGGATCTAAACAGGACGTACAAACACGTGCCACACCTCGTGGCTTATGCACGACCAGTCAGACTTAGGGAAATGCAAATATACACCTGCACACCGACAGAGCTTGGATGCAGACGTTCCGCGCAGCTTCATGTGAACTCATGGCGATGCGCCGTGCTCGGGGGCCAGGTGGCACATACGGGAGGGGAACCATCTCGGGAACCGGAAGAAATTGAACGTCGTTCCCTTAGCCCGTCGTCACGACCAAAAACTTGGGTTCCATTGGAATGTGCGCAATCTCGTCATTGTTTCCTTCACATTTGAAATAAGATCAGTTTCATCGTGGCAAAAGTTTTTTTTTTGGTATACTAAAGATGCAGTGCTTCAAGCAAATACTTTTGTGCCGAGCCACGATGCAAATGGCTGATAGGAGCAATTGATGCCAGCCAGTCTATGCATGGCGATGAGGTAGTGGTAGAGAGAGCTAGACAACTTCCGGGCGATCCGGACTCGGGATAAATATGACAGCCATACTCGTAATCCTGATCATTGGCTTCTGACATGATCTGCTATGGGGCCGATCGTAATTGATTGTCCACTTGTGATGCGGAAACATAGCGAGTTCTCATCCATTCCATCCAAGCCCCATGAGGCGACGTTCACCAGGGGCGGATGTCGCATACACGCCAGGCACTGAGAATGTACAACGGTGAAAACGGAACAGGCCGGAGTCGAACCAGCCAAATTACTTTTCCCAAATGCCCCGATGATCCCAGTCATTGTTACGTCCCCGAGTACCGTTACACAGACCACCCGATGACCCAGTCCAGCCGTACTTGTCATTGTAGGGGCGCTGGCCCGCCCAAGTTTGCATCGAAGGACGGGAAGGTTCGATAACTTCACGCAGCTCTCCCTGCGTCAAGCCTGATGTCCGGGGCACGAGACTACGATGTGGCCATCGAAGGCCAGGGGAAAGCGCGACAATGCTTTACATTGTAAGGCATTACAAAGTCATTGCGCAAGGAAATCATGGTTATATACACCCTTATAATGCCATATCAATGTATCCTACGCGCGTCGATGGACCGATGACTTAGAAAAAGGTCATAGATGAAGTCAAAGTCGTTCGTGTTTGCAGCGAGCTGTAAAGTGAAAACAAATGTCACCATCGTAACAACGATCATCCGATGCGGCCTACGAGGCTAAAATTCGTCTCTTTTCATCCTCCTGCGCGGCTCAAGCACATCAACTCGCAGCACACCGTCCAGATTCTTCAATACTTGCACTACCTCGTCCCCCCCTACCTCACCACCTGCCGGAGGCACAGCGAACACCAGCACATCTGTAAGCGCACCTGCTGACTTTGTATACTGGAGGTTGTGGAGAGCGGGGTGAGAGCCTGCGAGGCTTGACGGGTTGGAGAGAAACGGCGACGTGGTTGCAAAAGTGATAGCAAGCTCCGCGGGTGAAGAAGACATCACGATTCACGAGTAGTCGACTATTGTTGACCAGCGAAAGCTGCTGCGGACGTGTTATCGCGGAACTCAACCCTCCGAAACAAGCCACCACATACCAAGGATGCTGTTTGTTCTGTCCTTTGCTAACCTTCACGTGTTGCTTACTTCTGCTAGTGGATTTGAGGGATATCAATCGAAATCTTGGGATCAGAGTAGTTTCCGGTCAAGGCACCACCGTTGAATCAGGGAAATCCGGGGACTCCAGATCTAGTCAATTCCCGGTCGTTACACAGCATAGATGCAGGCCTCCTGGAAGGTATGGGTATGTACTAAGCACCTGATATTTGATAATTGCCTTGCGAGTCAAACGCATGTAGTGGCACGCTTCCACCACCCCACGGCGCAGCGTACTAATCACACGAACAGTACGTGCCAGTGGCACGCAAGTCAAATATATAAATCGTGTACAGGCAATATAATAGAAGATAGATGGTAGCTCGTCCCAACCCCTGATCTGATCACGATGGTCCTCTATCCCATGATCTACCCCCAATTCGACAGTCACATCCTTTGGCGGCAGTTTTCGTGACCATCGTGACTGCCGATCTGCGGGTGGATTACGGAACGGCCGTAGAGGATAGTATCTGTTCTGACCAAGTGTGAGAGCTCGTCGTACTCATACAAGAGTTTGAGATTACTGTCCAACTGTAAGTGAGGATGTCCTTGAAGGCGAGTAAAGCATGCTGGCACCCACCCCACCAACACCGAAAGCTGATCGCGGGCTTTTACCACTGGCCCCAAAACGTTCACATATGTCCTAGGGCTATGAGCCTGTCTGAGTATGGAACAAATTACTGGTCAGTCTGTTCCAGGGAAAGCTCGACATCAACTACACGAACCTTCGAGAGGATAGCCATCCTGGTCCTCTATTCGGAACGAACCTGCCTCAAGATGCCGCTTAATCGCTCGTGCAGCCAGTTTCGGGTGGCTCCTGAGTAAGCAATTGACGTTGTGATGATCCGTGAGCTGAACCACCCGCAACGATGGAGTAGTGGTCTTCAGCTCTGCTAGGAGCGAGAAAAGGCTCTCGAACTCGAATTTAGGAGACTGATATCTGGATGCTCTCAACCCAAAGTACTCGACTGGGGGGAGCACCAAATTGCGGTGTGCGATACAAGAGAAGTGGTCCACAGACAACGTAATGCGACGCAAGTTCGGGCATGCTCCTGAGACAAGTTCCAAGTACCCATTGACAAGGGGTGAATGGATGCACGGTGTATAAAGCTGAATCGAGGTGAGACGACTTCCATAGTAATGGATGAAGTCACTCCAATATCCCAGGTCCCTATGTGTGTCGATTATTAGTTCTCGGAGAGCCGTTGGGTTATCCTCGGAATCCTGTATATCATCTTTATCGGAAGCAAGAGAGAACGGCGGATTCAAAGCATGCAGCCTAAGCATTTCGACAGTGGGTACGATGTTCCTTGGCTTGAGGGCTTTCGACCACTTGAGCTGAGGGCAGTGGAGAATGCGAAGTTGTGCACATTTGGCCAAAAGCTCTGACAGACGGCGTGTGGATGGCGCGAGACGGGCAGTCGACCAATCGAAGACACGCAGCGATGACGCGGAACACTGCAGTGCACCCAAGACACTATCCGGCATCTCGAATCCAGAGTAATTAGAAGTGATGGTGAAAGAGATGATGGCGAGATTTGGAAGACATGTGATCACACCTGCCAGAGAGTCGAATTCTGCACCAGGATTGACCGCGTGGTCACGAATGGCGACATCAAGTCGCTGCGTACAGGCTCCTACTGGCCGTGTCCCCATAAGGGTGCCTGTTCCTGCTGCGGAGTGCATGAGAGTGCTGTACAGTGACGACAAGCATCGAGCTCTGCCAATGTAGATGGATTGATAGAGATATGGTGTGGCCAAGTGCCACCATTGCTTGCAAACACGAACGAGACAGCGCTTGGTCACTAAAGCCTCTCGCAGCGCAGGGTGATATTTTTGAGCGTAGAGTGGACCAAGAAGGCTGGGCTGCCTATAGATCTCTGGAACCAACGTTCCTGTCACGTAGGTGGCATGATAAAAGACACAGTCCCATATTTCGGGAGGGAGAGCAGGTAGAATAACTGAACGCTTCGACTGTGTGCTATCCATGAAATTTAAGATAGCTGCTATCGTGATGCATTGATTGATCTGCTGACGGAGTGTTCCGGCATAAGTATGTGCTGGCAGAGAGAGTAAACGGTACTGGAAGTGGTGTCTCACCTCAGCTGGATTGTTAAGGTAACCCCAAACTTGGCACAGTGGTAGTGATACTATTCGGCTCCCATGGCTGCCCCTTCAACCAAGTACCGTCATCATTAACTTGAACCACAGTATCGGTTGAAAGATGTCACCCCCAATTGACTTGGAAGAAGTGGTCAACTCAGAGATCAAGTAAGTTAAGACGTGCATTCTCAATGTGGTCTTACTGACTATCGGCAATCTGAATTCTAGAGAATGGCACTTTCGTAAGCCACCCACTAATGCGGCCTGAGAGTTGGTTTTCACTAACCTTCTACTGCCTCTTCATCTGCAGACATTTACTTTCATCAACACAATGCAGAAGAGCATCATGCTGCGCTTGAGCTGCGTGATGCTGTGCTGCGCCTGAGGCGGGACGGCGCTTTTGTGGCTGCCCCTCTCTTCCGCGTGAACACTGACCCAATTGGTCCTCATCCTGTTGGTGAGTGGCTCAGCTTCACGAAGGCAATACCGAGATATGGACTTTTGTCTAATGATCTAGGTTCTTATGAGATATGGGTGCCCTCTACATCATTCGCATCTGTATTCTCATATCTCTGCCAACACAGAGGGGAGCTGAGGTTAGTCATGGCTCACATGAGTGCCCCCCTGCTCACGGCGCTGTTCCAGCATCCTTGTTCATCCACTTACACGGGAAGAGGTTGGTTCTCCGTCTCATTCTATATTAATCAATCAATCTCAATCTCACTTTACAATGTTTTCCTCTTCAGAGAAGGTAAGTTACGATTTCTCTTTCTCAGCTCTGGTGGCTGATGACATGTTATACTCTCAGGGACCATGAAATCCGTAGGGCATGGCTTGGCCCTTCCTACCCATTGGATCTCTCGCGCCTTCCGGTGCTAGCTGAAGAGATTCCCCTGCAATATTCGAGCCTGAGTAAGGGCATAGTCATAGTATATTGTCCTTTACTAACCCATCCCATCAGAACTCGGCTACTCAGCACCAGAGCCCGATTTTACGCTTGAAGACCGTCGTCGTATCGGTGCGAATGTTGAACGAATTTTGAGAAACGAAAAGGAAGCCGCACGGGCGCCTGCTAACTAGTGAGAGTTGACACAAAGGCAGCGCTGCGCGGCCAGCATTGTGCAATCTCGTGTTACCGACCACATCCGTGGAGGGTGTAGTAGACCCGCACTGACGTCAGACTTGTATACTTAAGTATCATTGTTTTATTTCCATGTTCGATAGGTACGAAACCAAGCATGATTCAGTACTAATATTCAGTATGGGGTTTGACACGTCTTTGAGCTACAACTACCATTCCGCTCTGGAACCAAGCAAAACTATTGTGCCACGATGGTGGAGGATGTTCGAGAGGAAAAGGCCGTTCAGGTGCATTGTCACTCACATCAAAAACTGACCTCCAAGGAGACAGGAGGCTCATTAAGGTGCTGCCAAGGGTGAGGAGTAGCTGCATACATCACTTGTCACGCCTCCTATCGACTTGCGACTGTCATCCCCATAGGGCACCATGGGGGAAATTTCGAAACATGAACGATTTTACATGACCACCGTGATATTTCTTGTATGTTTTCTGGCAGGTTTTCGTGCCCAATCTGACCATAGAATCAGGTAGAAGACTGTTTATTCAAAGTCCCACGGGACCCCTTCGAGACTGAGTCAACAGTCTTTAGAGACATGTTCTCTTTGCCTGTTGTTGAGGACCATACAGAAGTGGAGGGACTGGACGATTCAAAGCCAATTCGACTTGAAGGAACGAAGAAGGATGATTTCGAGCAACTCATGAAAGTTCTCCTCCATCGGTTAGTACGGATCCCGACATTGCGTAGCGAAATGGAGGAAGCACGACCTCCGACTGCTGACATGCCTCCTCCAGGATCAACGGTCAATTTCAAGAACTACCTGGAGACATTGCACAGTGGACGTCCGTTCTCAAGCTGTCAACCCTCTGGGGATTTTCTACACTCCGCCAGGTAGCCATCGACAACCTCAGTGAGCTTGAAACTCGTCTGGCCGAAAAAATTGCTCTCGGATACGCGTACGACGTGAAGTCTTGGTTGTTGCCCGTTATGAACGAGCTAGTCCGGCAACCCGAGCCAATCGATATGAAGGAGGCCAGTTGTATGGGCATCGAAACTGCATTGAAGCTGGCTTCCGTGCGCGAGCAACTTGCTTTGCATGACGTTCCGTGCAAGATCAACTGCCAGAACTTCAACGCGGGAACTGTCTATAGAAAGACACATACGTATTTCACTAAGGAGCTTGCTCCGGGTCGAAGAGCCAATGTTCGGGCACTTGACTTCACTCCCATCTTACGCAATACCTTGAAAATCTATGGTTGAAATCGGTTTGGGTCCGCCGTTGTCCTCTATTTCGTTCAAGTTCCCAGTCCGACTGAGATCTACTGGCTGAAAAATCTGTATTGCCGCTCGTGCATAATTACATCCTTTGTGTAATAGTTCAATGGGTTGCAGTCCGGTAGTACGCCCGGCTACATCGTGAAATCATAAGATCTTTGAACCGAAGACGGGGGGGATCGGGATCACGGAGAACACTGACTCGTCCTGGCTGTCGAGACCCTTTGGATCGTTTGGCACTCAGGACGAGCAGACAGGCCCAAAGAAGAATCGCCTGCTTACTCTGGAGTCACTGACTTTTTGCCAGTGAAACCTCCGCTCGAGCTCCAAATAAACTGCAGCGATGGGGGCAACATCTTGAAGGACGGTCGGGTTGATATAACTCCGGATACCTTTCTGCATGTCTTCCCGGAGCTGTGACAGATCAATCGTAACCTCGCATTCCACACGTTCTGATTGAGCTGTACCGCAGTGTCCAGATATACTATGTTCCTTCTCCCCGTCGGTGACCACGGTGCACCGGAAGGGCGAAGTAAGATGAATATCGCCAACTCATAGAGATCCTGTTCCTAGGCTAGTCGAGTGTAATGGAGCACTGTTGAATGTTGGTTTGTCCGCTGAAGGTCTCGCGGAGAAGTGCAGCGGGGATCGATGGACATCAGTGGACAGATTGATGATGTTGAGGGAGTATACATCACGTTCAATCTGTAGTCGCCTGTTGCGTACAAAGGATGACTGGCAGATGGCCGCGTAGAGCGTAATATGTATGGTGCTTCGTACTTATATTCTCCGAACGAGACCTAGAAGGTTGCTGGTCGAAGGGGGAAATGTAAACCACTGACATATGCTGGCAATTGTTATACTACTAGTAGTTGGGCTTGATCTTCTTGTTTTTCCCGCTTTCCCAACGACAAGTCTTTGTGTAATCAGCAGACTTGATCGCCGTAGTACATCCGGACCTATCTCAGCACCAGCCTGGGGGTACATCCAAGCACCTTCACAGTGTGCATGTGTTTTATTCGAACCCACTATTGCTCTGGACCCTTTACTGACCATGTGTTCATGCAATGCGCATTGCGCCCGGCCTGTTGGTTCTTTGACGCGCAGGGCATAGGGAGTGGCTTCGTACATCTTTTTTTGCGCCTCCCATCGACTTTTGACTGCGCAAGCGACTGTCATCTTCATACACCATAGTGAACCATGGGCGAAATTTTGAAACATGACGAGTTCTACATGAATACCGTTACATTCCTTGTATGTTTTTCCTGCAGTTTCCGTGTTCCAACCTGACCACAGAAAAAGGTAGGGGACTGTTTATTCAAAGTCCCGCGTGACCCCTTCGAAACGGAGTCGACAGTCTTCAGGGATATGTTCCTTCTGCCTGTTGGGGACCTTCACGAAGTGGAGGGACTGAACGATTTCGACCCGATTCGATTAGAAGGAACGAAGAAGGATGATTTCGAGCAGTTTATGAGAGTTCTTCTCCATCGGTTAGTAATAGTAAAGTATCCCATCATTGTGGGGCGAAACGGAGAAAGCGTGACGTGCAACTGATACGAGGCATTCAGGACCAATGGTCGATCCCAGAAATTACCTGTGGACGTTGAACAATGGACATCCGTTCTTAAACTGTCGACCCTTTGGGAATTTCATGGGCTTCGTCAGACAGCCATCGACAATCTCAGTGGGATTCCAGTTCCTCCAGTAGAAAAAATCGTTCTCGCATATGTATACGACGTGAAGTCTTGGTTGTTGCCTGCTATGCAGGAGCTGGTCCGGCGGCCCACGCCAATTAATATGGAGGAAGCCAATCGTCTGGGCTTCGAAACAGCATTGAAGCTGGCTTCCGTGCGTGAGCAACTTGCTTTGCGTAGTGTTCCACGAGAGCTTGTATGCTCCAACTACTGCCAATGCGCGAACCAAGGTTACCGTTGTTCTCGGGATGGGCACCCCAAACAGCCACAACATTCGTACACCACCGATGAACTTTTTCCCGGGCCAAGGGCCAATGTTCAGGAACTTGACTTCACTCCCATCCTACGCACTACTTTCAACATCCATGAAGCCCATTTCGATTAGGGGTCCATCGTTGTCCTCTAGATCTCATTCCCTGCCCAACCCCAATGTACATCGTCGCTGCAATACAGTAGTTCAATGGACATGCAGTCCAGCAGGGTATGCCCGGCTACATGACAAAACTCAAGATATTTATATTCAACCAAAGACCAAAATGACCGAGATCACGAAGAATATCCACTCATGCTGCCTTTCGCGACCCCTGGCATTCAGGGAATAAACCTGAAGAGGGATCGTGTGACCATTCTCCATTCGCCGACTGTCTGCCGTACAGACAAAATCACGTTTTGAATCCCCCTCCCGAGCCCTAGATAGATTTGCGGGTAATGAACAACATTCAAGAGGTTGGTCAGGCCGATATGACTGCGGTCACCTTTCTGGTACGTCTTTCCGGATATGGGGCAGATCAATCATAACCTCACATTCCACGTGTTTCGTTCAAGTCGTAGTGTTCTACAGAGATACGTTCCTTCTTCCCATCGGCGGTCACGGTGCACCAGAAGGGTCGAGTGACGAGAAACCTATTCACCTAGAAGGGGCAAGTGAGATGACTGTCGCCAACTCATGAAGGTCTTGTTCCTGGGTCAGTTGAGCGTTTGTGGGGCACATCGAGTGTTGGTTTGTGCGCTGCAGGTCTTGCGGAGAGATGCAACGGGGATCGATGGACATCGGTGGACAGATTGATGTTGAGAGAGCACATATCAAGGAGTCGCTACCGCCTTCCGATGAATGATCGATGAGACGGCTCGGCGCCTTGGCCCGGTCGAAGTGGAAGACATAAACCACCTTCACGCTGACGATACGCACCACGTTCAGAATCTGTACTTGGGCTCTGTTGCACATCGGGCAACCCGTTTTCACTACGATGGACTGTTTGGAGAGATATTGACGGCGGTCGATTCGAGCTTCGAGTTGTTGCGGCGACATACTACCTGGTAGTAGCGACACATACTAGTATTGGTCCTGGCGTGGTCGCCTTCGGTGTACCATCATAACCAACCACAGCATTGTTGGTGATAATCGATGACAAGTGCGCACGGGGCCTGTTGGTTCTTTTTTGACGCTCAGGGCACAGGGGGTAGTTTCGTACACCTATTTCAACCCTTCCCATCGACTTTCGACTGCGCATTGGCAAGCAGTGAACCATGAGCAACATCTTGAAACATGAGCGGTTCTACATGAAAACCGTTACATTCCTTGTATGTTTTCTCCCGAATTTTCCGTGTTTCAATCTAACCGCAGACGCAGATAGAGGATTGTTTATTCAAGGTCCCGCGTGACCCCTTCGAAACGGAGTCAACGGTCTTCGGGGATATGTTCCTTCTGCCTGTTGGGGACCTTCACGAAGTGGAGGGATTGGACGACTCCAAGCCAATTCGGCTAGATGGAACGAAGAAGGATGATTTCGAGCAACTAATGAGTGTTCTCCTCCATCGGTTAGTAAAAGTGCAGGACCCCATCATTATGCAGCGAGATGGAGATAGCGTGACGTGCGACTAATGACAGGCACCCAGGACTTATGGTCAATCCCAAGAATTGGCTGTGGACGTGGAACAATGGACGTCCGTTCTCAAACTGTCAACCCTCTGGGGATTTGCTATGCCCCGGCAGACAGCTATCGATAATCTCAGTAGGCTGGCAATTCCTCCAGTCGAAAAAATTGTTCTCGCCCGCACGTACGGTGTGGAGGCTTGGTTGTTACCCGCCATGAACGCTCTGGTCCAGCGGTCCAAACCAATCGATATGGAGGAGGCAAGTCGTTTGGGAATTGAAACTGCATTAAAGCTGGCTTCCGTGCGCGAACAAATTGCTGTGGACAGCGCTCCATGCCGTTGTGATAGGCGTCAACACACCGACCGTCCACTTCTTCCTGGACCAAGACCTGATGTCCAGACACTTAACTTCACTCCCATCCTCCGTACCACCTTCAACATAAAATCCGTCAAGCGGATCTACGACCCTCTTGCATGACGAGGTCTGTTCCAATAGTGCTACATATGATAGTTGATATTGTATCATATCTCAACATATTCTTATTAGCTTGTTCGTGCTCACTCAGATATGCTCTAATATGGCGAGAAATGATTGCATTATGAGGTATTACTAATACTGGTAGGCACTGGGTACGTGAAAAGCATACACTGAAAACGGCGGGACAGTGCCCTCGGAATGGTAAAAACGGGGCAGGAAGTTGTGCTCGAAACGGCGGGACAGCGTGCTTGAAAACGGCAATACAGCATGCTCGGAATGACGGTAAAAACGGGGCGGGAATTGTGCTCGAAACGGTGGGACAGTGAGCTTGAAAATGGTGGGACAGCGTGCTCGAAATGGCGGGACAGTGAGCTTGAAAATGGGACGGGAAATTGTACTTGAAACGGTGGGACAGTGTACTTGAAAACGCAGCAAGAGTTGCGAGAGGACATGGGTGGAGAAATGGAAAGGTGTTTTGTTTGAACTAGAGTAGTGCTTTCTCCGATTCGTACTTGCCCCATTTGCCCGTCGCGACCTGTAAATGATCTTGAGTAGCTCGCGAATGATAGGTATCATTGAACTCACCAATGCAGCAGCCTCGTCCTCGTACTCCCTCTGCTTTCCTTTGCCAAGACCGTCCCAGTATGTCTTGAACTGTTCGCGTGTACCACCGACACTGCCTTTTTACCTTTGAACTGCTGCAACCATCGATGGGCACATAAATTGCTGGTAGCATAGACTCGGATTTAATTTTTTTTAAAGATAGGGCACTTACTGTCCGTTTTTTGCTTGACCTACGCGCATCTTGTTGAGTTTAGGCATGGTGCATGTCTTGGTGTTGTTTAGCGCAGGTGTTTCTTGAATTGGGGCCTCAGGAACGAGAGTGGAATCGTGTGAGGCGCTGTTTGGAGGTGCTGTGGTCACGGAAGGTGTGTTTGTGGGAACATTCGCTCGCCCGTTCGCGATGGTGGACACCGAACTTTTGGAAGTTTCGAGTTCCGGGACAACCCCGGCAGAGGCCAGAGATGACTTGGACCTTGCAGGTCATAGTAAGCACACAACCCATGAAACGAAACGCACAACGACTTACAGAAGATTAAACACTTGGATGGCTGGTGAATCATCTGGAGGAGTCGGAGGGTCCTAAGGGCGATATTGTGTCTGTAAGTAGATGAAAGATATGATAAACAATATACGCACATTGGCCATCTCCTGTGCTATTCCTCATGTCAGTCCTTTGTCGTTTTCAACGGTCCAACTCTTCAGTAGGATTTTCTCCCTCTCAGCCGCTGTTGGCGCTTTTTTGAGATGTCGGTAGTAAGTGGATTGTGGCACTTGATGAGGCCGTCCGAAAATATATTATCGAGTGTTGGTACATGGGGGTTAATAGTGTTATCTATATATCTGTGATCGATGTGGTCAGCAACGCAAAGAGATATAATTCATCGAGGTGTGTAGCTTACCTTTGCATGTAGCAGAGACAATGACGAGTCGTACGTTGTATGCGTGTTGTAGACGCAGAGTGAACAAAGGAGCGTGCAATCTCGATCACACGATTTGATCACATGTTATTTCTATTCTCTGGACATGTCCACTTCTCACTGGGGTTGAACTTCAAGACTCTTGTACTACAGTAAACCACCGACATGGCTTCAAGTTCAAGGCATAGCCGATTCTATATGACCACTGTAATTTTTCTGGTGTGTCTTTTATTCGACCGCCAAAATAGCATCTGATAAGGGACCAGGTAGAGGGTTGTTTATTAAGGGTTCCCCGCGATCCATTTGAGTCAAGATCATCCATCTTCAGAGACATGTTCCTCCTTCCTGTCGGGAATGAAGAGGAAGCAGAAGGCTTGAGCGATGCGAGGCCCATTCGATTAGAAGGTGTGAAGCTGGACGATTTTGAACAACTGTTGAAGGTCCTGTTCCCTGGGTTAGTATATCTTGTTGCATCGCACATCTAGAAAGGTCTGAATATACCTCAGATCGCATGGACAACAGGAATTACCGGATGGGTGTGCCCAATGGACATCGGTCCTCGAATTGGCTACCCTTTGGGCATTTGATCATGCACGCAAGGAAGCCATAGAAGCTCTCGCCGTGCTGCCTATAACCCCAGTCGATAAAATCGTACTGGCTACCAAATACGACATCAAAGACTGGATGCTACCAGCCATAAATGCCATGGCCCAGCGGGTTGAACCCATTGGGGTGGAGGACGTGAACCGCCTTGGTCTAGACTTCGCACTGAAAATCGCTTCTGTGCGAGAGCAGATTACCCTTGTCGCCTTATACAGAAACGGACGTCACCCCACACAGGAGCTTGCAGTCGGACCTAGAAACTGCATCATCCAAACACTTGACTTTACCCCAATGATACACATGATATTCGATTTGACAGATTCTGCGACCAAGTTTGATTCCAGTCTCTTTAAGGGCTCAGGCTAAATTTTAGTGGTCTGACCTACAGGCTCGTCCGTTAACTCACTACATGCATACAATCCTGTTCATACGATTGCTGTCGAAAGTTGAACCTCACCTTTGGCTTAGAGTGCTGAACAGATTATCTTGTGATCAAGAAGATCAATCGAGTTGCGGGTCCTGGGGTTTGCTGTACTGTCACTGGAGTCTGGCAAGGACGATTTACAGCGTCGCCCAACTTCCAAGTGAACAGTTAAGATCCCAGTGGCAAGTTACCAAAGGACGGAGCCTGGAGTTGCGTCAGACGCTCGGCGTACTGTTAGTAGGTGGCGGGAAGAACAGTCATGATATGAATCGATGGTAGCAAAGTCACTTGTACCAGCTACTGTTGTTCCCAATTTTATGCCGCCTTGGACTCGTATCATAATAGCAATAGCCTGAGTCTGGGACTCTTTCGGTTTAGGACCTACGGTGACTGATATTCATATCCCAACGATTGGGTCATTACATAGCGCACCACGAACCACGAACCCAAACTACTCCAGGTACCAGGGATGTCAGATCTTCTCAAATCATCCAAATCTGTGCTCCTTCAAGCCAAGACTACATTAGACGAAGTTATGCGTTCTGCCAAGCAACGTATTCCATCCAGCACTATTGTCATCAAACTTGGTGAGTGGTTTGGCGACGACCCCCTTGACGTCCCTAATCCATGGCTTGCAGGAACGTCGTCCATCGTCCATGAAGGAACACACCAGCCTCTGCTTTCCATCTTGTCTTCTGTGGTCGAAACGGTGGTTCTCTTGCGTAGCCAAGGTCACAAAGTTGTCCTCGTCAGTTCTGGAGCAATTGGAGTCGGTCTACGGACGATGGATATTCCCCAAAGACCGAAGAGCCTATCCAAAAAACAAGTCAGTGACCATGTTACAGCTATCTGGGTGTCCTGATCTAGGTAGCGCCTACTAGGCACTTGCTGCTATCGGACAAGGCCGGCTAATCGCACTCTGGGACAATCTTTTTAGCCAATTCGATCAACGGACTGCTCAGATTTTGCTCACAAGAGGTGACATCTCAGATGTGCGATGCCTCTCAAATGATTGCTTCTCAACTTTGACCTTCTCCAACAGCGTACTAGATATCTCAATGCGGTGAATACCATCAGGGAACTCTTGTCTATGGGAGTGATACCCATCGTGAACGAGAATGACACGATCTCTGTTAGCGTAAGTTTGTCATTTGCTATCGACTGCGGTTTGTCCAATCTCACGCAGGAAATAAAATTCGGCGATAACGACACGCTTTCTGCCATCACATCTTCTATGATTCACGCCGATTACCTCTTCCTGCTCACCGACGTCGACGGGTTATATACGGCGAATCCGCGCAAAGACCCGATAGCAAGAAAAATTGACGTTGTGACGTCAGTTGCAGACATCAGAGCTCAAGGTCTTTATTACCGATCTCCTGCGAACTGCCCTTGATCCTAATTATGATTATGCCTTAGTCAGCACGTCCACCCTGGGATCCAGCTTAGGTACCGGCGGAATGGAGACGAAACTCATCGCGGCAGAGATCGCAACTGGTGCAGGTGTCACCACGATCATTACTTCCAGCAACCTGCCCTCCACAATTATCGATATTATCGATTACTATACTGCACTTCTGCTCACGTCACTACCTTCGTCGGGCACAGCAAGTCCAGTGCCAAAACTCCAAAATATTGACCTCGATCGTGTGAACGCCACATTAGGTTTGCGGAGACCACCCCACACGGTTTTCAAGCCATCCACTGTGCCAACCCGCGACTTGAAAGCTTGGACCAGTCACACGCTATGCCCAGCCGGGGGCGTAATCATAGACACTGGAGCACATACAGTATTATCTCGCCGGGAATCTGGAGGACGCTTGCTACCGGCTGGGGTTCTCGGCGTCCGTGGATCGTTTGCGTCAGGGCAAGCTGTTCGTATCCTCGTTCGATGTTTTCCAGAAGGGTTATCAGGGCAAAAGGAGGAAACGATAGCTGCACTTTCGTTGGGCCGTACCTCGACAACTAATCAAGAAACCCAGAGCGCATACGCTTCACTCTCACGATCCAGCTCGTCTTCGTCGATAGTTGATGACCTGACTTCAGAGACACAAACTGTCATGGATGATGATTTCCATGCAATAGGTGAGGTGGAAGAAAGTGACCCCTGGGAAGTGAAAGAGGTCGGTCGGGGTCTTGCGAATTACAATTCTGTTCAAATTTCCAGAGTGAAAGGTTTGAACAGGTAAGTCGTGGAGTGTTTAAACCGTCTCATCGCCAATAATTTTTACTCCAGCTCTCGTATCCCGCAACTTCTTGGTTATGCAGATACGGAATACGTTGTGGAGAATATCACCATCCAAGTCCGAGTAGCCGCGAGTTGAAGTGGTGGCTGTGTATATGTATTTGCTCCTGTGTGTTTTTGCGCAAACCAATAAACAGCTTTTATCTATCACAACCAAAGATTGAAGATTGATTTTTCGTTAAAACTAAATCGGACAGCCCTGCGCCTCCAGTCCCCTCTTATCCTTGGTCTATGGTCTTGAAGACCGTCGATACCATAAATTATGTATCATGGAAACTCTATTAGGCTTCTTGCGGGTTGGTCTTATTCCCCTGGACGGTGAACAAGCACTGACATGATATCCAGGCAATAGTCACCCAGAGCTCGCCCAAAGTGTGGCCGAGCGGTGAGCTGCAGCTTTCCATGATGCAGCTATGCAGTCCACGGACTGCTAACACCTCTCCATAGGCTCGGAGTACCCCTCACCCCATGTATGCCGCAGAAATTCTCCAACGGCGAGATCAATGTCAAGATAGCGGAATCCGTCCGTGAAGAGGACGTTTTCATTATCCAGTCGGGATGCAGCGACGTGAACGACAACTTGATGGAGCTCCTCATACTCATCTCTGCATGTAAAACAGCCTCGGCCCGCCGTATCACTGCAGTGCTACCTTGTTTCCCGTACGCTCGCATGGATAAAAAGGATAAGTCTCGTGCGCCTATCACTGCCAAGCTTGTAGCAAACATGCTGGTCGTCGCGGGATGCGACCACGTCATCACGATGGATTTGCATGCGAGCCAAATACAAGGCTTTTTCGACATACCAGTGGACAATCTGTTCTCGGAGCCTCTCATGCTATCATGGATCAAGAGACACATCGATGGTTGGCAAAATAGTATCGTCGTCAGTCCAGACGCTGGTGGTGCAAAGAGGTGAGTATCTGGCCTGAATATCCGTTTCAGGACGCTCATATAGAGCCAGGGTTACCGCGATTGCAGACAAGCTTGGTATTGAATTTGCCTTGATTCACAGAAAGCGCGATGGCAAGTCTGAGAATGCTCCAGAGCGGATGGAGCTTTTGGTTGGTGATGTGCGAGATAAGGCATGGCTTAACATTTGCGAAATTAAGTCTTATCGGGCTTGCGTTACTGATCTGGGGTGGGCAGGTGGCTATTCTGGTGGATGATATGATTGATACTGGACACACTCTCACGCTAGCGGCACGGACCTTGCACGACAAGGGCGCTAAAACGATTCATGTTCTGATTTCGCATGGTCGGTTCTTGTTATCACTTACATTCCGACTAATTGTAAATGTTTGTCCAGGGTTATTCGCTGAAGCGGACATGGCCAGCCTAGAAAGCCTTCCAATAGAACACATTGTGGTATGCCCTTTCGAGTGGCAACGTGAACCGTTGACCAAGGCGATACCAGGTTACCAACACAATTCCTCAAAAGCAAAACCAAGAGCAGTGCTCAAAACTGACCACTGTAGACATCAGCTCTACCATCGCGGAAAGTATCCGCAGAACTCACAATGGTGAAAGTATCAGTCTGCTTTTCGGTGAATGGGCCAATGGCAGAGGGTTAGATATGGTGATGTAGCACGCTTCACCCAGCTTGCTACTGCATCCCATCCATCTTGCGTAACTCGCCTGTACTGCATCCATCTACAAACTAAGCGAGTCAGGCTGAACGTCCATTTGGCAACTCTGCAACGTTCACATCTCCATCACTGAGAGGTGTTCATCTACCGCACGTAAGCTGCTGTAAGTCATCAACTTCTGCTGACTGCCAGTTTCAGTTTCGTTTCAGTTGTTTGTAGATAGGCTCCCAGCATGACATCGCATTTAGGAAGCCTTTTCACGTCACTCGTGATCAAACCTGTTGCTGATTCGGATTGACTGACTGACTGAACTTACTATGACCAAGCCTCGCAGACCCTTGTTGGTGATAATCACGAAGCCCGATACCCTTTGTTGATAAGTACTTGATAGTTGAGCACTGCCAGGTACTCAGGCTGGCTGCTTCAACTCTTTGCACGAGTCGAACTTGGTCTGGGAGTGGCGCAGTGGTTCCAAATTACTAGCGAGAATAAACGATATTTGTGGGTCACATCACATCGCCCCAGCGTCTTTTTATCACCGCTCATTAGACCGCTGATGCTAAATTACTGCGGTTGAGATTCTCCTGGCTATAGAGTCCACCCGAACTGAGATATTGACTATCCATTATGTGTAGCGTCATTTGGTCGCGTTTTCGGAAGACTGGCAATATCAGAGACGGCGACGAGGCGAGCTTTGAGCATAGCGGCGGCAAACCGCCCGGAGATGTTGGCCCAGGCGGACTATCTTTCGAAGAAAGTAACGTCTAACTACTACACCCTGTATACCCGGAGGCTTATGATAACCTGTGGGTAGACACCACTGGTGGCCTTGGTCGGCACTTGAGCGTCATGTCATGCACGTTACTCATAGTGGGACGTGTCATTGGCACAGGCATCTTCTCCACACCTTCCTCCATTCTCGATGGCGTAGGCTCCGTCGGTGCATCACTCATGCTCTGGGTGCTTGGATTCGTGCTCTCGTTCTGCGGACTTTTTATATGGCTGGAGTTTGGGACAATGTATCCGCGTAGTGGTGGAGAGAAGGTCTATCTCGAGGCTGTGTATCGAAAGCCGAAATTTCTTGCGACCGTAGTCTTCGCTGCAAATGCAATCCTACTCGGGTTCACTGCAAACGGATGTATTGTGAGTGCCGACGAGCTCGTAATGTGATCCTGAATCCAACAGATCCGTCACGATAGGTGTTCGCTAGCAAGTAAGCACCACGTCATGTGTCGAAGCTTTGTTTTTCTCATTGTTGCTCAGCATCCTGGTTTCTGCGGGTAAAGTTGCTGATGTCTGGACCGAGCGTGGCATCGCCCTTGGAGGTCAGCATGCACGATTCCTCATGCAGGCACCTCTTTCTTATCTTCTATAGTGATATTCTTCGTCACGATCCTTCATGGTCTTACGCCTCGCACCGGAGTACTTGTTATGAACGTAAGCACATAGCTATTGCCGCTGTTTCCGTCTAAGCACTTGTACCATACTAATCAACTACATCTTCATCTTTCAGGTCCTTACCATCTTCAAAATTGTCATTCTCGTGTTTGTTGTGATAACAGGCTGGGTTGTTCTATCCGGCAAAACCCATATCGCTGACCCCCACATCAACTTCCGCAATGCCTTCGCTGGTAGCTCGCACAGCAGCAATGACGTGAGTTATCATTTTGCATGGTATAGCCTGAGGCGAACAGCGGAATACAGTATGCGACAGCAACCTTCAAGGTCCTCAATGCGTACTATGGCTGGTCGAACGTCAATTACGTGCTCAACAACGTGCGAAATCCTGTGCGAACGCTGAAGATCGCTGGGCCGCTGGGATTATGCATTTGCGCTGCTCTCTATTTGCTTGCGAACATCGCGTACTTTAGTGCAGCAAGCAAAGTGCGTGTCGTACCTTCCTTCCTCGTACGTTCATGCAACCGTGATGCACCCTTTGACAGGCGGAGATTGATGCTTCGGGAGTGACAGTCGCCGCTCTGTTTTTCAAGAACGTGTTCGGATCAGCGGCTGAGCGTGCGCTATCGGTTTTTGTTGCTCTGAGGTATGTCCCTTCTTGCAACCCCCACGCTGCCCAGCTAGTTTTCTGCTGTTACTTACGACCCTCCTTGTCGACCCTCTCCGTGGGCCGACCACCAGTGCTTTAGGAGTGAGTCTCGACACATTTCCACCCCCGAGAACATTCTAATAACATCGAATCAGAACGTCATCACCGTCGTATGTACAGAACCATCCAGTCAGTCCAGTTAATGTCCACATAAATAACAGACATTCGCTGCATCTCGCGTGAACCAAGGTGAACTCCCAACTGGTTTCTACATCTTCCGAACCTTACGGCTTCACCGACAGAACTCGCAAAAGAGGGGATCCCTCTACCATTCGGAAACAAGTTCTGGGCATCAAACTGGCCCACAGGAAAGTCACCTTTACCTGGCCTCATTATACACTTGATTCCATCGGTGAGCATATGATCTTAATGTATCAGTGCTGCTCCTTCTATGGCACTAAGTTTTTATTTGACTGTACGTACATAGGTTATTGTAATCATTGCACCACCTATGAACGTAACATATCCATTCATCCTCGATATTGAAGAGTACCCTCAGCAAATCATCAATTTTTTCATTGCTGTCGTATGTCCGCCCGTTGTCCGTGTATGTGTGCACTCCAACCTCTCGCACAGGGACTCTTCTGGCTACGATGGAAGAAGCCGCACATTCACAGACCATTCAAAGGTAGGCACGTCATGCCGAACCACAGTTGAACCGACGGCACCAAAACCGAGACCGGGCAAGACTGACAAGCTGCGATTTAGTCTGGTGGCCTCTAGCAGCGTTTTATCTTGCCGCAGTTGTCTTCCGTGAGTATTATATTCCATACCGTGGAGCGTGATGCTTATGGACTTGATATTGTACAGTGCTCGTTGCTCCATTCTTGCGACCCGAAAATGGTGTGGGCGACACCCCCCTCTACCATATTACTTGTACGCTACGTTTACTTTGTCGCCCGCTTTGAAGGGAGAAGCTGACGGTCTGTGAAATCGCAGGTACGCCCTCGTCGGAATCGGGATCATGCTCACTGGCGTGCTCTATTGGACCGGATGGCGTATCCTGCTGCCTAAAGTATTCAAGTATGAGCTCGTACCGAGAAAGGAGAAACTAGAGGATGGGACGGTTGTTACCTTGGTATGTGCCCAGAGTCTTTTGGTACCTGCGACATCCAACGCTGACGACGCCAGAAGTTTTCACGAAAGAAAGTTCAATAGGTGTGTAAGCCTGCGGTTGGATATCAACTTTATTGTCGGAACTCCGTCTGCTGTACTCCATCGGATAGTTAGCGATTAGCGAAGTTGCGGCCACTGGTCGCGTACTTTGTGGCAGGTATTGCATCAATTTTCCATACTGTAGTGTTCTAGTATTTCTACGATTCTATACTGTTCGGAATTGGGGTGATGATGGCGGTCAAGTGACAGGTGCATCATGATTGCCACGACAACAATATTTCGTCTGCACAGGGCTGAGCGCTCGCTTCCGGGTCAACGATTCATCCGATACGGGGCCACTACTCGACTACTCGAGTAACTTGGGTCCTTGCGCAGACAAACGACATTCGTGGATCAACTTGCATCATCTCAGCGTCTTCTTAGTATATCAGAGGCCACAGCATCGTGATTCCTCTCTAATGTTAATGCTACTAATACTCCCGCCCCAAATCTTCCTGGCTTAGACGCCCGATCCACTGAAACTGTGATCTTCCTGACTATCCACCATGTCTAGCATCGTTTGGTCACGTTTTCGGAAGTCTGACAGCGACGAGGCGAGCTTTGAGCATAGTGGCGAAAAACCTATTCAAGGTGTTTTACCGTCCGAAGATGTTGGCCCAGGCGGATTATCTTTCGAAGAAGGTACATTCAATGTCCTTGCATACCTGGAGGTCTTATGATAACTTGTGGATAGACACCGCTGGCGGCCTTGGCCGGCATTTGGGCGTCATGTCATGCACGTTACTCATAGTGGGACGTATCATTGGCACGGGCATCTTCTCCACCCCTTCCTCCATTCTCGATGGCGTAGGCTCCGTCGGTGCATCACTCATGCTCTGGGTGCTTGGATTCGTGCTCTCGTTCTGCGGGCTTTTTATATGGCTGGAGTTTGGAACAATGTATCCGCGTAGTGGTGGAGAGAAGGTCTATCTCGAGGCTGTGTATCAAAAGCCAAAGTTTCTTGCAACGGTGGTCTTCTCTGCAAATGCAATTCTACTCGGGTTTACTGCAAGCGGATGTATCGTAAGTTCGGACATGCTTGTATTTAGTATGCTGCTGGTCCAACGGATCCCTCAAACGATAGGTGTTCGCTAGCAAGTAAGCACCACGTCATGTGTCGAAGCTTTGTTTTTCTCATGGTTGCTCAGCATCCTGGTTTCTGCGGGTAAAGTTGCTGATGTCTGGACCGAGCGTGGCATCGCCCTTGGAGGTCAGCATGCACGATTCCTCATGCAGGCACCTCTTTCTTATCTTCTATAGTGATATTCTTCGTCACGATCCTTCATGGTCTTACGCCTCGCACCGGAGTACTTGTTATGAACGTAAGCACATAGCTATTGCCGCTGTTTCCGTCTAAGCACTTGTACCATACTGATCAACTACATCTTCATCTTTCAGGTCCTTACCATCTTCAAAATTGTCATTCTCGTGTTTGTTGTGGTAACAGGCTGGGTTGTTCTATCCGGCAAAACCCATATCGCTGACCCCCACATCAACTTCCGCAATGCCTTCGCTGGTAGCTCGCACAGCAGCAATGACGTGAGTTATCATTTTGCATGGTATAGCCTGAGGCGAACAGCGGAATACAGTATGCGACAGCAACCTTCAAGGTCCTTAATGCGTACTCTGGTTGGTCGAACGTCAATTACGTGCTCAACAACGTGCGAAATCCTGTGCGAACGCTGAAGATCGCTGGGCCGCTGGGATTAGGCATTTGCGCTGCTCTCTATTTGCTTGCGAACATCGCGTACTTTAGCGCCGCGAGCAAAGTGCGTGTGGTTCCTTCCTTTTTTGCATGTTCTTCTCATACGACCGCGCTGCGTCCCTTGACAGGCGGAGATTGATGCTTCGGGAGTGACAGTAGCTGCTTTGTTTTTCAAGAACGTGTTCGGATCAGTGGCTGAGCGTGCGCTGTCGGTTTTTGTTGCTCTGAGGTATGTCCCCCACACTGCTGGGGTGCTGGTTCTCACGACCCTCTTTGTCGACCTCTGATGGTTGGTTGACTATTTAGTGCTTTAGGAGTGAGTTCCAACGGTTTTCAACCTTTGGGAACACTCTGCTAATATTGAATTAGAATGTCATCACTGTCGTATGTACAGAATCGTCCAGTTAGTCCACTTGCTATGTTTACACAAATAACAGACCTTCGCTGCGTCTCGCGTGAACCAAGGTAAGCTCCCAGCTATCTTCTATATCTTCCGGACCGCACGACTTTTCCACCGACAGAACTCGCTAAAGAGGGCATTCCTTTACCATTCGGAAACAAGTTCTGGGCATCAAACTGGCCTACGGGAAAGTCACCTTTACCTGGCCTCATTATACACTTGATTCCATCGGTGAGTATTTGATCTCGAAGCACAGCGCTACGTTTCTTATTTGACTACATACATATAGGTTATTGTGATCATTGCACCACCTATGAACGTAGCATACCCCTTCATCCTTGATGTCGAAGGATATCCCCAGCAAATCATCAATTTTTTCATTGTTATCGTATGTTCGTCTGTTGTTAGTGTACTTTTGCACCTCAACATCCCGTTCAGGGTCTCTTTTGGCTACGATGGAAGAAGCCACACACCCACAGGCCATTCAAAGGTAAGGACATCCACGTCAGACCACGTCGGACCAACGATATCAAAGGGACGCCTATGACTGACAACTTATATTTTAGTCTGGTGGCCTTTAGCAGCGTTCTATGTCGTTGCAGCCGTCTTCTGTGAGTATAATATATACATCATAACATTGGACATGGTCCTTATGGGCTTTACACTATGCAGTGCTCGTTGCTCCGTTCTTGCGTCCAGCCAACGGCGTGGGCGATACGCCCCCTTTACCATATTATCTGTACGCCACGTTTACTTTGCTCGCTTCGAACGGAGAAGCTAACGGTGCGGGGAATCGCAGGTACTGCCTCGTCGGAATTGGAATCATGGTCATTGGCGTACTCTATTGGGCCGGGTGGCGTATCCTTCTGCCTAAAGTATTCGGATATGAACTGGTACCCAGAAAAGAGACGCTGGAGGATGGGACGGTTGTTACCTTGGTATGTGTTCACGGCATCTTGGTTCTTGCGACCTGCAATGCTGACGACGGTCGACGAAAGTTTTCAGGGAGGAAATTCCAGTAGGCGTTGGACCTTTGGATGGATATTTCTGCAGAGCAAGCACTCCACAGTGGTTTGGTCATTTTTTACGACTTGGGGCATTTCTGTGCCTCGACCGAATTTTATGTACAGTTTTCACGCCTAACGACTGTCAACTATGCTTGGCATCTCCTCTTATTCTTGATTTGTTACGTTAAAACTCCACTGGAACCATCATCATTTTTTTCAATTTGTGGGGAGATCGACTGAGATGAGATTCCGGCAGTGACGTCGGATCCACCACTAGGGCTGCAACGACATTTGCAGTAGCCTGACAAATCTGTCTCTCATAATGACGCTGTGTGCGTCGTGCCAGTGTGCCAGTGCCAAGCAGCATGACATTCGCGTCACATCATGATATAGATTAGATTTGACCTTGAGTAGCTTGAGTGCTATCTCCAGGCAACTCATCCAATCTCCTGAGGTGCAGAACGGATTCCGTGAACGCTGGTACTCACACCTTCTCATGGTTATTTCTGGTGGGGTCAGTACATATGATGCATTGTGCGAAGCTGGCTCGAGGGTGTGAACGAAAGTGCCACAGGGAAGCATCATGCACCACCTGGGTATATAATTCGCCTGTGCACTACGTTACACACTTCGCACACTCTCGAAACTGTACACCATCCGTACGAAACTGCCATGTCCCAGAAGCTCACTCTCACTACAGCAAGTCTGCTCAACACTACCATCTCCAATGTGAGCGACGCCATCTACTATGATATCCAGACGCCTGAGTGGGAGCCACATTTGACGACCGTACGGAGGCTGGAGGCGCGCACCGGCACCTACGAGCCCATCGCGCGTGTCCGGAACCAGGCGGACAAGCCCGTTGCGGTGAGCATGTACGGAGGGGAGTTCGAGCCCGAAGAGCAGTGGGTGAAGAGGATCGATGGCATCATGCCGGGGGGAAGGTGGGTACGAATATCCTGTGCTGGTACCGTCTGGCACTTATCCACAGCAATGTTCGGAGTAGTCGATGGCAGTTCGACGACGGTCAAGGCAACGCGTTCGCATGGAGTGTGGCAAATGGGAACTTGGAGGTGTGTAGTTACTCAGTGCTCAGGGGTGAGATGAGTGACCGATGGATTGTTGAAACAGCTGCGTAGCGCAGATGAGGGAGTGAAGACGAAGCGCGCCATTGCGACGTTCTACCAGCACAAGCGATACTTCATCATGGGCATGATATCACAACATGCATACTTGGAGATCGACAACTCGGTCATCGAGTCCCTTGATGTCGTCATACGTTCGTGTTTTCGGAGATTGTTTTCTGAGCGAAATATACTGACAGGAAGATTTTTCAGTCTCTTGGTTGATCGTTGAGCGGAAGCGTAGAGCAGGAACACTGGTGTGATTTTCATTCTAGATGGCGCCATAGTTGTCTCAGACAGGCAACAAAGAGTCGGACTTTGTCAACTAAAATCGATTATTTAGTGCACTGTACGGGAATATTTAAATAATAGTTGCGAGTCATCCTCACTTTTGACCTCGCCTCCAACCCTCGTCTTGCGAGTCCTCGATCAAGAACTCGTACCAGAATTTGACGATTGGAACCGTGCTGAGATGCCAAAGAGAATGCGCATCCAGTATTCCGCCTATTGGCGGGAAATCGAACAGCTCGAGCGTACTCGCAGCCGTAGTGAAGAGAACAAAGATCCCTGCTTTGTAGGCAAAAGGTGGGCGGTATGTCTTGGGTGCATAGGGAAATCGTCGAAGGAATGGAACTGGGAGGAAATATAATAACCACAGTATGTTGTGAGAGAGCCCGAGGGCAAGGTTGAAGATCATGTTATATGTATAGTCAAATCGAGGAAGGAGGTTTAGATACGTGATGTGAGACAGGTAAATGATGATGCACAATGTGGACCATGCCAAATGTATACGGGAGCGAGTATTGTTCTCTGGCTTGGATGGACTCTCGAGACCGCTCGGATATAAGTTTGTCACGCGAATGACTGTGTAGTAAAGCGTGTATAAGATAGCCAACGCGGCTGAAAAGTAATCCAACTTTTCGGTTCGAGGTAAATCTGAATACTCGTCAGACAGACAGCAAGACAAGCGGAAGCAGAAGCATGTTGTCGTACCTCTTGTATGAAATACAGCTGACCAGACCCATGCGTTAATACTGATATACGCCCAAGTCAAATAATACTGTCTGAATGGATGTTCCACCGGCATCCTTTGATGAATCTGGCGGGCACCTTGCAAATGGAACCACAGGTTCCACAACGAGAATACGACGGACGCTGGTTCCTGGATGCCCAGGAAGCGCCAGAAAGGCCATTTTCCGTAGTATTGTTGGATATTTTGTCCAAGGCGAACTGCTTTGTCCGTCAGCATATGCATGCAGCGATATTTGCAGTCATCTGTGCATGTCCAACGCGTGAGGCGCAGGTCGAGAGGGAGTATGGTCGAAGGGTGACAATGATCACCATAACACGTCGAGAGACAGTTCTGAAATTCCGTAGATCTATCTCCTGAGGATCCATAGACCGCAGTCACCAAGAAAGCCAAGGTACACACACAAAACACAAACGCCATCATTGCGACTCGACAAGAGAGCGAGACTGGAGAGCAACGTCTCAAACTTCGTGAGCACTTACATAAGCTTCAAGCATGCCATTAATTCAGGCTGGACGTCTTCGAGCAGGTGGAACCAAGTTGACTCTTATCCATGGTCAAACGCTAACCTCTCGAAGCATTTAGTGTGATTTGAAGGTAAGTCTAGGTGATTCGAAATGATCTTCTGCAGCAACTATCCTGCGACCCGCTGATAACCCATTCCTTCGATAGTCTTTTGCCGACAGTGGTTCTATTAACACGTTATTTGATAGGTAACGTCGAGAACGTGAGCCCTATTGATCCTATCTCTAGCAACTCCTGCGCGGGACACGACTCAGTTGAACCATTGCCTGCTATGGTCCGGACCGCTCAATCAACAACCTTCTCGACGTCTGCATACTTTGATGATCGCGGTCCTCATGGGACCGCCCAGCCAATAACAGAATACGTGAACGTAAGTCCATGCTTTTTGACATGACTTATTCAAGCTTGAAGTGAAGGAAAGCCACATTCACGTCCAATAGTGTCCTATTTCTTCCCGACAGGCGTCGGGGAACACCACTATGGGGTGCGCAACCCACTCTTCACGCCTGCAATAAGTCATGAAACAATGTGCACACAGGAAAGGCACCCAATGAAACCGCACAGGCTTACGTTGACTAACGCCCTCATCATGGGCTATGGTTTAGACAAGCAAATTCAACACATTTATAACCCTCGCCCTGCAACGCAGGCAGAACTCGAGATGTACCACGACCATGACTATATAGAGTTTTTGTCGAGGTATGCCTTCAACTTTTTGTAACTGATAAATTGCCTACGAGCCAGTACAGGGTAACTCCGAGTAACCAGAATGATATGAGACATCTCATTGATACTTTCAACTGTGTTGAGGATTGCCCCGTGTTCTCTGATATGTATGATTTTTGTCGCATGTATGCCGGAGCATCACTAGCTGGTGCGCGGAAACTCTGCGCTGGCGCTTGCGACACTGCGATAAATTGGTCGGGTGGCCTCCATCATGCAAAACGTGGCGAAGCAAGCGGTTTCTGCTACGTAAACGATATCGTCCTTGCAATCCTGGAGCTTCTTAGGTAGGAACGACGATAAACAGACGTGTCGTAGCTCTGAATTCGTGTCAAGGTATCATCCAAGAGTGCTCTACATCGACATCGACATCCACCACGGCGACGGTGTCGAGCTTGCATTTTACCACTCAAATCGAGTCATGACCGTATCATTCCACAAGTATACCGGCGAATTCTTCCCTGGAACAGGGAAGCTCGACGACAACGGAGCTAACTTGGGCAAGCACTTCTGCCTAAACGTTCCTTTACAAGATGGTGTCGATGATGAAATGTATCTGACTATATTCAAGACTGTCA
Organism: Gyrodon lividus; assembly: GCA_014904945.1. Classification (NCBI taxonomy): domain Eukaryota; kingdom Fungi; phylum Basidiomycota; class Agaricomycetes; order Boletales; family Gyrodontaceae; genus Gyrodon; species Gyrodon lividus. The sequence continues at coordinate 1,100,404 of MU127417.1, read as the reverse complement.
TCGAGGACACGGTCACTGCTTTTCGCCCAACATCAATCGTTCTACAATGTGGTGCGGACTCTCTGGGGTGTGATAGACTAGGGGCATTCAACCTTTCCATCGCCGCTCACGGAGAATGCGTCAATTTTGTACGAAAATTCAATGTCCCTCTCTTGGTATTAGGCGGTGGAGGTTACACCATCAAAAACGTCAGCCGATGCTGGACGTACGAGACCGCCGTTCTCGTCGGCGCTGAAATCCCCGACGAGCTTCCGGCGACTGTATACGACCCGTTTTTCCGTGACTCTGAATGGAAGCTACATCCTCCATTGACGGGCCGGGTCGAGAACCAAAATTCGCCCGCGTCGTTACAAAAAATCACCATCAGTATCCGCAACAAACTCAGGTATCTGCAAGGGGCACCTAGTGTCGCTATGCAGGAAATACCACCCGACCTGGAAGGTTTCCTGGCTGATGAGGAAAGGAATCAAGAAGAGAAGGATGAAGAACGTGGGACGGCGCTGGCTGGGGAGAAGCGGAGCGACAGGTCGACTGCTAGGAACGAGTATTTTGACGGTGATAATGATGTAGATCAGGATGATGGTCAGTCGGCGAGCACGAAGCGGAGCGCTCCCGGATCTCGGAAGGGTCGAGGGGCAGGTAAACGTGCGCGCGGTCGAGGGAAGAGTAGGACGAGTACCGCAAACGTTAAAGATGAAGGGGAAGAAGAGGCAGACGAAGGCGGAACTCCGTCAACAGCCAGGGCTACGAGGACAAGGAGCAGGGCCAAACCTCGGAACAAACCTCGTGGGAAAGCTACAGAGAAGGAGAAAGATTCGACGGACGTAGACCCGGATGCTGGCGCAGAGGCGGAGTCAGGACAAGAACCCATGACACCCATGAATCTTGATATTGATGTATAGTGATTTCAGCCATTCTGGATGATCGCTGTGAAGTAGTATTTGTACCGAGCGACTCATGTTGACTGTAAGCGTCTGGTCTCTTGTAGAGCAACGAATGGATGGTAACCGGCATTTCTTCCGCCGTTCGGTTGCTATTATTTAGCTGCTTGATCGCCTTCATAACTTCATTGCGCCTTGCTGCGTCCTGCTGGCACTGCGTCGATTCCCTTCGTGCTGTTTTGGCATGACAAGAATAATCAAGTTCGTGGTGCCTCGTGTGGGAGCGGATTTCGGTCAGCGTCGAGTAATTTTGTGAGGGATGAGCGCTCAAGCACTCGAGCATGGTGAAGATTCTTGGTCTCGAACGAGGCGTTACGCCTCCTGAGACCACAGGTCATCTGTCGCTGGCGGAGCGTGCATGCAGATGATGGGGTCGATGATCAGCCGTCTTACCCTTCGTCATCACGACTTATCGTCCTCTAATTTCAAAGGTAGAGTTGACTTCGTGTGCTGCATCCCGTGATGGGACTTGGACGCGCAGCGAAGTTCCTGTCGACGCCAACGTCCTATCAGTAACCTCGCCCCTGTCAAGCGGAAAAATGTAATAACTATAAATTTATGCCTATGAGTGAAACCAACGTAAAGCACAGAACCAGAAGCAGCTGCCCTATCAAATCCATCATCGCAGAGTGTATCGGTAATGCGTACATGTCAGGATCAAGCCCTTTGGACCATAGATAGTTCGTCAGTGCGCGCGCGATGACTAAAGATATTGAAACCTGTAATGCAGAACATGAGAGCAAGCAGCTTCGGGGAGAGGGAGAGCACTTACTGCACAGCAGAAGAAAACCACGGAGAGAACGGCAAATATTATTGGTAGCTTGAGCCATCCGAAAGCGTGGAGTATCGCGAGAAAAACTACTTCGATTGGTAGGGTCACCAGGAGCAGAGTGATCATGACCATGCGTGGGGACGGCTCGTTCGTCTTAGAATAAGACACTTGCGATTTCGAGGCGTGCAGAGAAGTTGAGAGACGTGAAACAAATATAGATCCCACGCTTCCCGGTAAACCTAGTACGATTGAGTGACACGAGGTGGAGAAGTCGAGAGAAACCTCCTCACCGCTAATTACGATGGCGAGTAGAGGAAACCCTTGGTATCGGGAGGCAAACGTATCGAGTACGATGCCAGTTGCGCTGCTGATGACCATGGCGCCGAACAGCGGTGTCCAGCCCTGCCATATGAGATCTTGAACGACGTCGTTGGCTCGAACTATAAAAGTGCATGACATGGCGGTGAACATTAGGAGTAATACTAGGATAAGGGGCCACAGGGTATTGACAAAGTCGACCAGGATCGAGGAAATAGTTCCTAGCAGGCACAACGTCACGAGATCTCCAAGACAAGACGCGACTGGGGGTGCTATGTTATCTGCGGATGTCTGGTCAGCCTACGATGAGAAGGACAGCAATTGTATGAACCTGGGTCACGCCCATAACGGCGGCACATGACAATGAGAGCACACATGAAGGATCCAAGAACAATGCTTGACATGCAAGCCGAGAGCATCGCGGACGATGCAACCATTATAAATCTATCTCAAGATGAACCCTGGTATTGGAGCGAAAAGTTCGAATGCCCACTCAATAAGTCCAGACTTGGGCTTTCCACTTTTACCTTGATACGGGAGGTGAGTTGCTCTGATGGCAAGTTGCATTGTGTCATTGAGGCCAACACTGCCAAGCGATATAGGGGCAGCAGGTGAGGGATCCGGAAGAAGGAAACCAAGAACCATGGAGACACATGCAGCAACACAAGCTACCACCGTCGCTTGCACTTGAAGGAGAGCCAAGTTCCCGCTGATGATTTTACGCCTGACCTTGGGATCATCAAGGTCGCCCATATTTGCGGCAGTTCCTAGCCTTGCAGAAAGATTCATTTCAAGATTGCCTTTGAGGTTCAAGACGACAGGAACTATCATGATGAGCTCGTTGATTGTCATCATGGCTCTCCAACGCTGTTTGAAGAGTTGGCTGATTTCCCAAGAAGCCAGACAAGGGCGTACTCACTGACACGTGGTCCAAAAGCTCTCCAGTGAATAAAAGGCCCACGGTAGTAAATAGTAATGTTGGCGCACTCTGCACGATCTCGTCATTCGATTCTCGTCTGTACATGACACACAACACATACCTCAACAACTATGCTACTGATTTGTCTCCATTCGGAAGCAGAATCCCTCTTCAACTGCTCCATGCCTTTTTTTCGACCCTCTGAGCCTAGAAGTGCTGAATTCCCGTCCTCGCCATGTTCTAGATCATCCATAGCGACGTTCTGGTCTTCGTACTGTTCAACGCGAACGGTGCCGAGAGACGGTGAGTGGTGTACAAGTTCCAAGTCACCCAGTTCGAGGTCGTCGTCGCCAAAAACGTCATCCTTTAAGGATGACGGCCCGCCCATGGCTGACTCGTTCATGACCGGGAGATGGTTTGACACCGTTCACAGTGCAGGCTAATGAAAGAGTCGAGACTACGCGCGGAGACGTGTCATTCACGACATAGACCGTGGGAACATGTTCATTATGTAATCAGCAACAAAACTACTTGCATTGGCGCTCATGATACACCGCTAAACCTAGTGGCCTGGCTGGCTCTCACCTTCCTGCTGGCAGCAAATCTAGCCGCTAGAGCCCGTATCTACTCTGCTATCCCTGGTCGGCAGTTCTGGATACTCGCTACAAGGTCACCAGCAGTGATTCCGTCATCAAAACTGCACTCGCATAGCGGCCGTCGACCTCCGAAGCGCTGCCATGTCATCCAAACTGGCCCCTTACCCTCTCCCCTCGGTGGTTCGGTCTTCGTTGCTGAAGAATCCATCAGAGGCCGTTCCACCGTTAGATGAGCTGGACTTGCTTCACTCCGAGCTAAAGCTGCTCCGGCAGAAGTCACTGGAGCGGGCTAAGAAGGCGGGGGAAGACTTGAAAACAATCGAGGAATCTATGAGGCGAGCGAAGGAGAAAGTGAAGGGAAAAGCAAAGGCGATCGAGAGGGCCAACCGAGAGCGCGGCTGTACGTATTTCTTAATTGACGCGTTCGAACTCATCCAAACTAATTATTCGTGTTATCTGCACCTCGTATTTTATGTCTGATTTATTTGCGCGCTATCGAACGGTTGGATTTCGTGAAAATATCTTCTCGACGATCCCCTTACCCTCCGTGCTTATGCCATATTTTTGCTCTATATCAAATCGGTGCTGGGGAATATCTGTGTGGCGCTGGTCATTACCCGCTGGGTATTTGCGCATTCACTTTACGTTGCAGTCTCACCGCGCACGGACCCAGACGAGCACGACTATTCTACCGCTTCTATCAACGGCTCTGCCAAGGTTCGAGCCCCCTCAGTAGCAACGTCATCACTTGGTTCATCTGCCAGAGCCTCACAAGATCCCCGTCGACCGTAAGCATTCATCAGTGCAGTTGACCCTGACCCACTTACCACCGTGACCTCAGAATACCTGATGACTTGAAGAAGAAGAAGAAAAAGCGTAAACGAGAGGAAGATAGCGACCTGGAAGGTGCGGTGTGATATCTTTCGACGATAAAGCACTTGGGCGTTGATGTAGAATTCGATAGACTCAGGCCGGGCCATCAAGACAGTGCCAGCTGCTCATCCAGCGCCCACTTTGCCTGCCAAGCCTTCTAAGGTCGTAGGGTCGGTACCAAATCATGTCAAGGTGAGTCGTGTTGTGATCACAGTAAGTGCTGTTACTCACCTAGCTTTAGCCACCACATGCACCCGATTTCTCCATCCCACAGCCCGTTCAGTTACTTCCAGCGCGTCCTCCTATACCCCCAGCACCCGTTGCCGGACCCAGCAAGCCAACAGACGTCGTGGAAGATTTTAGCAAACTCAAACAACCATCACAAATTCCTGTCAACACATTCTATGCGAGCATTGAGCCTTGGATACGAGGAATCAAGGAAGAAGACATCGGGTTCCTCGAGTTCACAGGAGACGAAGTGGAACCGTACATCATGCCTAAGCTCGGACGTCATTATTTGGAGGTGTGGGAGGAAACGGATACCGAGATGTATGGCGGACCTTTACCTGGACTCGTTTCTCATCGGACAGGCGAGAGTTCCGGAGCACTACCGAAGTGGGATCCTTCAACACTCTTGGAGTCTGATTTGTCGGCTGAGGAGCGAAGTCACGGTCCGCTAACAGAACGGCTGATCAGCGCTTTGCTGGCAATGCCAGATGTCACAGTGTGGAAGGGCGTGAAAGCAGCCGAGGATGCGATGGAGGGTAGACCGGGTGGCACTGGAGCTGCAGCGGCAAGACGAGAGAAGGTGAATGTCGCTGACCTGGAAGAACGAGTCCAAGACACGATGCGATTTCATGGTTTACTGGAGGAGCCGGTAAATTATATAAACGCAACTTCTGTAAATTTCTTTCTCTGACCCGAGACTCTTCCAGCCCGACTACTCTGCAAGGGTGGATGATCCAATTGCTACCGCTCTTCGCCATGCACAGAGGGAGCTCCGGACTGTGGTGGCCATGAACAAGGCTCGTAGGGAGCGCCTGGCGGACATTGCCAAAGACCGCCTTGGATATCAAGAGTACTTGGACTTGCGAGACTCTCTTGATAAGAACATCGCTTCCCTCTATAGCAAACTCCAGAAGAAGGACGCTCCGAAACTTGGAAAGAAGAAGAAAAAAGGCCCAGAAGTCAATGGAAACGCGTCTGGCAACGGTACTGCGGTCGAGTTGCCGAAACCCCCCCCTTCGGCCCTTGGCCTTGGCCCAGATGATGATATCCGCTTGATAGTTCCGGATCAGTTGAAGCAGCTAGTGGAGACGAGACGGCAGTGGGTTACCATTGTAGGAGGTATCTTTGACGAGAAGGAGAGGGAGTACACAGGTCGGATATGGGGTCTTCACAAGACAAGCATCTACGAAGGATTGGAGGAAGTTGTCAAACACGACTTAGAGAGGTCGCTTCAGCCGAGCAGTACCAGCGGCGGTCAACGGACTACCACGTATCAGATCACTACGCAGGGAGACGAGATGGATGTTGGATGACCTTTCTGGATGCGTTGTGTTTCTGTTAACCTTATTCTTCATGTTCATGGCTCACCTTCACTTTCACGTGTACTCTGCTTTGCAATCTCCATGCTTAATTGTTAGGTTGTACTATCTGCTCAATTGGTGTGGAAATAGACTTCCGCCTCGAGCATAATGACATGCACTAGGAGCGGCGGATACTCGAAAGGGTAGCTAATCGTTCGATTTGTGCTTCTTTGAATTTTTGGGTATCTCCCCTTCGACTTTGCGCTTCTTCCCTTTCGACTCCTTGGGCTGCCCGCCTTTATCTTTGGAGAACGAAGTTTCCATCGTGTCAGCAGGCTTAGTGGCTTGGGTATCGACATCGACATCCATCGACAAGTCCTCAGACTTGCTTTGTCCAGAACGAGCTCCGTAGGGTATGTAGCGATGTTTGAGCACGTCCTTTGGATAGGATGGCCGGGGAGGATTTTGGTGAATAATGGGTTGGTGCTCTGGAACTGTGGGCACCACGGGCTGAGCAGAAACAACGATATGTCGTGATATTGCTTTTGGGGCTGATGGTTCATGTATAAGGACAAAGAATGGAGAGACAAAGAATCCTCTTTACCTATACACAGTTTGCCCTTTTTCTTCTTTCGCGGAAGTAAGCAGGAGAGTCCCCGGAGTTCTTCACCACCAACGACGTCCGTATCATCGTCGCCAATAGACCAGACATCGTATGCTGCGTTTTTCCTCGTTATACTTCCCACTCGAGCCGTTCGCGAGGAAGACGGTGTATCGATCTCCAACTCCACCAGATGTTTTGCTTTAATCTATGAGGCTATGAACACACCGCAAGCTACGCAATAGAGATTATACGTACTGAATCTGGGACACGAATGAGCCAAATCTCCGTGTCTTCGTCATCCTTTAGTGCGTCCCACTCGAATGGCTTGGATTCGATTGCATGGTCGAGTAACACGGCACCTGCAGGTGGTTCATATGCCCAATGTAGGTCATCTCCCTCGTTCTTTCCGTGGCCTGCGGTGATAACTGTCGTAGGTTTGGACTTTTTCTTGGATGACTTATCCTTCTTGCTGGTCTTTGGCTGAACGATTGGAGCTTCGAGATCTGATGAAGACATTTTCACCATGAACTTCAAGACAGAAGGCGTTCATGTCTCGTTTTGGTTGTTTGGCAAGGGCCTTAGAAATAAACAAAACTCAGCATGTATCACTCATGATAATCGCCCCCCGTACTACGGGGTCGATCACTTTTCAATCTCGAGACTATGGAAAGGGACGTTACAGCAGTCCTGACCATAGCTGGCACAGACTCCAGCGGAGGAGCTGGTATCCAGGTGCGCCAATAGACGTGTTTTGTGAGATCCGACCGACGATTCGATCACCCAAAAGGCCGATCTCAAGACATTCGCAGCGTTTGGGTGCTATGGCACCAGTGTCGTCACAGCATTGACAGCACAGAACACTACTGGTGTGCAGGCCATCCACGGCGTGCCTCCAGACTTTGTGGCACAACAGGTTTGTCCTCGTCATCATCTAATTGAATTTATATCCTAATGATATCGGGCGCCTAGATAAAGTCTGTGCTGGATGACATCGAGGTTCGGGCAATCAAGACTGGGATGCTTTTTGACGCGGTCAACACGAAGGCAGTCGCGTCGACTCTCAAAGAGCACTTCGAGAGCAATGGACATATTCCTCTGGTCTGCGATCCCGTATGTGTCTCGACTTCCGGCCACGTCCTTTTGCAACCCGAGGCTATCAGTACCATGGTAGACGAACTGTTTCCTCTCGCACAACTCATAACACCAAACAAATCGGAAGCTGAGCTGCTTCTCAAAGCGCGATCCCTCCGTTCGGATATCACCTCACTTCGCGACATGCTCATTGCGGCTCAGAATCTATTGACCCTTGGACCCGAAGCCGTACTCCTCAAGGGTGGACATATCAGTGTCTCAGTAGGCGACATCAAGACCGTCGCAGCTCCGGATGACGCCTCAGTAGAGGTCAACTATGACTTCCTCTTGGGTGAAAACATGGAGATCCTTCAAACTGCGAAAACCTCAGCGACAGAGAGTCTTGTTGTTGACGTGCTCTGTCAGCGCGGCATCAAGACTATTACGTTATACCCTCAACCGCGTTTGCAATCTAGGAGTACTCATGGAACAGGTTGCACGCTCAGCGCAGCTCTGGCTTGTGCCCTTGGAAATGGAATTGCCTGCGAGTTTTTTTTGATTCAGTGGTATCTATTAAAATCATTGCTGACGTTCCGCAGTGACTGAGGCAACCGCCCAAGCCACGTCTTTCACGCATTTGGGCATCGAGACTGCTGCACCAATCGGCAAAGGTTTTGGCCCTTTGAACCACCTCCACGCAGTGTCAAAGCTCGTTCTTCGACCGTAGGTGTGGGGTTCTGGTTTTCCGCAACCTGGCTAGAGTTTTTCATAGGCGAACACCCGGAAATCCATATCCACTGACGCAGAAGCTCATTCTGGATACCGCCAGATTATGGAAAGAATACGTACAACACGATTTCGTCACTCAACTTGGAAAAGGAACATTAGAGAGGTCGTCATTCATACACTTTATCAAGTGAGACCCAGCCCTCCAGCTCTATGTTTACGCATTCTCACGCAGGAATAGACAAGACTATCATTATCTAAAGTATTATGCGAGAGCATATGCGTATGTCTCGTTTCGATAACTCAGGATTCAGCTGATTACGCAAGTACAGATTATTGGCATCCAAGTCCCATAATTTTGAGCCTATTCTGGCTGCCACAAACATCGTCCTTCACATCTCGAGGGAAAGCTCTATGCACACTTCATTTTGTGCTCAGTGGGGTATTACTGCAGAAGAGCTAGAAACAACGGCCGAGTCACCTGCAACAACTGCATATGGCGCCTTCCTAATAGACACCGGATTGCAAGGTGTGTCCGTCTCCAATCTAGGTTCGCCTGCAGATGCTCAAAGGTCATCAAGGGGATACGACAAAGCTGGTGGTGACTCTAGCCGCTTGCCTACTAGGGTACGGAGAAGTAGGTCTGTGGCTGAAGAAGGAGGCCGAGAAACCGAACTCCTGGGTTACATGGGAAGGTAACCCGTATCTCAAGTGGATGCAAGACTACTCCGGAGAGGAATACCAGAATGCAGTCAGAGTTGGTCTTGGTGAGCGTATATCTCCTTTCCCCTAGTGACCAAGGTTTTCTGACCACTACTCTATGAAGAAACGATCGAGACTCGGGCGGCCGCAGACCCGCCGTCACCTTCTCGATATGCTGAGTGGATGTCCGTTTGGGAGAAATGTGTGCGACTCGAAAAGGGATTTTGGGACATGGGGATGAACAAATCATAAAGTTGATGGTTGTATCTCAGATTTAGATCTTTGGAGCACCTGTTAATCGAACACTATAATAGACTCGCGTGGTCGTCGAAGGCGGAGATGAGCGCCGAAGACGAGGGCGATGCACACATCAGTTAGTACTGAGTCATAGATGGTAGGTCCACCGCTAGTTGTAGTCAAAGGCAGAGACGGCAGTCACGTCGAAGACTGGTGACCATAAGTCATAGGGATTATCATGGCAACTGTCCACACCTGTCAGCTAATAAGTCTGTAAATTTATGACCTCGCCTTCTGTCGTTCTAGTATAAACATTTGCGAGAACCCTCACGAACATATTACTATATTTTCCTATGTTTTTTTGAGTGCTCAAACACCACTTGGGTGGCATGGACATCAATTCGGAATTAACAGCGTATATACACAGTAGACTGGTAGAGTCCGTGGTTGGAAAACTCAGCCTTCAGGACGACTCGAAGACTTCCACCACACTTGATCAGCTACTCACTATGTTCTGCTTTCTACCTGCCGAGCTCATAGAAACTATCTTTGACCAATTTGACGTCCCTTCTCTGCTGCGATGCATGCAGGTCGGTTTGATGATTTCTATCATGACCTTGGTCACGACCTTTAGGATGTGGTCAGGTCTGCAAACTCTTTCAAGCTATCATATCTGAGAGCACGCATCTGCTGTACAAGATCGACCTCTTTGGGTCACGGATGGGTGATGGCAGGCATTCCGCCCTGGATATCGTGGATCGTTTGACGCGGTTGCGGTCGTACAATCAAGTCTGGAACGAGATGCGATGGACAGGATCTAAGAAGGTCCCAATGGAGGGGGGCTCCTCCTGGGATCTTGTTGGCGGTGTCCTTGCCCATGCTTTGTTCAATGACCGCTCCATCTCTTGTGTTCAGCTACCGTGCAGCATCAAAGGCATCCCTGAAAAACGGTGGATTGTCGATCTCGAGATTACCATTCGAGATTTTTATTTCGACGTTGCGCAAGATCTGCTCATATGCATCGAGGTTATGTGAGCTACCCTAGCGCCACGGATTCTGAGCATTATATTGATGTTGTGGCTCGCTCATAGCGATGATGAACTATGCCGAATTCATTTTCTCACTCTCTCTACCGGGAAGCGCCATCCGCTAGCCTGTACCCCTACAGTAACACACGAAGCACCAGACCTCCCCATGTGGATCGACCCGAGGTTCTTTATGCAAATATGTGGGCCACGCATCATCATCTTGTTGGAGGACGTCGCCTACGGTGCACCCTCAGTAGGCGACTTCGTGGCTTGGGACTGGCGTACAGGGGAGCTGGAAATGGTGTGTTTGCCTCCCTCTCTAGCATTTCAAGCTCAACTTTGTCTTCACCCATTTTTCAAGTTTATACGATGTGCAGAGTTGTGTTCCTTCTCAATGCTCACTGAAGACCTCATCCTCGTTGCTACGATTCCCATGCCATGTGAACCCAGCCTCGATGTCGTTAGCATCTCAGAGTGCCGGCGTGTCCTTAAGGCTAGCCCAAACGGCTCACCGCTGCAATTTGCAGACATTCCATCAATTCGCGGATTCCAATTACCCAAAGTTCGAGGAGGAGCAGACATAGAGATTGTCATACGTTCGGAGCCTAGTCCTCTTGCATCCCCATCCCCAAGTCTCAGAGTGCCATTTTCGATATCGCAAGGCGATTGTTTGTATGTCGTGACGATGCGCATCACCGCCGAAGAAGACGGTTTCCTCCGTGACCACTTGGTGACTTTACTAACATTGCGGTCCACATTTCTCGCCCATGTCAACCAGCAACTTGGGGCGAATGAGGGTGCAGAGAGACACACAGGCACGATATCATCACGTTTAAATGAAAACGTCCACGCACATCCATCACCGGCGTGCATCCCGTGGCATACCTGGGGTCCCGATGGCACGCACATCCTCCCGTTAAAACCCTCTGACGCCTGGGTTTGCTACACCCACGACACCAAGTTCATACACCGCACCTCCGAGAACACGGCCTATCTCTATGAATTCAATCCATGCGCAGTTCGACGGCACCACGCCCAAGAGTCGGAGGCTACCCACGACAACCGTTTGTGGAGACCCCTAGACCTCGAGTCCAAGATTGAAGGAAACGTGTTCCCGTTTTTGGAGAAGGTTACAACGAGGTTACCGGGGAGCATTGCTCTCGTTGAGTTGCCGCACACAGAAGGATGCTTTCTAGGGCCAATGCTTGCGGAGGATAACATTGTGGTAGCCACGATGGGTCAGAATTTGAGCGACGACTCGTTTGCGTACCTTTACATGTAGGAGGTGACGAGGTCACGTATGTAGATTATATGGGTATGTCACTTCCAACAACCTGCTGCGAGGTTGTTGCCTGCTCGTGTGCACATGTATTTGAGTTATTCGTCTCGTCGCTATGTGTTCGGCAATAATGCACCACAGGCAGGTACATATGCATATGGTAAAGCTGGGCACACGAGGCATCGTCACTAATTAACATCACGTATCTGTGACGATCCTGCGCAACACTCGACAGGATCATTTCTGTCCATCTTGGTACAGAGACTCATTCCGTTTCGTCTTTATGAACTACTGTGCCCGTCATCGAGAGGGTTGCAATGTTTTCTGGTATCTCGATTTCGATTTCTACTTTTGGCCCAGAGTCTTCCTTGATACCGACTGTTGAGGTTCTCTTACGGATAGCGGATTTTGAGCTTTTGCCCTTCTGTGCGCTGGGACACAACCCCGCAGAGTTCAGCGCACACTCGCTGCACTTCGGACCAACAGGAAGGCACATCATCTGAGGGCATCATTAGTAACGCGTTCAGATGTGATTATGATGGTTTCACTTGTCCGAATCCAACTAGCATATGGTTGATCTCGCCGTGGAGTTCCTTGGGCAGCCAAGACTGCAGGTTTAGCCTGCGTGAACGGAAAATTAGCAGTAAGTGCGTCTGATTGGTGTTGGACTCATCACCTGGTCTCTTCAGGATTCTTTGTTGGTCGTTCATGCCATCCTAACCGATTCGTAATCCGGTGGACATGAACATCAACACCGATTCCAAGGTTCCTGTGCATCTGTGAGGACATACTAAGAGCTCGCTACCTGGGCGGATGCTTACAAATTCCATGCTACTTGAAGTGCAAGAAATGCCATCTTAGGGCCAACACCGGGGAGTGAACATAGCTCATCCACGGTCTTCGGCACGTCAGACTCGAAATCATCGCGCAGGCGTCGAGCAGTCTGCTTGATATATCTTGTAGCAAGGCGTTTATTTGAAATATCCTCGAGCGACTTTCAAACGAAACTACGCACTGAGTCTTTCGCCTCCAAAAGCCCACTTTCGCGATTGATTCTGAGATGGTAGCGTCGTCTGCAGCTAACACACCCTCCACGGAAAGCGATCCCCCAAGGGCTGACCTTAGTTTAGCAACTGCAGCATCAGTCACTTCGTCTTTCGTCTGGGACGAAAGCATCAAGGAGACCAAGGTAGCAAAGCGTTGATTCTAGGACGCGAACGGAGTTCAGCCATGCTCGGCGATACAAGCTTGTACCCAACCTTCGGGTCTTGCTCTTTCAGCTGGGCTTGATCACATCCCATAGTATCCACTGGTGCCACGATGCGTGAGCGCATTTCCATTATTGCGTCGTATGCCTCCTTCCACCTCGCCGGCGCAGGGTGTGGTATGTCCAGGCTTTGAGGAATGGCCTTGGGCTTTTTCGGAGACCTGGATTTCGTGCCGAGAACGGTCTCGGTAGTGTTAAGCTCCAATGCAACTTTAGTCTTCTTCCTCGACTTTCTCCTTTTTAACGCGGGGAGTTGTTCATTGGCGTCGCTATCACTGAGGCCAGATGTTTCTATGGTATCTCGTTTGATGTGATTTGAGCGTCGTGATGGGAGTGTGGACGGCCCAGCCTCGGGGGTGTCTTGTGCATCGTAAAGCGTTACTGCGCTGTGATATGGACTGGCTTTAGCTGCTAATCTCGTCGCTCGCGTAAAAGCAGTTCTTCTGATCGCACACATCATAAACAGCGAGATGGATGTATTCACTCAGTTCTGTTAGCAAACTTCAAAGTACTTGTTTGATCGAATTTCGGAACTGAAAATGGGTCCCAAAACAGGGCAAGCCCCTATGGTCAAGTTACGAAGAATACATGAATCACTTGGTAGATATACCACCAACGAACCCAATGAACGGGAACCAAGGATGCACATCCGGGTCCCAATTCAGCTTGGCCACGTCCCAATTCTCCACCTCTGCCATGGATGACGGAAGTTGCTCCAGACTCTGACAAACCTCAAGCAAGCACTGTATGGACTGTACAGCAGTCACGGTTCATACCTTGTAAAGGACCTGTGAGACTAGGCGCACCTGCTTTCGGTCCTCGACCCATTGTCCTGCCCAACCCCCAGGAACGGTCACCAACTGTGCCAGGAGTGCGCCAGCGAGTTGGATCTGGTCGCATGGAGAGTGATCACGGTCCTTTCGACACAAAATCAGCTGATCCGCTCCAACCGTGCAATAGGATTCAACTGACCTGCTGAATCGCAGAACAACAGGTCGTGAATTTCAGAAAGTTGGGATGACCAACGGGAGCCAGGTCGACATCGTCGTATTCATCTACAAAGGCCCACTTATACCGGCGGAGAAAGTTGAGTCTCATCCGCTGCCACGACGAAGAGATCTTCTTCAGCGAGACCTAAAAAAGATTTCAAGTCAAATGAGCCCAGTGATCACAAAGAACGAACCGAGAAGACGGCCAATGATATTGCTTGTAGAGCTGTCAGGATTGTGATTTGAAACCGAAGCTCCTCGAATGCGGCTGATTCTGGAAGAATAAATGTGCTAAAAATCAATGTAAAAAATGCGGATTCACATACCCGGCATCTCCAACATGATCTCGTCCATACATGAAAGTTGCGACTCCAGAACCTGAGTAGCATACCAATATGCGAACACTCGCTCCTCTGCAGAGTATAGCGACAGCTGGAACCCCGAGTAGATTACCTCGCGGATTACTGACAGCCTGTGCATCAGGACTGCAGCGCGTAGTCTGGAGAGGAAGTCCGGTCCATTCTGACGAGATCGTCAGATACGCGAAAATCAGTGGGATGACGGTTCGTACGACAGGTTCCAAGTGGCTTTGAATGTCTGTGAGGAGCGCATAAAGATCGTGCCAGTCAAATAGTGATTTCATGCAATATCTCCGCCGTCGTGCAGGGTTATACCACAGCGCTTTGATGTACCCAAGCTCGAGCTGGTTGCGAACACCTATCTGAGAATACTGTAAAGCAGATGAGCTCGCACATACCTCCGTAATTGATCGCTCGAGGTGTGCCAATGGTGGCGACGTAGGAACTCTCCAACGGCGACCAAACATATCAATAAATGAGTCATAAGATACTCCCAGCGTCTCCATGAAAAAGCAATCAACGACATATTTTTGTGTGTATTTGTTGAGTACCAGTCCATCCTCGAAAAGAGCTGACTGAAAATGGATAGTTCAGGGAACAAATGTGACATCTTCAGAACAACTAAGTACCTGGCACGCGGACCGGATATATGGTAGACGTTGGTCTGGTTTTGGTGAACATATCTGGACGTGGCCCACGGTCTGGTGGCGACATGAGGGTGACGCTCAGATGATTAGGAATGACATTACCTTCCAGATCGTGAGATTTGTTACGCCTGCCAACGTGCTAAGCTGCTCTAGGGAATCTAGGAGGCCTGCTAGTGTGTTCCATACTTTCTCCTGCTCGGGAGACTGGATTACATGGAGTGGTATATACGAAACGAGAACGCGGGCAAATTGAGGATCAAAGGCGCATAGTGCTGGTGAGGTTGGTTCGGGGTTGGGAGACGGCATTTGACGTATTCGTTGTATGAGTTCACGCGCAGTATCGACAAGCGAACGAAACCGATGATACTCCTTCGACGACTGGGCTGACAGGAGCTCCACAAGCGCCTAAGGCAAGGTCAGACAGGAACCAGAAGTCAAATTCGAACTTCAACCTTTCGCAGCATAAGCCGGCAAAGGAGTCCATCCTTCCAGCTCGATGGCGCTGACACAGACGAGTCATTGGGAGTGTACGATCGCTGCATTGAAATTACCTTCGAAAGAGTTATCCAGCCATGTGCAAGCCTGTTCCAATTTGGCCAGGATGTAGCTCACAGGAAAGGCCTCCGCTAATGACACGTCACATTTTTCGCTTTGCCAGTCCTCAGCCTATTCCACAGATGTAAGGCGAATGAGGAGCTAGAAGAGATCAAGCACGTCATATAACGGACATCGTACACGTTTCCCTTGTCGAGTTCCCTCCATGAAAGGTCGCAGCATTTGAGCAGCCCATAGACAGAGGCTCTGAGAACGATGGTGATGAGTTCCAAAGGCTTCATGGTGGCTATGCCTCGGATTTTGTCCCCTGGTATCAGGTCAGGGTCGGTTTCCCTCAGTGCATGCACATATAAAAAAGAAAATATGGTTTGCGAGAGCGTATAGCCAGTATGCCACTCCATCTGGGAGTGACAGGCAATGAATACCAGGCGCGCGACATATACATTTGTCTGATTATTCACCTCGCAGGCAAAGGAGCGATCTATGATCCAACACACCTCCTCCGGGAGTAAAGGCGTGAGAGGATCGAAATCAGGTCTCGATTGGTCCATGAGTGCCATACCACTGTCGAAACGAGGCTCCCCGATCTTTTGCAAGTCCTAAGCCGGAGATGTGATAGCAGGTAGCTCGTTACCTACTTCAAAGGCAGCCATTGCATCCTGCAGGGTGAAATCTTTCGCTAGCATAAGTGCTCCGGAAGGCATACCTGATGCTTTACAGTGAATCGGAGGAATCGAAGGGCTCGTGCGTACATTACCTGCAGCCGCGTCTTTGAACAATTTAGTCACATCGTAAAAATTGTCTCCGCCCGGCAAGCCCGCATAAATGTCGCAGTCCATGGTTACAGTCCACGCCTTTGCCTAGTGAAGATACGGAAGAAAGAAGAGGTAGTCCTAGTCGAACTAGGAAGACGGATAAGGAGGTCAGTTGTAAAAGCATGCGAAGGTATCATAGGTCAAAGCTGGTATGTCGGAGTTTCAAAACAACTTGGCTCACGAAAATGATTTCTTTTCGGCGGGTCTGCTTGCGAGCTCAGGGAGCGGCGCTACACCGACACACAACGCGTCAGCCCACCAACTGGCGACAATGGCATCAACTGAGCTACAGGGAGTTTTCTCGATCTTTTATCCTCGCATCGCAGTCGGGCCAGAAGCCTTCGAAGCGCGTTATTTTTTCTGGGATCCAACCGACAGGTATTCCCCACGTACGCGAGAATTTCTGTTGCCCTGCAGTGTTTAAGCTAATGTGTGGGTAGCTTGGAAACTATCTTGGAGCACTCTCCAATTGGGCGAAACTGCAAAAATCTGCGGAACCGGATGATGCCCTGCTGTTTTCCATTGTAGGATGGCATGCTCTGACCCTGCCCCAAGACCCTGCCAGCCTTCGGTCTGCTAGAGATGATATGTTAGCGGCGATTCTTGCCATCGGCATCGACCCGACGCGCTCGATACTGTTCCACCAGGATCATGTGAGGATGACCATAGCGCCTCCGATCTCAGTAACTCAAGGATCATTCATTTAGAATCTTCACCATACAGAGTTATGCTGGATTCTCAACTGTCTCACTCCTATGGGCAAACTTCGTCGGATGACAACGTGGAAGGTCGGTGACAGATCGGACCTTGGCCTTTCTTCTATTCATCACATCGTCTGAAGTCACGACTAGCGGCATCGAGGAACGCAAATTCGGAGGATGACGTGGACGACTCACTGCTGAATGCTGGTTTATTTACATATCCGGTCCTTCAAGCTGCGGACGTGCTAGTGTATAGGTGGGCAGTCACAGCTATAGCACTAATGAATACTCATATGAGCACGGCTCCAGAGCAACTCACGTCCCTGTAGGAGAGGATCAGCGACAACATATAGAACTAATTCGAGATCTAGCGGACATCTTTAATCGCACATTCGATACCCACGGTGAACTGCCGCTATTTCCATTACCAATTTATGTAGACAGTAAGTCGCGCACTCGCTCTGGTATGACCATTAACAAAACTTCCAATAGCTCCATCGAGACGTGTGCTGTCACTAAAGGATCCACTATCAAAGATGTCCAAGTCCTCTCCGGATACAGCATCACGCATCCTTTTAACGGACACTGCGTCACAGATCAAGTCAAAAATTCGCGCCGCGGTAACAGATTCCATTCAAGGCATAACTTATGACCCTGTTTCTCGTCCAGGCACATCCAACCTCCTTAATATTCTTGCCGCGTGCGCCGACAATGATGTGACGGAAGTTGCGAAACTGTATGCCAACAGGGGGCACGGCGACCTGAAGAGCGACGTTGCCGATGCTGTGGAAGAGTTACTGAAGGGTCCCAGGGCTGAATTCGAAAAGATTCGCTACGAGAAGGCGTTCCTTGAAGATGTCGCCCGACAGGGTGCTTCACGGGCAATGCAATACTCTGAAGCTACAATACACGAGGTTAGAAAACGCATAGGGCTGACTTGATTAGCACTATATACGACCGTTCGAATGTCCATTGTTGTCCGTTGTTTACCAAGGACTTCGTTCCACTCTTACTGGCATGTTTGTCAACGTCATGCAGCAAGACTCTGAATTATTAACCGCACCAAGTTCCGACAATGGAACTGGTAATGGCACATACAGGATACTGGGATCCCTTTCAAAAGCACAGGAGCGAAAAGCTGTTGAGTTCATCGAATATTCATTCCTAGACATCGAGAGTTCCTTCAAGAAACGGTACGCTCCGACCTCAGTGTGCTGAGTTCTGGTACTCATGGTATGGTACTTGTGGTACTCAGCTCAGAGCCATCCCTCACCAAATTGCCCACCTTGACCACCTATCTTGAAGCCATGCAGCACCTTCTGGCCTTTGTTTTGCAAATACCACCCGTCGACCCCTCTACGCCTCTGCGCACGGCATTCTTGCTTCGTTTGACCAGCGACGTAATGAACTCAGTGCTGGGATACCCACCAGATATCGATGATCTACAGAAACTACTCGACTTTTTCGATGACCTCGACCAGGCTTGGGTTACTGTGCTCAAATCTCAGGTCTGGGACCCATCGTCAGGAGCAGGTGTAGATCTTGTTATCCCCGTCGAGATGATCGAACCAAACAAACCGATTCGTTCGACGCCAGTGAATCAGACGGAGCGAACAAGGCTTCGTAGTTTGCTCGTGACTGGTACCGCAGGACTGGAAGAGTGGTTATCCGGACTGGGGACGATTGGGGAGGATTACCAGCTAGCGTTGGAGAGGGCTGGTCTCATGCAAGGGTTCGATGACCTCTTTACGGCGACACTTGCTGAGATGGGAAGCCTGTCAGAGCCATTGATTGATCCAGCCGGGATGAGGGGAACGTGTTGATAGATTGAGGAAGCAATGTCACGTCTGGAAAGATGTCTGGCAGAACGACGTAATAGGAAGAAAGCAACAACAATGTAACTGAAACAGAGGCTTTGTGTTACCGTTTCCTCTGGGTCCGGCGACTCTGGGCTAGAGACGAGTTCAGTGAAACTCCAAATGATGAAAAAACCGACAAACTTGTGTCCTTCGCCTTCGTCGGAACACCCTTCCCTCTCGCTTTCTTGGCTTCTACATCCCTCAGCCTCTGTGCTTCCGCAAAGTTGACTAACTCCAACTCTGGCCACTGCTTGACAAGTTTTGACATGGACAGATCAATGTCCGGTGGATAATATTTGACCATGGAAGGTCCCCGAAGTCGTGCACGGAGGTATTTAGCACCCGTTCGTGCTGAGGTGGGGTTATAGGCTGTTTGGAAAATAGCGCATCGTGTTTTCGTCAGAGCATTTAATCGACCAGAAGTTATGGCTGCTGTCGCCATTGCGACGTTGAGTGAAGAATGTGGATTTGTCGTTCTGGTCGATTTTCGTTACGATGAAGGCCAACAGCTTCTGATCCTAACACGACCAAACAACTGCTCGTTTTCATAATGCTCAATTGACATCAGGCAAAATCACCACAAAACCCGTCGAGGCCCTGCTGGTCCGAGCGCCCAGCGACAACAACACGAACAACAATTTTTCATGCTTCCTAGGTGTCGAGTACTACTATCCCTTTCCATCCAGTCGGAGAGCTGGCTGGAAAGCAGTCAGCTCTATTTCCGGCGACCTTGGTCTGGAGGCCCGCCACGAACACGTTCAAAAGAGGGGTCGAAGCCACAAAAGTATCGCTCTCTTGAAGGGCGGCCTCGCTACGGCTTCAATGACGCATTTAAGTGCAACCCACCGGCTGGTCCCACTCGCCAATCAAGGAGCAAAGCCTTCGCACGCGCGAAGCCCCACCCGCTTCACGGCATCACAATCTCGGACGCAAGTGACACCATACCGTTGATCCAATCAAAAGCGGAAGACTGGGCATGCCTTCCTCACGTGCTTCGTCGCTTGGAGGGATTTGGAATCCCTCGAGATGACTTACCTGACCTCATGGCCTCTTTCCTTGAGGATATCCGCGAGGGGATGCTTTCCGATGAGGCCCAATTGGAAAGGCTGGACTTTGGCCGTTTTATGCTTTCTCCGACAGAGCAAGCTTCCGGCCAACGACTCGACCAAGTCATCTCACAACTATTCTTCGCATGGGCCTCTGATCCTGACAAACAACGCCTCCTTATTGCATGCGTATCACAGTCTACCCTTGATATCGTCTCCCGCCTCTACACAGTCGCGAACCTCTCATATCCTGCGGACTTGTTTCCCAAGGCTCGCTCCATGAAGCGCAAAGTCATCATGCACGTCGGTCCCACGAATAGTGGAAAGACACATATGGCACTACGCGCACTGGCGGCTTCTACTTCTGGTATCTATGCTGGCCCTTTACGTCTCCTGGCTCACGAAATATGGGAACGGCTGAACAAAGGCCAGATAGTGCCTTTGGGCATGGACCCAGAAGCTGGTTCTGAGCCAGATACGTCCATTAACATGGACATCGTCGATGAACGGGGTCCCAAGCCCACTGTTCGGAAGGATGGACATGTCAGGTATGCGAGGGAATGTAACCTTCGCACAGGAGAAGAGTTCAGGATCATCGCAGACAATGCGCCCCTCATGAGCTGTACAGTGGAAATGGCAACTTTGGATAAACCCCTCGATGTTGCCGTTGTGGACGAGATACAGATGATCGCGGATCCCGAGCGTGGTTCTGCATGGACTAACGCTGTCTTGGGTCTCGCCGCACGAGAAATTCATCTCTGCGGTGAGGAGACCGCCGTCCCTATTATCCAGGATATCCTGAAGGACACCGGTGATGAGCTCGTCGTCAATCGATATGAACGGCTCACACCTTTGCAGATTCAAAAATCATCACTGAATGGTGACCTGTCTCAGGTTCAGAAGGGTGACTGTCTGGTCACTTTCTCGCGGAATGGTATATTCGCAATGAAGACGAAGGTTGAAGAGATGACTGGCTTGCGGTGCGCTGTGGCTTATGGGAAACTCCCGCCAGAGATACGATCTGAGCAAGCCGCGCTCTTCAATGACCCTCGAAGCGGTTACGATGTTATCATTGCTAGTGACGCTATTGGAATGGGATTGAATCTGTGAGCGGCCTTCGATTTTACCCTCAGCAGCTCACTGATATTTCCTACTTGCCTCAGCAAGATCAAACGCGTTGTGTTTGAGACGTTGGACAAGTTTGATGGGCAAAAAGAACGCCCGTTGTCGATATCCCAAATCAAGCAAATCGCTGGCCGTGCCGGGCGTTATGGGCTGCATGGGAAACCTGGTGGTTTCGTTGCTACACTGCACGAGGCAGATATGCCAAGACTCCGTAATGTGCTTGCTGCACCTACAGACACCCTCTGCTGTGCAGTCCTGGATCCTCCCTTACATTGGATGGAGGAAGTCTCACGAATTCTCCCACATACGACCTCCACTCAAGCGCTTCTTGAAGTACCATCCTACGTCTCCAAAGTTCGCCTTCCTTTCCGCGCCGCTCTACCCAGCAAACTGGAGCAGATGGCCAAGTTCATTGACACGCGCGCTGGGGATCTGTTATTATCTGACAAGCTCCTCTTCAAGAACTGTCCTACGAGCTGGCGAGATCCCATCTCTCTAGACGCGTTATCACAGATTGCACGCCTGTACAGAACAACCATTCGTGTTGATCTCGATGCAGTGCTTTCTGTGGCGCCTTTCATGAAGGTGCTGAAAGATGTCGAGGCAATGATGCCCCGTAGCGTGGAACCAGATACGTGCACGAAGGCCTTACAGACCTTGGAGGACATGCATAAAGTGCTGGTTCTTTACCTATGGCTCAGCTTCCGTAACTTCATGGCGTTCCATGGAGCTGATGAAGCTTATGGGCTCAAAGTACGCGTGGAGAAAGCTCTGGAATGGTGTCTCCGCCAGGTATCATCGCAAGCTGGTTACTCTGACTTCGCCAGCTTCGGTCTCAAGACCGCAGCGGATGGGTTACAGTACCGTCACAGACCGAGGTCGACTGAAGCTCGCGATAACACAGTGATGACAGGAGTGGCAGCAGCTAGAGCTGTAGCCAAAGGCACACAGCGACGATCTAGATGATTAGTTTACCCATATCATAATAAGCTTTATTTTCTTAATGCTCAGCCTGCTCCCTTACTCTCTCAACGTCAGTCGCCAGCCAGCTTCCATCAAGGTGCTCCAGTTGGTCCCAGTCAAGTATATCTGTTTCTCATTCTCTTGCCATCTGTGCGCAGGCAACGGGGATGGTCCAAGTCTTAGGGACGAGATCAAAATCAACGCACGTGACGCCATGGCGCGTGGTGTTACTAGTTCGGATAAGCAACTGTGTCAGGCTGTTCCGCTCATTTTGCATCACAAACGCAGCCTCAAAGTAGCACGCTGGCCGTGTGTTTATTCTATTTCGTTTTTTGTTTCTGTTCCAAAGCAGGAGCTGGCTGGGTACAGTCTTGTTATGGCCAAGATCATTACTCTAGTTGTGTCCATTATGCTCGCCTGCCTGATCTCGCATTCTGGGGCACGGCCTTCCATCTCAAGCCAGACAACTCAAGCCAACGAACCTCGGACGCTTCTGGGGAAACCTTACCGAAGACTCTGGGGGCTTCCACCCTCTAGTCCACAGTCGCGCTGGAACCTTGTGGCTGCAGAAAACGACGCCTCTCGTACTCGCCATCTCCAACACCAAGATCAAATCGGACGGTCAAGCGAACAGACTGCTTCCCAGCCATTTCCGAGGATTCCACTTCCATTCCTCAACACGTCGAAGCGTACGCATGCCAATTCTGGTCTCGACCGTCCCATGCGCCTTTCTAAGTCCTCGGATCAGGACGGCATGATCCCGGTCGTCCCAGAGCAAGTTCCCGACATTGCAAAGCCTGGAGTTGGAGCGCGGCGGGGTGTGTCCCTGCGACAACGTTCATCGAGGTTGTACGACAGAGGAGCATGGACATCGAGGCTGCCCGAAGAGTACTAGACCGACAGGTGTTTTCCTTCAGAGGGCGTTTGCGAACGGACATTGACGTCGCGTGGCTCTTTATGCGAATTAGTTCCTGTCACTGTTTCTTGAGTCCTTCTCATCTCAGTGAAATAGACTTCTGTTCTTCAAGTTGTTCTTGCGTAGATCGTGGTGAGTCCCTTGCGAAACGAGAACTCAGTTATTCATGGCGAAGGCAGTGCGTACTAGGGGGGATCTGAGCCGAGTTGAGATGCGCCTGGACTCTCGGGCGTGTTGCGACTTCTCCCTCGTCCCCATCTGTGCACTATACGCGTCACTTCTGGTTTAGCGACTCATTGATTGTCCAAGACCGGTCCGAACATCGTTCTGGGGCCGTGATTTGCTGTAGATCTTGCACCTATAACTTATGACTCAGATAACCAATTACAACGATTACAGAATGCTGCAAGTAGGAACACTTGGCGGGTGCGTGTTAAATGAGGGTATGATCGGACTTTTTGTCCGAGGGGAATGTCACTGAATATTCGACGGTTTGGCTTGCACAGGCACTGCCGGAAGACGGAGAGCTAATCACTCTTGAGATATGGCGCAAAGGTAAGGTAACGCCATCATCACAGCACAGGCTAAACCGATATCAATGGCTCGGACAGGCTGCTCAGGAGAATTAAAAAAACGCTGGCGTAAGCAACGCCAGAGTTGTAATCAGAAATGCAGTCGACCATCGTTTGAATCGTTTGACCTCGTGTTTATGGATGCCGACAAGTAGAATAATCTGAACCATTTCCGCGAGGCTAAGCCCTTATTAGACAGCGTGGCGTTATCGTACGGAGGAACCGCACTGCTATGCTGTGGGTATGCTGACACCCATCTTCTAGATCGTTGATAACGTGGTACACGATGGAAATGTTGCTGACCCGTCACAGAGTAGCCCTCAAATAGAGGGTGTCCGAAGGCTGCTGGAGACGTTGAAGGAAGACTGGGAACTACTGTAGTCGCCAATAGGTTCAAGTTGGTTTGATCGGGAATTCAATTCTGTCAACCAACTTGAATGAGATATAATTTACGGGCAGGTCAGATGCCTCGTTTCCTCTCCAAGTATTAGCAGATGGTTACAATTGCCTTGGCTGATTCTAGCGGACCCTTTGTGATCACTGGCCACTCAGTATGCCGTTCCGTCACTGTGCGTGGATCTATGCCGATGAGATATTTATCAAATTTCTTCCTAGGCAGTCTTGTGGAGGGCTTGAGTGAATATTCCAATAATTAATACCGGGGGCAATCCTTCCCGTCGTCAACTTGACTACTAGTACGGCGGAGTTTGTTGACCGCGAGCACATGGATAACATGAAGGACAAATCGTGCTGTGTGGTGCTCGTGATTGAAACAAGGCTACGAACAGGAGGAAGCTTTTAAGGTGGATTGAAGCGTGAGCCGGTACGCAGCTTAACTCAATGTCGTCCCACTTGTGGTTTCTCTTTTTTCTTTTGGCATTGATCCCCGTCGCTCTTTGTGCGAAGGCGATCAGAGGAGCTGGCACTAGAACAGTCGCACGGATTACACGTGTTCTTCACGTTTACCTCTACTTGCGTATTGGGGCGCTTGAGAAAGCGCCCACCGCATACGAAGGACTAAAACGCACCTTCTTCACGATGGAACCATTTATCTTGCAGAGGGATGAGGCCAATCGGTACTTCACTGTCACGCAGACGAAGCTCGTCTCTAACGTATCATCCCAATGCAGGCGGGAGGCGCTTATGCATGCATCAGACCCTACCATTGAACAATTCCTCGTTCCAAGGATCGACTTTGCTACTTTTATCCGTTGCGTCAGCTTCCGTATATTTCTGGTTGTGTTCCTGAAGCTAGACGGTGACGTGCTCACGTCTGAGGATGTCCAAGGGGTTACAGAAGCGTTGTATGAATTTTATGAAGATGCTGAAGCAACAAGCACGCTGCCTTCTGAGATGCAGAACATCTTGGAACGGTGGATTCCTACCGATCGGTTTCCCGATCCTTTGGATCGCATCCTTCCGGCATACGAAGCGTTGTGGCGCATTATCGCAGCTACAGTTGTACACTGCGAAGACGACGAAGATCGGGTTTTGCGTGGGGTCATGCTGGACTTTCGTGACAACCCCAGGGATCGACAATACAAAACTCCATACTACGGGAGTGAGGATCGAAGCGTATCGACGATAATTGAGGAAGTCGTTGGCCAACTTCCTCCCATTGCACGGACGTCGCGTCCTATCACCTGGAAGTGGCCGTTCGGCTGCATTCTCCTGACATTGAGCCACTTGACGGCTAAAAACCTCCCAGCGCCGCAGGAAGCGTTGAAGCTCGCAGCCCTGATGGCATCCAAGGTGATTGGTCAAGTGGTTGGTGTAAAGTATCGTTTGTCTGGAGCATCAAATCATCAGGGTCATCCTTGGGATGGGCGCGAGATTTCTCAAGTCGATGGTCGTGGTGGAGATTGATGCAGTCTTGCGAGGGTATTCGAAATTCTAATACCTACCCTGGACTGGATTCTGGGGTGCACATCGTGGATTCGTGATTGACTTGAATCTCTTCTAGATGTACCACTTAGCGATGGTACGATGCTAAATCTTTCCTCATTACTTGGCAGATTTGTTTCGTGATGTCGGGCTTGTGCTGTAGTATCAAATAAAATCCTAGTGATTGCGGCGTCGCGCTGGCTAGAGACGGCGCCAATTCCTAGAGACTCCGACATCTGGCAGCCACTGCGTCATAATCTCCCCTAGGCAGACCAGTATAGACATTCGTTCCTACTCTATCTAAGACTGCGTCAACTTCTGAACAGAATTCGGGGCCTCATATTGTTGTACGGGCACTGACAAACTAGAAAGTGAGGCCACTTGGGAAGCGGGTCGTAGCCCAACCTTCTACAGTCAATGGTGACCGGTGACCGCTGGCTCCATGTTCTCTTACGTTGCTGACAATAATAATTTATTACGGCTGGTCACGGTGAATCGTGATGTCTGGTTCCAACAGGATCCTGCAGACATGGCAGATGCTTTACTCGCTGTCCAGATGGAAAAATTACACGTTGCAGAGGCATTGGCCGCACGGGACAATGCAGTGGCTCGCCTTGAGGACGCATATACCTCTGTCTGCCAAAAGGCAGCTATCATCTTACGGTTAGAGCAAGAACTGCAAGGTTTCAAGCGAGCGTCTACCCCTGCAAGCACGAATTCTACCGATCTCCAGATTGTCTCTGGACTTCTTGCAACGCCACCGGCGAACGAGCCAAACCGAGGTCAGACCATCCAAGAATCCGACGAGAGCCAGGTAAGGGAACTGTTTCAATGTGATTTTAATTTTGCGTTCAACTGAAGGGATTCACATCACAGACGCAATCTGGACGGGAGAGCCGTAACACGCCAACGCCAGCACCATCTGAACACTCTCCATGGATGCCAGACAAGCTTGTAGATAGTCTTCAAAGCAACTCAGCGTACTGCCCACAGGTTTACATCAACAGTTCTGTGCGAGTCAGAGAATCATCAACTCCTACATTCGACACTGCAACTTCTGAAGACGATAACCAGGTAAGCGCATATATACGCTCCATACCAAGCCCTTTCTCGCATCTGCGGTACAGGTCTCTCTCTCACTCTCCAAGTCTGACGGTGGGGCCGAGAGCACAATCGCTGCGAGACAGGAAGTGCTGGCAGCACTTCCTCTGCCCTCGGGTATCCCAGACGACGCCTTGCAACCTATCATGCTTCCTGCCCCATATTCACTCCACGAGTTTCTCGGGAATACTACCGGTGTAGGTCTTCCCTGAGCTGTGCTCGCGATGCTAACTCTCTCCAAGTTTCTCAAGGATTTGTGAGAACCGTCTTCTTGTGTCTTCCAAGAAACAACTCGTAATTGACGTTGTATATTGAAAACTAATCTGTCCAGGCTTACAAATTACAGAGTCCTCGCTCAGATCACGACGTACTGGTGTCCCGAACGAGAGGAGCACGGATACTCTCTTACCCCGGTCTTTAAATGCAGCACGAATCCGCGCGTTGCCACAGCACATCGCTGGTCGGCGGTCGATGTAATTGGTCAGATGAGTGACCCTACAGGTAAGGCGCCGAGTTACATCGACCAGACATGTCCAACGATTCTGGCGTATCAGAGTGCTTCTATAACAAGGACGGAAAATGGTATTACGCTGGTACCTACGAGGGATTTCGCATGGACGATCTCACCGTACAGGAATGGGAGGCTCTCTCAACCGAGGTGAAATCATTGGCCTATTTACGAGCATACAGACATTTCTAGATAACTACCTTCACAGACAACCCAGGCCATAATCAAGGAGACGTTGGCGGGTCGTAAGAACGTGTCGCCTCAGAATCACTACGAAATAGCTCAGCTATATGGGGCAGGAGCCTTGCGCGTGGCATGTATCGGACTGCAATGCGTGGGGTTTAACGAAAACGTGTATCGCGGCGTGGTTGAACAATCAAGGGTTGGGTGCTGGGGTCGACGCCCCGCATGGGCACCAATGAGAACGCCAACCGCTCGAAGCGAGACGACAAGCGATGATGGAATACCTGCCGTACCCTGAAGCACCACTCGACATTTCCATTTCCGCCGTATACCCACTTCCATTGGAACCATCCATTAGATTAACATTTCTCGTGTAACGCCGCTCCTGTATTATTCGGATATCCATGTCTCATCCTCTCATTCCCTGTTGTATTGAAGTCATTGTATATGAACATCCTTTCCAAGACGTTGATCCAGTAATTGCTATGCATACATATCCACCATCTTCATGTCCAAGTAATCCCCGATGCACACCTGTGCAACGGCATGGGGTCAAAATGTCTTCGGTCTATAGCTTTACCTGTGGTGCGACTCCGTGACTCGATAACGTTGCTCCTCCATCGAGTAAGATGTGGGCACCTGTGATGTGCGCGCTCGCGGGCGAGGAAAGGAACAATGTAACACCTGCGAGATCCGAAGGCAGGCCAAACCGTCCTGGGTGACACAAAATCCGTTGCAATTACTCCGAACTAAATAACTTTGAATCGTACCAGTTGGTTGCAATGATACGGCCTTTTGTTCACCTGCGGACTTGAAGCCGTACGCAGTCATCTTGGTTGGGAAAAATCTAAATGCTACGTTGGAGATTTCGACAGCAGGCAGCGTGTGGAAAATACCCAGGGCAAATGGCGTTCACACTTCAATAGATGTTAGAACCTGTACACCCTAGATCGAGATGGGGACATATGACATACGTGATCTGTTGAGGACCCAGTTGTACCGCCAGTATTGACGTGAGGTGGTTCACTCGGGGGCCACGTTTGTTTTCCTCCTGATTGATGTTTGAAGAAACTTACCGGCTGCCTTACTGACACTATCTGTAAAACCAAGGTATAAGAGGGACGGAAGGCTGGTTGAATAAAAGGACGACCAACAGCTGTATGTTCCACTACCCTCCGCGCTCAGCCAGCCTTCAGCGTGTGGCGACACACTTGAAGTTGACGAAATGTTGATAACACGACCGGGGTCTTTTGCCGATGCGTCTTTGGCAAGCCATGCTGATAGGCTTCGGTACGTGCCCTAGTTAATGGAACCCCAAAGCTCGAGATACAAACTTACCCAGCAGTCACTTGATGTCGTGGATTAGAAGGTATTTACCTCGAGACATTATTTAACGGCTCACGATAAAAGAGGCCCTTGACATTCACAGCCATGACATTATCCCAACCTTTGTCTTCGGGGACGGAATTGAAAGGAGAGCCCCATGAAACACCAGAGTTATTCACGAGAATGTGCAATTTGTTCGATGGTTCAAGTACAGAAAGAGCAGAAATCAAGGCATCCACGCCAGCTTTGTCCTACCGACCAAGAAACATATCTTTTGCATCAGCTTCATAAATGCATATCCGCATTACATACTCACGCTGAGATCTGCGACAATGTAGTGGGCACTGCCGGGCCCTTGCGCATTGAGTTCCACCACTGCCTAGGAACCATGAATAAAAACGATTAGTTGCTGCAGGACTCGCGTACATCTTTCAGTTGGGCTTCCTTCCGAGCTGCAATGTAGACTTTTGCGCCGTTCTGGACAAGTGCAGACGCGATGGTCCTGCCAAGTCCTGTTCCACCGCCTGTCACAAGAGCTGCTCGATCCGACATGTAAGCACCGCAACTCTCCGGAACACATGGATGATGTGCACCTATTTTTCCGTGAACTCTGAACAATGACTGAAGCGAGAGGTCTAGGACGATATCAATGGGAAGATGTGTTGGTGGCAGCCCACAGATCGGGAAGCACTCACCTGGGGGAGGCATGACGGTTTTACGATGGCTCAGCACAGATTAGACTCCCTAGTATACTTGTACAGTACCAGGTGTGCTGGAAGTTACGACGAGCTTGTCAAGTAGTGCTGTGGGCCTCAATTCAAGGTCGTGGTGTGGGGACCGGCTATTGAAATGATTCCGAAGCCGTGGGTATCAATCAGTGCCACCTTTAAACCGCGTGTCTCACACTGGCCAAAACAAAGTTGTTATCACCGACGCAGAGCGTTATTTCACCATGGAGCTTGAACGTCAAACTTCCGTCTTTCGAGTCCTTGGATGGCTCGAATTTAGCCAAATTTTGTGTTTCTCCGTTGTTCTTGCGAAATTGTTGACGCGGCGCAACTGCGGGTCGTTTCAACACGAATGGCTTCTTGATGCGTTGTGCTCATGCAGTGAGCACACATCATGATGATGGGGGTTACGTTGCCTATCGCCTGGTCACCACGCAATTGTTGGCTGCGTGTATAAGAACCTGGTGAACACGTCAAAGGGCTGCACTTACCTCTACACCCACCCTTTAGATGCGTTTCATATCTATATTCTCTGTCTCTGCGTTGCTGGCCTTGGCTACTGCACTACCCCACCATGCACCTCTCTCGATCGCCCTGCGTAAGAGATCTAACATAACAAAAAGTGGTATCGTCGACCTAAACGCTGTCCGCTCCCATGTCGCTCGTTTAGAGGCGTACGCACCTTTTGGACTTTTGAGCTCACGATAATCTTATCTGTAGTTATCAGAAAATATTTACGAGGAGTTGCAGCCTTCGGGAGAAACACTGGTGTATCCCCGTCGTCCTCGCAGGGCAACGCCAGACGTGCAACCGGGTCCGATGCACTGACAGATGACGGTAACGAAAGATGGTACGGCACAATCACAGTTGGCACTCCTGCAGTTGAATATAAGGGTGAGTCACCATTCACTTCAATCCGGTATGTGTTCATCCCACTTCAGTGGATTTCGACACTGGTTCCGCGGACCTCTTTCTGCCTGCATCGAGTTGTGGATCGACGTGCGACGGCCACGCGCTGTATGATCCTAATATCAGCTCATCGGCTGTTGATCTTAACAAGACATTCACTCTTGCTTATGGCGATGGTTCCACCGTCCTTGGCGAGCAGTATTTTGATACGGTTGGTATCGCGGGTTTTATAGTACGTTCACCCCGTCTTGTTCGATCCATTTTCAATCTAACTAGATGGTAGGCCAAAAGCCAGACGCTTGGTGCAGCCTCACAGTACTCCACAGGTTTCCAAACCGCGAACTTTGCACCAGATGGTTTGATGGGCATGGCGTTTGAAGATATTTCCGAATTTACAGCTAATCCGGTTGTTCAGACGCTCATCGCTGAGGGAGCAATTTCTGATCCAGTCTTCGCCTTCAAATTAGCTTCCTCAGGGTCTGAGTTGCGTATCGGAGGTGTGAATTCGGCTTTATACACAGGGTCGTTCACCTACACGCCCGTCACTGAAGAGGTTAGGGGCTATCTGAGACACCATGTCGTCTAGACTTTGACCCGTTACCTGTCAGGGGTTCTGGATGATAAACGGAGACGCCATCAATGTAAATGGCTCGGTCATCGTGAAGGCCTTTCCTGCGATCGTTGACACAGGAAGTACATACATCCTAGGGGACGCGGCGACTGTCGGTCAGTTCTATGATCCTCTCAATGCCACGGACATAGGGAGTGGATTTTACACACGTAAGTCGAATGTACTTACACCACCCTCCCTTCCTTACTTCAAGGGCTTCAGTGCCCTGCAATTCGATGCCCAGTGTCAGTATCACAATTGGTGGGAAGACGTTTGTACTTTCCGCTGAAACGTTCAATCTTGGATCATACGACTCTTCTGGGGAGACTTGTGTGGGCGGTATATTGGCCACTGGTTCTCTTGGAGGTATGCCGGTTGTTTGAAAGCACTTTTGGGGGTTGTTGATTCGTGTTTTTAGACACTTGGATTCTGGGAGATGCATTTCTTCGTAACGTCTACTCGGTCTTTGACATTGGAAACCTGAGAGTCGGATTTGCTGATCTTGCATGAAAAGGATTCAATATTTATGAAGACTGTCGTCGTTATTCTTCCGAATCGGAGACCTCAAAGCCTATCTTACACTTGTATCTTCTCGTCGATTGATATTGTCCCTTCGTGATGACTCATCGTTGCTCTTCTCTACATCAAAAGATGTTACGAATATAGTGTATAAATATTTACCCTTATAATCAAAATTTAAAGATCTTTCTTTCATCCTCCACTTGCATTACGGTAACATGATATGATAAATCGATTTGGTGTGAGAATTTGTCTTGAGACAACCTTTCAAGCCCCTATCATAATATCAAAGCTTCAAAAGTTCGTCTTGTCAATGTTCAGTACGTTCAGTTACCATCTTCCATCCATGTTCATGTCTGACAGTGAGTCAGGGTCAGCTGCGCCACCCTCCAGCAGTACCGTCTTGTTTCATTTGTTACAAATCACTCTTCAACTGTTCACTGTCATAATTCCACTTTCTCTTGTTGTCTTGACATGGCCATCAGACCGATGATGTACTGGTGACATCGGGGCACTACATCGCTGTGCAATTGCGTCGCTGCTCTCCACCATCATAGCGATGACATTAGGAGTTCTCTATGCTTCTAGGCGAATCAACTGCCCAGGAGGCACTCTCATTGCCTACTTTCCTTCTATGTGCTGTGGGGAAAACATCCTAGGCGTCTACTCCTGTCGTGTGTCATAATATTCCTGAATTGTTACCACGCTAATATCACTTTGGTACAGGCCTAGGAATGTCTCGGGATGTCGTTGGTGTCATCATCCAAGTTGTGATAGGGCTGGCATGGCTAATCATGCTGCATCTCATCTACGTCAACTGGACATCATTTACTCAGCATAGCGACACAAACTCGGGTCCACAACCTTCTATTGGATTGGTCCTAGTGACTTTGGGTCACCTGCAACATGGTGTTAGAACCCTGTTCAATTACATCAGTAAGTTAGTGTCCCTGCCCTAGAAAACACTCCCTAATGCTTCTTGGTGTTCACAGAAATCACCTTCACCATCTCTCAGCCCAAGCCACCAAATACTCGTAAGTCAGCATGGCCTTTGAACATGGTATGTTTTTTTTGGTTTGAATGGTGTTGCACTTTCCCTGAAGATTTGCAGAATTATTCTGATCAGTTGCACCAGCCCCTGCTGGCAGTGAGGGATGAGAGCTTGATTCCACAGCAGGACCTGAGCAGTAGCATAGATTCTCTTGTTACTGTGTAAAATCAGTCAAAGTTACCCTCCAGCATCCCTATGTATGTTATGATTATCTTCATGTACACCACAGATGCACAATGAGCACATGTAGTCATATTTTCCTGAGAGAGATGGCTGGCCCTCCCTGACAATTTCATGATGCATATGGAGGGCCTGTTATGGGCCAATGGTATGTATATTCAGTGGTGAGGAAAGCATGGGTGGGCCTAGCACCACATAATGTAGTGCTTTGGTACTGTAGTATACAGACAGCCAAGGTTGACAAATAGCCATGGCTTGTGGGGCAGCCAATCATTGGCTGACCTATGAGTTGCATGTGTAGGGCACGGATGGGCCAAGATGTGATAAAAATCCCATGTGATATGAGTCGGCTGAGGGGTTGTTGTAAATTGGTAGTATGTGGGTACATCGAGGACAGATTAGGTAATCATACCAACCATTAGTGCGGACTTTTTACACTACACGCACCTCAGTCTAGTATTTTATACTCAAGACTGAGGTGAGATATCTTTTAGCTATACACTTGTTTTATTTACTGATAGCTGTTTAGTCTTACTCCGTCACTTGTTAGGTTGGTTAAATAGTCTAGTATTTTATACTCGAGACTGAGTCTTACTCTGTCACTTGTTAGCCTTTAGCACCTTGGAACAAAAGGTTATGAGCCCCGGCTCTGCCTAGCTTCCAAAACAAGTCCTTCATTAGTTCAAAATACCAGCAACCCCTGGTTCAGCACCAATAGCCCTTCCTAGCATATCCTCTCCTGTGACAGCGACAGCTTCATCATCTCATAAATCAAGTCACCTCTCCAGTCGACTATATGATGTACCCTCTCTCGAAAACAATGGATCCAACTTCCAGTATTGGAAGCACAGAGTTTCGACAGTTCTCGACATACGAGGACTCATGGGTTTGATTAATGGCACTGAGTCAAAACCTGATGCCTCAGACCCATTAGCGTTAGAAAACTGGGTAATACGAGACAAGGAAGCATGAGCGCAAATAACTCTCACCTTAAAAGACAAGCCACTCAGTGGAGTTCTTTATGTTGAGACAGCGCAGGAAGCCTGGAGGAAGCTAAAGGAATGGTACGAAGGCAAAGGTCAACAGACAGTGGCCTATTTGATAGGCGAACTATTCTGCAGCACTCTCTCCGACGAATCCGAGATGGAACTGCAGCTAAATGCGATGTGGCAGAAGGCCTACGTGCTAAAAGCACTGGGCCAAGCCCTTGATGATTTGCTCATTGCCATAGCCATAGTCATATCCTTTCCAACCTCCTACTTGACTCTCAGAACTATCCTAATGGCTGCTGACAAACTCTCTGTCAAAGCAGTAGTTTTGCAAATTGTTGTAGAGAAGAAGTCTTGTAAGATGACACAGTTGGCACTTGTCACAAAAGGGACTACCTCACAGAAGTCAAAAGAGAAGTCAAAGGAGAAGTCGAAAGACAAGAAGAAGCGGAAGAAGTGCAAGCACTGTGGAAAGCTTCACGGCGGACAATGTTGGAAGAAGATAGCAGAAGCTGCAAAAAACGGGTCAACCTCATCAACAGCCAACAAAGATAAATCAAAGGACTTCAAGGACAAGCCCAAGCTCTCAGCACAAGTAGCAAATGTCGCTTCACATGAGACAAGCCCATTGAAATTATTCATGGTACAACAAACCAACGGTCGCTCCTGCACAACTTTCAATTGGATAGTTGACTCGGGTGCAACTGTGAATATGACTTGTCAGCGTTCATGGTTCATGACATTCCACCCTCTCATACCTCTGCAACCCGTGACTATTGGAGATGGCCACTCCATATCTGCGACAGGAATTGGTTGAGTATGCATAGATGTCAATGTTGGTGTCGGAGATGGAGAAATGCAAGAGTCAATCCTCCAGGACGTCTACTACATCCCAAAGCTAGATGGAAACTTACTGTCAGTACCACGCTTCGCCAGGAAAGGGTTCAACATATCGTTTGGAGAGAACGAGTGCTGCATCTCAAAAGGCAGTACACTTGAAGCTCTAGCCTACAAGTGAAACTTGCTATACATCCTTCATGCAACACCTTGCATAAATGAAACTGCTCGCATCGTCTATGCCCCATCACCATATCTTGATCCTGAGATCTTGCTAAATGTGTCTGTTGCGAAAATGACTCCATCCAAAGCCTCATTAGAAACCTGGCATCGGAGACTCAGACATGTGAATATTGATTCTGTGTTAAAGCTATCTTGAAAGGACATGGTTAGTGGAATGGAAATTACAGGCCCAACAATGCATGATGGTGTATGCAAGGCATGTCTCAAAGGCAAGCAGCATCGCAAGCCAATACTGCAGAAGTCAACGGTTGAAAACCCTTGCGTCCTTCACTGGACATACTCCGATGTATGTGGCCCAATGCAAACGCAAGCGTGGACAGGGCACTCATACTTCGTGACCTATATTGACGGCTATTTGCATCACGTCATGGTCAAATTAATTAAATCTAAAGACAAAGTATTTGGTCAGACGAGAGCCTACCTCGAGCGTGCTGAAACGGTTACTGGAGAGCATGCGAACCTGTTTAGGTCCGATGGTGGTGGTGAATATGGCTTGAAAGCTTTTGAAGACTGCCTCACATTGAAGGGAGTTCACCACAAGAAGACAAATACCTATACACCACAAGAGAACAGAGTCAGTGAATGGATGAATCGTACACTCATAGAGAGCACGTTGTCAATGCTTCGAGATGCCAACCTACCTGATTCCTATTGGGGGGATGCTATCTTACATGCGGCATACATATTGAATTGAGTACAAACATGTGCATTTCACGGCGATGTTATGCCATACAAACGAACGATTCACTGGGAACAAGCCATCAGTTTCGCATCTCCAGATCTTTGGCTGCATAGCCCATGTCCACATACCTGATGAGAAGCACTGCAAACTCGATGCGAAGTCGCTCGAGTGTGTACATATTGGGTATGCCGACAATAAGAAGGCATTTGTCTGCTTGCACCGTGCAACCGGTCGAATTTTCGAGTCAAGGGATGTAGTTTTCGATGAGAAGGACAAGAATAGCCCTACATGAGTTAGCATCGACGTCAGTGCTCAAAACGGCAGTGAAACGAATTACTCACATGCCCCAGGCCCAGCAGAAACGGCCGAAAGCGCCCCAGTACTTGAGAGCATGAAGCCAGGCACTCAGACTCCTTCAGACAGTGAAAGAAGCAACAAGGAGAGTGAGCTAGAGGTGGAACATACCTTAAACAAGGCAAACGACTCGAATTCGAGTCATTCCCCACCTCCTGGCCCTAAGTCTAGTGATGCTGATAACAATCAGTACTCGAAACCAAAGACTGAAGCACCCAAGACTCACAAGCCCTCAAATCGCTACGAGACTCGTCGTCGTCCATCTGTGAGGCTTCCCGCAGCTCCACAAGGCCCACAAGCGCCCTATCCACACCCAGTTCTTCCACCAGAAGTTCGCAGGTCGACAAGACAAAGGGAAGTGCCCATCCGTGACGACGATCCGCACTATTTTGTCAATGCCTATGAGAAATCGCACTTGCCAGCAATGTCAAATGAAAAAGATGGACAGATTGGTGATGGAGACGATGGGAAAACGGAGGGCAGGAGTGAGGTGATAGAAGAGGCAGGAAGGAGTGGGCGTGAGACATTTCCGAGTGAATGTGCATATCAGGCTGACACAGCTACAGAAGACGAGCCACGCACTTACAGTGAGGCAATGAGTCATTCAGACTCAGACCTGTGGCACAAAGCGATGATGGATGAGCTCACAAATTTCGAGAAAATCAGGCTATACGAGGAAGTCAAACATCCACGCGACTGCAAAGTCATCGATTCGAAATGGGTTTTCAAAATCAAACATGGTCCCAATGGCGAAATAGAGAAGTACAAGGCCCGTTTGGTTGCAAAAGGGTTCACACAAATTCACAGTGTCGATTACACGGACACCTTTGCCCCCATAACGAAATTTGCAACCATCTGAGCCCTCCTTGCCCTTGCCGCCAAGCATGATCTCGAGATCCACCAGATGGATGTCAAATCCACCTTCCTTAATGGGGAACTTGATGAGGAAATCTACCTCAAACCCCCTCCAGGCTTTCGCCCCTCATGCTACAAGGTCTGGCACCTACTCTGTGCACTCTATGGTCTCAAGCAGGCGCACAAATCCTGGTACGAGTGCCTATGTGCCGTTTTTGAAGCACTTGGGTTCACATGAAGTCAAGCCAATCACAGCGTATTCTACAAGGTTGAAGATGGAGTACTTATCATTGTTGCCATCTACATTGATGATAAATTAATGCTGTCGAAGGATCGAAAGGCGATTGAGAAGCTCAAGGAACAATTCATCCGCAAGTACAAAATGACTGATCTCGGCGGAGCTCGCTGGATTCTCGGGATGGAGATCATCCGCGATCGTGATAAATGGACCATTGAGCTCTCGCAATGCAAATACATTAAGTCCATCCTTGAACGCTACAATATGGCTGACAGCCACTCCGTTGTCACTCCGATTGATGCAAACATCAAGTTAATTAAGCTAGATGAGCCCGAGGCTGATGCAAAAGAGTACCAGAGTGCTCTTGGAGCACTCATGTACACAATGCTCGCCACTTGACCTGATCTCGCCTTCGCAGTCGGCACCCTTAGCAAGCATGCTGCCACGCCAGGTCATGCACATGCAACCATGCTGAAACGCATCTACTGCTACTTACATGGTACATCTGATGTGCACCTCATTTTTCAGGAAATGTGAAAAATGACTTATTTGGTTATGTAGATGCTGACTGGGCAGCCAACATGAATGATTGCTGGTCCATCACTGGCTATGTTTTTATTTTAGCAGGCACAGCCATTAGTTGGTCTTCAAAGAAACAAACTTCAGTTGCTCTCTCAAGCACAGAAGCCAAGTACATGGCTGCCGCAGCTGCTACAAAGGAAGCTATCTGGCTTCGCACCCTATTCCTCGAACTCGACAAGTTATTGTCCTCCCCAACTACACTACTGATCAATAATCAATTGGTGATGGCCCTCATGAAGAATGCTATGTTCCACGATCACATGAAGCACATTGCGATTCAACATCACTTCATCAGGGAGAAGTTGGACTCAGGGGAAGTAGCTGTTGAATATGTTCTGACGACGGATCAAGTTGCTGATGTTCTTACAAAGGGACTCACTCGCGAGAAGCACAATTGGTTCTCTCGCGGCATGGGTATCATCTTCTAATCCATCACTCGTCGAGTGGGCATGTTGTAAATTGGTAGTATGTGGGTATGTCGAGGACAGATTAGGTAATCATACCAACCATTAGTGCGGACTTTTTTCACTACATGCACCTCAGTCTAGTATTTTATACTCGAGACTGAGGTGAGATATCTTTTAGCTATACACTTGTTTTATTTACTGATAGCTGTTTAGTCTTACTCCGTCACTCGTTAGGTTGGTTAAATAGTCTAGTATTTTATACTTGAGACTGAGTCTTACTCCATCACTTGTTAGTCTTTAGCACCTCAGAACAAAAGGGGTTATTTTAGTAAGGGTATTCTGAGTGATGGGTGGGTCAATATGTGGTGGTTTTGTGTGATATGAGTGGGCTGAGGGATGGGTGCCCCCATAGGTCTTGGGTGGGCCAAGGGATGGGCAACCCATAGGTATTGGATGGGCTTATCAAGTCCGACGTTCGTTCCCTGAATTCCCGGATAGTCTGGAGTGCGGAGAAGGCGGAGTTTGGCTGGAATTCCTGAGGGGGGTCGGAGTTGTAAGGAACTTTGGCTTCAGCTTATGTGCTGCGTCCCTGTACAAGTTCTGTTCCTTGATTTTGGAGTGGAGGGTCGGAGATCAATCCTAAGGTCAACTTAAGGACTGAGGAGGTTCAGAAGAGGATCAGGAAAGAATGGGATGTAGTTGATATTCGAACTAAGGAAATATCAGAGAGTACAAGCGGGTTTATATACTGAAGAGTCCAGAAGATATAAAGATGTTAAAGTATGTCGGATGACTCGGAGTTTCGGGTTTCCGGAAGAAAATAAGGAATGAGTCAGAATGGCATCAGAATGGGAGAATAATGACTGAAGGCAATGGCACAGTAATTGCGAGGCAAGGGGAAAGGGAATTATTGCTAGGAACTGTAAATGTCAAGAGATAGCCGAGATAGGAATACAAAAGTCTGGGATGGGAATGCAAAAGTCCAGGATGGGAATGCAGAAAGTCTGGGATGCGGATGCAGAAGTCTGGGACGGGAAATACGGGGTTTGGAATGTCCGATCAAAGAGAAATCTTCTAAGGTAAAGTCCAAGGCTCAGGATTTGGGATTTGATCATAGGGGGTCGGAATTGGGCCAGATGGGTTAGGGAAGTTTCAGGATGTGACACATTCCCATCCTGGACTTTCATATTCCTATCTCGGCTATCTCTTGACATATGTCTCTTTCCTTTGACACTTCTTGACATCTACAGTTCCTATCGATAATTCCCTTTCCCCTTGCCTCGCAATTAATGCACCATTTCCCTCAGTCACTATTCCACCATTCTGATGCCATTCTGATTCATTCCTTACTTTCTTCCAGAAACCCGAAACTCCAATTCTTCCGACATACTTTAACATCTTTATATCTTCTGGACTCTTCAGTATATAAACCCACTTGTGCTCTCCGATATTTCCTTAGTTCAAATATCAACTAAATCCCATTCTCTC
Organism: Gyrodon lividus; assembly: GCA_014904945.1. Lineage (NCBI taxonomy): Eukaryota > Fungi > Basidiomycota > Agaricomycetes > Boletales > Gyrodontaceae > Gyrodon > Gyrodon lividus. The sequence continues at coordinate 1,061,321 of MU127417.1, read as the reverse complement.
CTGATCTGCTTCACTCTGAACCCCCTCAGTCCTTAAGTTGGCCTTAGGATTGACCTCCGACCCTCTGCTCTGAAATCAAGGAACAGAACTTGTACAGGGGTGCAGCACATAAGCTGAAGCCAAAGTTCCTTACCCCTCCGACCCCCCTCAAGGATTCCCAACCAACCCCGCCATTCCGTGCGCTCTGGACTATCTGGGAATTCCGGGATTTAACCCGGACTTGACAGAAGGGTGACCAGTAGGTGTCAGATTGGCCGAGGAATGCGTGTCCCATAGGTCTCGGGTTGGCTGAGGAATGTGAGCCCTGTAGGTCTCGGGTGGGCCAAGAGAGGGGTGACCCAAAAGTTATGGATGGGCCGAGGGAGGGGTGACCCACAGGTGTTGGATGGGCCAAGGGATATTTTGATAGGATTTTGTCAGTAATGGGTGGGCCCATGGAATGGTGGTGAGGGTGTACCATGGGGATGGGGTGAACTGAGGGATGAGTGATTCTGTAGGTCTCCAGTGGGTTGTGACAAAAACTATAAGAGGGCAGTGATTGCCCAGACTCAGCCACTGCCAAAGAGGGGCAAAGAATGACTGAGGAATCCAAAGTGAAAACTAAGTATATATATATAACAGAGTGGGGGGAGAAGCACTCACTAATGATAATCAGGAAATAGGAACAGGAACAAGAGGAATTTGGGATTAAGCAATGTAAGGAAGTGACGGAGCATCCCCGGAGGCTCAGGAATGATGACAAGCAAAGGATGATGGAATACAATAAGGGTCCACACGTCTGCACAAGTTCCGGATCGATTCCGAGCAGTTCTGCCTGGCAGCGGAACAGAGGTAGGCATTCCAATGTTCCGGAAATGCAGAGTTTGTTGTTCCGGTTCCGGAGTTCACTGTATTTTGTCACTCCCACTCGAGCGCATTTGTAGTCCCATACCTTGAACAAATTTCCAGTGTTGTTCACGAATGAGAATGAGAGGTTTTGTAAGGATGTCTGCTACCATGTCATCTGTGGGAATGTAGCGGATGATGGCTTCCCCCTTTCCGACAAGGTCATCTCGAACGAAGTGGTACTTCCGCTGGATGTGTTTAGTCCATGCCCAGAATTGAGGATCGCAGCTTAGGATGATAGCGGCCTGGTTGTCACAGTGAAGGACAGTCCCTTTTGTGGGTGTCCGATCTCTTCAAAGAAGCTCCAAAGCCATGCCGGATGTTGTCTGGCAAGACTGAGTCCGATGTACTCTGACTCCGTGGTGGAAAGTGTGACCATGCTCTGCTGTTTGCTTGACCAGGAGATAGCTCTGCGATTACTGAGGAAAAGGAATCCGGAGGTGGAGCGGGAGTTGTCTGGGTCCTGAGACCAACCTACACTGGAGTACCCCTGAAAGTCCATGTCCACAGATACCCCAGAGCCATCAAAGCGGAGTTCCATGTCCTTGGTGGCTTGGATGTACCGGAATACATGTTTCGCTGCTTCCCAGTGCATCCTTTTGGGTGTGGCACTGAAACGGCTGAGTGTTCCAACTGCATATGCGATGTCCGGACATGTTCCTAGCATGAGATACATCAATGAGCCAATGACTGTGAGGTAGGAGACTTTCTGGCCTTCAATGACCATCTCCGGAAGGATATGATCATTTTCCAGATCCGCAGTGGAGAGTTGTAAGTTATGTGCCATTGGAGTCCAGATGGGTTTGCATGTGGTCATTCCAACACAGTCTAGGATAGTGCAGGAGTATTGGCATTGTGACAAGGAGATACTCCGGAGTTTCCAGTCTCGGTTGATTTCGATTCCGAGGATGTATTTTGCTTCTCCAAGATCATGTATTTTGAAGGCTGCTGAGAGTTTGGTTTTGATAGAGTTCATGAACTGTCTGAAAGAAGCTGCTAGGAGTAGGTCGTCCACATACACAACTAGGAAACAAACTTGCCCATCCTTCCAGAAGACATAAAGGCATGTCTCCACATTGAGGTGAGCAAATCCGAGTTCTCCGAGTTTCTTGTCTAGTGTCTTGTTCCAAGTCCGCCCAGCTTGCTTAAGTCCATAGAGTGAGCACCAGAGTTTCCAGCAATACCCAGGTTGGATAGGGACACTGTCTGGAGGAAGCAGGTAGAGATCCTCCTCCAATTCTCCATTGAGGTAAGCGGTGGAAACATCCATTTGGTCAAGCTCCAAGTCATGTTTTGCAGCAAGGGTGATAAGGGTTTGGACGGAATCCAGGTTTGCTACAGGGGCAAATACTTCCTGGTAATTGATTCCTTCCTTTTGAGTGAAACCCCATGTGATAATGTGGACTTTGTAGCGCTCAACATTTCTGGTGTGGTTGTGTTTGATATGGAAGATGGGTTTGGAGGTTATCAGAGTGATACCTTTCGGAATGGGGTCGGTTTCATACACATGATTAGAATTTAGGTTTAGGAGTTCTTCCTCAACTGCAGACTTCCAGCGTTCTGCATCAGGCAATGCATAGGCTTCCCAGATTGTTCCTGGAAGGGATGAATTGGGCTTGGAACTGGCGGCACATGCAAAGATGAAATCCTGCAGGGATTCTGTGGACGCTGTGAATGCCCCTGAAAATTCCGGAGCTTCCTCTGGGGACTCTGGGGTTTCTGGGGTTTCTGTTTTGGGATTTGGTTGTTGCCCACCATGGCATTGAGCCCTGTGCACGGCATCTTCATTTACAGTCCATTGGTAGTCTCTATTCTGGTCAGCTTGTTGGCATTGCCGATTGCTTCTCCAGACTCCGGTGATAATCTGGGCTGGCACAGGTCTCTCTGGAGATGGAGATTGGGGGCAGATAGGAACGGGAGCAGGAGCAGGAGCTGGGGCAGGTGGCGGATTCATGTCAAGTTGCTAAAAGTGGTGTGTAAGATTATCAACAGTGGGACTTGGTGGTCATTGTTCTTCTGGAGCACCTAGAGGTGCATTGTTGGCTCCCACTATTCCATGCAAGTCTGGAGTTTCCGGTTTCGGGTTCTCCTCTTCTGCATCCTGATGCTCCACTTCATGTTGCCTCAGAAGTAGTCCCTCCCACTGTCCCTCAACAGTGGGGACATTCCATGGGGCAAGGTCATGTGCAGGGATGATTCCAGTCTCATCAAAGGTGACATGACAGCTGGAGATGATTGTTTGACATTCCACGTCCAGGAGTTTGTAGGCTTGTTGGCCATAGGTGTAACTGATTATGATGCACTTCTGTCTGTGTGAACAGAAATTTCCCCTGTGTTGTTCCTTTGGTATGTGAGCATAGGTGGGGCAACCAAAGGGGTGGAAAATGGTAGGACCAACACGTCAGTGGAATAGTGTTTGATAGGGGTTTTCTCCATGGAGTGCAGACGTCAGACTTTGTGCAGTGATGTAGGTAGCTGTGGCCATAGCGTCTGCCCAGAAGGACTTCGGAAGTCGGGATGCCTCCAGCATGGCATTTGCAAGGAGGGTTAGTGTCTGGTTCATCTGCTCTGCTAACTCGTTTTGTTCCGGAGTGTATGGAGTGGAGGTCTCATGTAGGGTTCCATCTTTTCGGAGTTGCTCTTGGAAGGCGTCATTTATATTCCCCTCCTCCTCCATTGCTCTGGATGAAATCCACATAGGCATTGGAGAATTTTCCTGTCCAACCTCCATGCAGAAGAGCATTTGGACATCACCTTTCCAGCGGATGTAGATCTGGAGTGCATCCTTTTGTGTTTCATGAAGTATATCCAGGGAAAGTGGCAGAAGTCATCTATGATGATGATCCAGTACTTATACCCTTCCTGGGATTGAGGAGTTATTGGACCTCTGACATCTGTGTGGACTATTTGGAGTGCTTGGGTTGCACAGGGTTCCTCCAGAAGTTCGAAAGGGAGCTTTTTCATCTTTCCAAGGATGCAGGCCTCACAGAAGGATGGAGTTCTGGTGAGGAGGTCGATCCCCCGGAGCTGTCCCCACTTGACCATGTGTTCAATCCATGCTATGAAGATATGTCCCATGTGTCGATGGAGAAGGTTTATGTCCACTACAGCGTGTGCTGCTTCCTTTGGGCATTCCAGAATGGCATTTGCATGATATAGTCCCTGTTGATGAGTTCCAACGAGAACTGGAGTTCTTTGCTTTCAGATATAGCATGTGCTGGAGCTGGCTGGGAAGACAGTGGAGAGTCCGGCAGTAGAGAGGCAGTTTATGGAGATTAAGGAAATCCGGAAGTCCGGAATGAGTAGGACATTAGTTAGGACAGTTTCATACTTCTTTCTGGAGATAGTGGAGAACAGTGCAATGGTTCCGATTCCGATGGTGGAGGTGGTGGTGTTGTCTCCAAAAGCAACAGGGTGAGGTGGGACCAGTGGGGAGTAAGTCCGGAACCAGGATCAGTGTGGGACCATGTGGGACATAGCTCTGGAATTGATGACAATAGTGTTTCTCCCACTGGCCTTGGGTTGGGACAATAGGTAGGCAAGAACATGTGCCATTAAAGATTTGGATACACCTTCAGTAACTGTGTTTGCAATCTCCAGAGTTTTAGGGGTAACTTCTGGAGCGTCCTCTGTTGCATTAACTTTCTCCTTCTTTTTCTTCCATTTCTTTCCTCCTCCCCCTTTTCTCAGCTCCTTTGTCCAATGCTGGTAAGCATAGCAGTCATTGGAGTTGTGTCCAGATTGTTGGTGGTGCTCACACCAGGCGGCGGAGTTGGGCAGACGAGCAGAGGACTTGTTGGATGCCTTGAGGGCAGAGTCTGAGGGTCCGGAAGGGTTTAGGCATGCCTCTTCCGAGGTGATCTGGGTTTCCATGGCGTTGAAGGTGAGCTTGCTGTTTTCAATGGTGTTGACAATGGAGGAGGTAAACATGTTCCATTCCAGAGTTTTAGGGAGGGAGTTTAAGAGAACAAAAGCAAGGAGTCTAGTGTTGCCTGTGAATTTCATTCCGGTGAGGCGGGCTTCCAGAGTCTGGAGTGATGCGATGTGCTTGGAGATGGCGGAACCTCCAGACCATGTGGAGTTGAACAGCTGTTGGAATATGTAGAAGGCAGAGGCAAGGTTTGACACTTGGTGAATAGATAGGAGTGCATCAAAGAGGGTCCTGGCAGTGGTATACGTCTGCGTCTTGAGCAAAAGAGCATTGCTGATGCTGTCCTGAATGATTCTGTGCGCTCTCTCATTTTGTTCTGTCCATTTCCGAATGTCCTCCATTGTGGCTGTACTAGAGGTTGTCGGAGTTCTGGATGAGGTAAGGGAAATGGTTGAGGAATCAGGAGCACTGGAGGATGTGGCAGGGACAGGTACAGTGGTGGTGGTTCCTGGGGTGCTGGGAAATGTGGTTGGACAGGTGTCAGTTCCTAGGGCTACACCTAGGACTTTCTCTCTCTGAAGTTTCCAGATTTGGAAGTTTGAGGGACCGATCAGAGTCAGGCATGTGGGGGTGTCAATGGATGCTGTATTGGATGACATGGTAGAAGTTCTGAGGGTCTGGAGTGTTATCCGGATGTGCACTGAGGGATTTGTGCAAAAGTTGAGTCATTCTGGAGAGGTTTCCTTTCCACTAGTATGCGCTGGCAGGGCTCATAACCTGACAAAAACAATGAGAGGGCAGTGATTGCCCAGACTACTAGGGATTAGCTAGAAGTAGCAAATAGGTACTAGTATACTCACCTCAGCTGATGAGCCATCCGTCGCCAGGGTCCGCTCTTTCAATGATACTATCCCCTTCCACTGGGAGGATACCCAATCATATTGCAAGCAGGCTATACATGACACTGCATGGGAGTGTTACATTGACTGGTATCAACACTGCGACAAGAAACGCAAATCTGAGCCTGATGGCGATGAATTAACTAGCACTCAATATTTCCACACCTGACGTCTCCCAACCTTCTGTCTCATCTTCTGCCTCCCAGCCATCTGGTTCCACCGCTTTCGGTTTCCCTGCAAAATTTCCTTCCATGTCTCCACCCACAACACCCAAAAAGACGAAGAAGACGAAGAAATCCAGGGTCTTACATGCGGGCAAGTCAGGATGACTGCATCACGGACTCACGGTGCGTGCTGGGCGAAACTGAATGCCGATTGGATCTCTCAGTACTATATATGCATATTACATCTTCGCCAGTCTTGTGATGTTTCTTTTTCATGACCCCAAAATGTATGTACAAGACACCCTGACTGCGGAATTACTATGACCATTCTGCATTTTACTTTCTTCATCGAGTGTGCAATGTGCGTAACACGTGTTGTCATGTACAGTATTTATTTCAATCTTTTGTCAAGGAGTACTCTCGCTGTCAAAGACCCAAAGATGCCTAATGCTCAACGACCCAGTTGTGCAAAAAAAGTAGCCCCATCTAAACCTGACATTACTCATGCTTCTTCACCTCCACCTCCTGTTACACCTGTCATACATGCAGATGCAGCTCCCACTGCAGACCTCGCTACTTCTGCAGTCCCTGAGGGAGGATCAAACAAGCCGCACCAATGCCACCTTCGTCCTGCTGTTACCATTGAAGAAATAGAAGATGAAGAAAACTTCAATCTTGATAGAGTTACTTCTGGCAGTGAGGACGAGGATGCAGCTTCTAGCAGGGCTCCTGGCCGAAGAACCACCACTTCAACAGAGCCTTCATATCCCCTTTCTTCACAAGCAACTATCCCCGATCCCCTTCTCAACCTCACTGGGTCGTCCCAATCGCACAAGAAGAATAGTGCTGCTGACGTGCAATACTTCTTCCGTAGACTAGAGGATCAACGATCGGAGTGCACAGAGTGCAGGTAAGCTTTCTGTGTTGGGCAATAAGATATTTTCTAATGATGACGCAGGAAGATTTTTGACAGCAGCCCTGCCGCTCTTGGTCAGCGCCTGTTTGTTTATTCCTCCAAGACTGGAAACTCCATGCTCCACAGTCACATCGACAAATGGCATCTTACCTTGTACCTTCAACTGGAGGAATGGAGCCGGAACCCTCCAAATTGAGCATTCAAATGTGATGCGAAATTGATACTGTCCTTGGGAGAGGACCAGGTTTTGATCTGACTGAGCCTTGCTTGTGAATCCTTTCCTGAAGGGCCTCAACTGCCCAAACCAAAGTGCCAAGCTGTTGCTTGAGCACCAGAATCCATTTGAGCTCCCTTTCAAGAGTGGAAACCCAACTTTCCAGGACAGTGATGACTGCATCTTTTGAATTGTTGGTTAGGTGGGGAGTGGGGATGGAGGCTAGGAGAGGTGGGGTGTTGAGGGCCCAACCAGGATGGCCTGGCTGATGGAGTGGGATGGGATGGGGTGGGATGGAAGCCACTTTGGGATCACTATGCCATCATAAACTATCAATATCAGTTGGAAATAGAAACATTTGTAGACTACCAAACTTACCAAGTGTCAGTTTAAGACTTGAGCCACCAGGGGTGGAGCTTGGGCTGGTTTCAGGGGCGGGGGTCTTGGGCCTCAGCTTTGATGCTGAATGTTTGACCTTCCTCCTTGGAGATGGACCGGGTGCCAGACTTGGGGCATGATTGGCAGGGGTGGTAGCTGAAACCATCATGGCCTTGAGCGGTTGACAGGATGGGGCTTTTGAAGGAGCCCTTGATGCTGCCCTGCTTGGGCCACTGGATTCCTGATGTGTGTGTGTTGACAAAATACAGTGAACTCCAGAACCGGAACAACAAACTCCGCATTTCCAGAACATTGGAATGCCTGCCCCCGCTCCGCTGCCAGGCGGAACCGCTTGGAATCAATCCGGAATTTGTGCAGACATGTGGACCCTTATTGTATTCCATCATCCTTTGCTTGTTATCATTCCCAAGCCTCTGGGGATGCTCCGTCACTTCCTTACATCACTTAATCCCAAATTCCTCTTGTTCCTGTTCCTATTCCCTGATTATCATTAGTGAGTGCTTCTCCACCCACTCTGTTATATACATATACTTAGTTTTCACTTTGGATTCCTCAGTCTTTGCCCCTCTTTGGCAGCAGCTCCCAATGACTGCATAACGTTGGCGACAGTGTCTTTAAGCTGATCGGTGGCAGTTGCAAAGAGTTTATCGACTTTGGACATGTCAAGAGTCGGATAGAAGGACTAGATTGAGTTGTCAGGATCTCGGCTTGTTATGACCTGGGGACGACACTCATGCCGTGCGCAGTAGTCAGAGAATCCTTACTGTCGAAGTTGAAAGAACCTTCTGGGGTGCGGAGACAGACAGTGTAATTGATGGCACTCAGTGAGATCCAGTTGATATTGTGCATGATGATGTGTTTAAATTAGGCCTCCTCCTGGCCAATGAAATCCTCATACAGGAGCCTAGGCATGCTACGGAGATGCTTTGCGGCTGCACTACGTTCATTGGGCTGATTATACTTTTTCTCGAGAATGGTGATCATGAAAGCAAGTTTGAGGCTGGGCCGAGTCCCTAAAGAGAGAAGCTTCTCCTTCATTTCTTTTCTCGAAGAGCTGAATCCAATCTCGCCAGCCCAAAGCTCTTCAGGCTCCCATACTACTTTCCCGTACTTGACAAGACACAGCTGAAAATCAGGAATGATGTTTGACTCGGCGACACGGCTGTTGCATGCCGGTTTAAGTCCTACCAATGTTCGGCTGAGGGGAATGAGCTGTGAGTAGACAGCCATGGCGGTAGTGAAATCGTGGATGGGTGCTTCATGGATGGAATGTCTACTTTTGTGGTATGTCATAATTCTCATGGACTGTTACCACACTACTTACATCACTTACATCACTTACATAGGTGCAGTACCTCAGCGCATTATTGGTGTCATTGCCCAAGTCGTGATAGGCCTAGCATGGCTATTCACACTACATAACATCTACATCAATGCGACAACATTTACTCGGCATAACGACACAGATTCAGATGACGGTCCACAACCCTCTATTGGATGGGTCCTGACGACTTTGGGTCACCTGCAACATAGTGTCAGAACCCTGTTCAATCACATCAGTAAGTCAGCATCCCTGCCCTCGAAAACACTCCCTAATGCTTCTTGGTGTCCACAGAAACCACCTTCACCATCTCTCAGCCCAAGCCACCAAATACTCGCAAGTCAGCATGGCCTTTGAACATGGTATATATTTTATTTTATTTTATTTACAAGGTGTTGCACTTTGATCACTGAGAATTTACAGAATTCTTCCGATCAATCCCTGCTGGCGAAGAACGAGAACTTGATTTCACACCAGGAGCTGAGCAGTAGTGTAGATTCCCTTGTCGCAGTGTAAAACTAAGTAGCCGAAGTTACTGTACGCTATGACTATCTTAATATACACCAATGGAACCACGAGCACACAATCAGGTCACCTGAGCCCATATGCCTTGGAGGCTGAGCGCTGAGCGCTGACCAACAACATTCATCATGACCTCCCCATCCACGAAAACGTTAGATCACATCGTGCATCTCACACCGCCTGGGACAGTAGCAGAGGTATCGCAACAATTCAGAGATTTGGGCTTCCAGTTCGCGCTGCACCTCTCAACATCTCCTGAGATTACTCAAACCTTCCTTACAGTGTTACACCCGGCGGAACTCATGCTGGAGGTCTCACAGAGAATGCTCTTGTGGTATGACTGTATTCACATGCTTCTCGGATACATACGTTGAAGCATATATCACGCAGATCCTGGGAGACGGTGCTTACCTGGAGCTCATATCGTTTACTCACCCAGCCTCGCATTACCCACCCGGATCCCCCGATCGCCAAAAGCGCGATGCGAACCCTTGGGCTTGGAAAAAGCCAGGATGGATCGACTATGCCTTTCTCGGCTCGTCGAGCATGTCCATCTCAAGTATCATCAATGGACGCGCGAAGCAGGATGACAGTGGTGTGCGATATGCCCCCGAGGTGGACGGGGGCCGAGTACGAGACGATGGCAAGGTGCTCCAGTGGGTGATCAGTGCGCCGGAAAAGAATCACGTTCGGGGTACTGTGCCGTTCTTCTGTGGCGACGTGACGCCTCGAAGCTGGAGGGTTGGTGCGCGCTGGGTGGTTTTCCGGGACTCTTTCTGATCGATCGATTCGTTGGAGCACAGGTCCCCATCGAGCCACCATCAAACGCGGAACATCCTTCCGGTGTACAAGGGGTCGCACATATCCATCTTTTGGCAGAGGCAGAATCACTGGCCAGGGTGTCTGCTCAGCTGACGTCGGTAGTTGGCGAGAGCCCACAGATGAACGCCATGGGGACGGAATATATCTGGTTGTTGAAAACTCCGTCAGGAGCATTAGGTGCTCAGAGACCATCGTTGATCTTGAATGCGCCAAGGAATGATGACGAGGAGGGATATCTCACCGCAAGGGGGCCAGGCATATTTGAGGTAGCGTTTTCGGTCGGGAAAGGAGGTACAGAAAGAGAATCGAGGACACCGTACGGCAGGATAGTTTGGTTAAGGTCGTAGGCGTCCTGTTAAAATGAATGTCAGTATCAACTATCAACTATCAAGTCAAGTCTTGTCAGAGAAACTTAGCCAAGGAATAAAGGAAGTATGTCGTTGGACACTGGCATGATCAAGTTGCAAGTTTGACGCGAAAAGGCGAGTTCCTTACCCAGGCGTGCGGCTGACAAAATTGACACAAAAATTAGAAAGTAAATAGCAAAAAATTATGACCACCGCAGGGGTCGAACCTGCAATCTCCTGATTACGTATGACATCGTAGTCAGACGCGATGCCATTTCGCCAGGCAGCCGATAATATTCGTGTAATGGAGCAACACAAGTTACCCAGTTTTCGACTGCCCACACCCAATCACGCTCTACTGTCATATCCAAGTACTATCGTGGTTTCAGGCATACAGTTGAGGCAGGGATGGATCAGACAGGTATTATTTTCGGAACACACTATGGACAGAAACCGTTGTACCATTCACCGCTTCTCCTTAACTTTCAACCACACCACACCAATCACAGCAATCCCAAAACCAACAATGAACGCGAACAACACCAAAACGTCCCTATAATAACTGTCAAGGACGAACCCAAAGAGCTGCAGGCCGGTGAGCAACTATCCAGTCATCCTATTCCGACGCTGAGATTCTTACCATTTGCATGATTAGCGAGGCGGAGATGTCGATTGGAACACCCTGCAATTCGTCTTGGATCATCAGCCCTGATCCTACCTCGTTCACAGAGAGAGCTTCGAGAGTGTACTGTGAATTTACATCAGAAAATAATCACCTTTCGTACGGTAGCATCTTACTTTCAGAGGACACAGCCATTGCAGCCACCGTAATACCGGTGGAATAGACGTCAAATGGACAAAGAAACCGGCAAAAGTCATTTGGTATAACGCCGTGAGAGCTGAGACAAGGATCGCAATGCCACCGTTGCGGAAGAGTGTCGCAAGGAGGAAGTTCTGCACGTCGATAAGTAAAACCAGAGCATAGGGATGGGGTGTGAGACTCACGAAAAGCGTCATGACGAGAGTGTAAAGGACCAGGATGAACAAAAACTTGAAAAAGTGTGATGCATCATGAGCAAGGCCAGCCATCCAGTATGTCCTGTCACGTAATGTGAGTCAGTGCTTGAAAGTCGAGGTCATAGTTCCCATCGACAAACATGGTGGACACAATAATCGTTGGGAGAATGCGCAGTGGGATAACATCGAAGAAGAAACGGGATAGGAGCCATGCGGTTGGACTAAGCAGTTGTCAGCTTTCGACACCTGAGAGAATACCTACAAGGCAAACCTATAGTATGAGTTGGACCGCTCGCGGACAAAGAGTGGCCGAACTTCAACAATATTGTACAGCGCGCTCAGGGATGAGAAGGCGATAAGTGATCCCTGAGCTCCATAATCAGCACACCCATCGACTCTGCGTATCAGGTAAATTACCGACCAAGAAGAACAAGCATCCCACACGAGACTGGAATCCAGCGATAGTTACCCCGGTATGGAAGTACAATCCACCTAGTGCCATAACTTCTCAGCGTCAGGTAGATATATCATTCAGCTGACGTACCACAGAATGCTCCCAAGATAGCAGATATGATCACATGCGTGAAGAACAGTGTCTTGTCCCTAGATTACCCCATTACTCCGACTGCTCAACAACACAACAACGTTACTTACCGACGCAGTGATTTCCACTCACGCCCACACAGAACTTGAAACTGTGTCAGGAATGTCGTCGCGTACTCTCTCGTCAAGCTTCGATGGGTACCCATCAAAGCCTCGGCGTCCGTCAAACCGCCCTGTTTTTCAGGGTTGGGGTTGGGTGAGCTTACACCGTTTTCTTCGGCTTTTCCCTCTGAGACTCTTGAAGATGAGAACAACCTGACTGGAGCAGCGCTCGCAATTTCGAGGAGGTAGTCCGCAACGTTGTGCCCCTCTTCGTATGGCGGTACTTCTGATTCACCTGCTTGTGCGATGTTTGCACCACGAACGCTCGTGAAATGCCTCGCAGGAGCCAAACCACCAGACCCCGAGTACAAGGCTCGCCCGTGCGAGAGAAGGAGGACAGAGTCGAATGAGTGATAGAGTCGTGAGCTGAACACCGTAAGGTCGCAATCAAGGAAGGACTCAGAAGGGTAAATCACCTCGGTTGATGAACGCTGCAAATGACTGCTACGCCTTTCCCGCTGGTATCTCCTTTCACAACGCCGAATAAGCCGCCCCCTCCGCGCGCCACCTCCTTGAGCACATTCACGACACGCCAGGCGCTCACAGAATCCAAACCGCTCGTAGGTTCATCGCATACCAGCACATCAGGACACCCGACAAGCTCGAGCCCGATGCTCACTCTTCGCGCCTCACCTCCGCTAATCCCACGACCCGTCCCATCGGTTGCGCCAATCCTGGTCTCCGCAACGTCGTCTAGGCCAAGCCTCGAAATAACAGTCGAGACAAGGGTCGCCTTCTTTTCGGGGGAAAGCGACTCGGGCAACCGTAGAGATGCTGCAAAGGTGAGAGCTTCCCTGACTGTGAGAATGGCCGGCAGAATGTCGGTCTGAGGTACAAAAGCTACCCGTGGCCGTTGTCCATTTGTTAATGGAGGGAACGTGATTGAGCCCGAGAAGATCCCAGACTTTGCCTTTCCTGCAATTAATTCCACCAATGTCGTCTTGCCAGCACCACTAGGCCCAAGAATAGCCATGAGCTGTCCGGCGGGGACGTGGCCGCTGACACCATCGAGGATCGTCGTCTCGCCATCGTTACTCCGCCGAGAGAAGATCGATCGATCGAGAGCGCCCGATGGCTGCACGAAGTAAGAGACGTCTGACCAGCGAACGGTGACTCCGCCACTTTGATCGCCATCAAATGGCCGCTTCCGAGCGGACCGTTGGAGAACCCATCCCCAGACAACCCCAGCAACCCCAATTGCAATCAGGCTGCACACAACAGCCAGGCCAGCAATGACACCTCCGCTGAGTGGAGCCGAGCCTCCGCTCTGGTTGAGTGACGCCGTGCCGTTGGTCGAGTCAATTACTGCCTGGGTGACACACTCCCCGAAAACACAATTTTCCATCGCAAGCCCACTGGACCCAAATAAGCCATTTAAGATTTGCTGCTGAAAGTGACATGTATTGGTGGTGTCGCAAGCGATTGTTAAAGGGCCTGTAAGCGAGTTGATCGTGGCCGTCAAGTTGGCGACGCCTCCGCAGAACGTCGTGTTTGTGAGACAGTCACATTGTAGATTAGAACATGACCAAGTGTCGGTGGTACTCGTCGATGATTGCGTGCATTGGGAAGCAACACATGAGAATTGCTCGACCCCAGAATAAAACAGTTGTGCGTATGCTGCTGGTGACCCATCTGGAGAGAGGGTCGTGCCTGATGTGTTATGCAATGGTGACAGGGAAGCGTTCTGGGTGCGAAGAATGTTCAACGTAGATTGCAACGGGTAGATCGCTTGCAGGGTGGGGTTCTGAAGCAAGGAAAAATCAAAGAGGCTTCCCATGTAGTTGTTGAGGATACCTACGTTAACCTGGCAGCTAAGTTCACTTGCTGCCCATACCACGGGCATGGTATTGCATATCATGGTATCGTTGACACCAGATGTCTGGGCTATGCCTGCGGTTGCACTGGCATTGCCGTTCACAGCAGAGTAGGCGCTCTGGCACGCAGATGAGGTGGTGCAAACGTTACAGCCAATCCCGGTCCATCCGTTGGAACACGAACATCCCGAGGATGTCAAGTTGGGAAACCCACCAGAAGCAGAGGATAGAGGAGCTAGAGAGCGGCTGGAGCCATCAAATATGGTGCCCCCGCAACCCGGTTGAGAACAATCTGACCCTCCAAATCCTGGAGGACAAAGGCACCCAGAGGAACTAGGCGTACCATAATTGAGGCATGATTGTCCGGTGACCGTGAGGAGAAATGATGCCAAAGTAAGGCCTCGGAGCGTCCTTATGAGAATAATTGGTGGTGGCATGGCCAGATCCCGACGAAGGAAGCGCCTGTACTAACACCAGTGTAATAGTAGTAGTAAACGTCGAGAGACAACACATGTTAGCGTGTTCAACATATCCGAGTAGCGAACCGATCCAGGGTAAGTATATGTACGCATCCGTACATTGTTGGTCGGCGCCAAGGCGGCGACCGGAGTGTTAATTTCAACCCCCCGCCGAATTTCGGCGACTGACGAATTATGTAACCGTCATTTGAATCACTCCGAGTCGTTGGCTAGGTCCACCAGCGTGCTGTTTAATTTTTCTTGTCTTCTCTTAGGTTTATCATGTTCCCAAGCGTAAGCAAGTTCCCTCTACTTGGAATCTAAGAGTAACAGTCGTTCCCAGATTTCTTCTTGGTGGTCCTCGTCACCACCAACTCCGGCCCCAACCGGAGAGAAGTACGACCCAACGAATCCGAAGATAAATCCTCTCAACCCGCAGGGTCTCAAGCCGTATGCTACCATATTCACCAGGCTCGCTGATGCCAGTTCCTCAATTGCGTTTTTCAGATGCTGCGCCTGTCCGGAAACTAAGTCTACTCGTGACGCGTGTTTCCTCCAGCACGGTGGCGAGCAAGGCGAGTGTGCAGATCTCATAAAAAAGCATGTCGAGTGCATGCGTGCGCTTGGCTTCGAGATTTAGCTACTACCATACGGATAGCTGTGCCGGAAGGTGCTGTGGATTCTTAGATATGGTACACTTATTTAATCAGACCAGCATATCTAACACCTATTTTTCACCCTTGTATTCATAACTAGCACTTACACCCAACTCCATAGAAACATCCCAACGAATAGAGCAGAATCATGTTGTCACAATCTTTCACGACAACGCTGGTCAGTCAATAAGGATCGCTGGTGACTGTATAGATTCGAAAATTTTCATGCAACCCCTGGTTCATGGGAGAAACCGCAAGTCGAATGGCTATTTGGCCCATACGGGATTTGCCATAGAACGGAAACCCCATTATGATTATGGAAGGGAGACAAGGTCGAATGTACCCTCCGCATATTTGAGCGCGACCCTATTTTTCTCGCATACTTGCACTCAGTTTACAGCGGTTTGCAAATCTCTGGAAACCAAATTCTGAAAAGTCGTGCCTCGGAGACAGCCGGAAAGGACCCCGAGCGCAGCTGAGTGGGTGGCCTGCGCAGCTGAGTAAGCATGTCAGTTTGTTTTGCACCACATCACCACCATCCATGCCAGGGTCCTACCATGTCATGCCTCCCAACATCAAAGCCCAAATCCTGCTCTTGTACAACAACAACCATAGTGTTGATGATATCTGCCACATATTAGGCATCAAGAAATTGCTAGTTTATAGGACACTCTCTTTGTACTCAAAATAATAAGTGGACGTCTACCCACCAACGTGGGTGGTTGAGGAAAGGTGTTCACTGTTGTGTCAGCAGATGCTTCGTTCAAGGAACAAGATTATCTATTCTTCCTGCCATCACTCTTGATGGTATCATCGCATACAACATCATTGAAGGACCAGTCAACAGTTAGCACTTTGTGAGGGTTTTGGAGGAACATGTGGTATGTCTTCGTGGTTTATATGTGCTGTATTGACTTATCTTTGGTACAGATGCCTCTCACCAACCTGTATCCTGATCCCCATAGTGTTATCATCATGGACAACTGTCACATCCACAAGACCAAGGAGGATTGTACACTTCTTGAAGACATGCACCATACATACATCAACACATTGTTCTTCACATACTAACTTTTGCTAGTTTGCAAGCTTATTTTCCTCCCTCCCTACTCTCCTGATTACAATCTGATTGAACAAGCTTTCTCAGCAATCAAGGCATACTTTTGGTGCTACCCTGACAACTTCTCGATGACTATGACTGTGCATGCTTGTCAGAACATTACTCCAGACAAGGCAGAAGGATATTTTCAGGCATCAGGTTACATTGTGTAATGGTACTGCGATTGTAAAGCCTTCTGGATTTCTGCTGCAATGAATGTATAATGGTTGTTGTTATTGTAACAAGTCCACAACAGAAAATGACAGCAATCTATTTTGATCTAGTAAACAATGCAGAGACATATTACTTGAAGAGAGTATCTAAACCATCATCATCGCCATCCTCACAAATGATATATCCTTTTGGAACAGAGAGCCAAGCACCGTGATCTGTTGACTGGTACCAAAGATCATAGTCTTTTGGTCCATCATTATTTCCATCCCCAGCAATCATTGGAGGTCCAGTGAAGTGGCAGCCACTGCCATTATAGTACTTCTTCTCATAAGCAACCTTTTTCTAGGGTGGATGAGTAGGCAACCATGACCTCAATTGGCTCTGATCAGTGTTGCTATGCTTACGCTTTGCATTGGGTCCGTTCCACCAGTTGTTAGATCCCTGTTTCAGACAGATTATATTGCCAGCTGGAATCCCAATCTCCATGGCGAGTATCTTGTCTTCAATTTCAGGAAGGATATTAGGGCTGATATGCTGTCCTGTGAGTCTCCACTCAAAGATAGTGGCATTCTCTGTCAAGTCCGGGTTCAATCCTGAAATTCCCAGATGGTCCGGAGCACACGGAATGGCGGAGTTGGTCGGAAATCCCTGAGGGGGGTCGGAGGGGTAAGGAACTTTGGCTTCAGCTTATGTGCTGCGCCCCTGTATGAGTTCTGTTCCTTGATTTCAGAGCAAAGGGTCGGAGGACAATCCTAAGGTCAACTTAAGGACTGAAGGGGTTTTAGAGTGAAGCAGAGCAGGAGAGAATGGGATTTAGTTGATATTCAAACTAAGAAAATATCAGAGAGTACAAGCAGATTTATATACTGAAGAGTCCGGAAGATATAAAGGTGTTAAAGTATGTCGGACAAATCAGAGTTTCAGGTTTCCGGAAGAAAGTAAGGAATGAATTGGAATGGCATCAGAATGGTGGAATAATGACTGAGGGCAATGTTGCAATAATTGCGAAGCAAGGGGAAAGGGAATTATTGATAGGAACTGTAGATGTCAAGAAATGTCAAAGGAAAGAGACATTTGTCAAGAGATAGCTGAGATGGGAATGCAAAAGTCCGGGACAGGAATGCGGAAGTCCAGGACAGGAATGTGAAAGTCCGGGATGGGGAATACAGGGTTCGAAATGTCCGATGAAAGAGAAATCTTCTAAGGTAAAGTCCGAGGCTTGGGATTTGGGATTTGATCATAGGGGACCAGAATTGGGCCAGAATTGGGCCGGATGGGTTAGGAGAGTTTTGGTATGTGACATTCTCAACATGGAGCTCCGTCTCGGCATATTTGAGAAACCACATGAGCTGGGAAGGGGATGGAACTGGAGGGAAGGTGGATCTTTCTGGTACACAACGAACAGGTGTCATTGGAGCTGGAACTGTTGGAATTGTAGTTGTGGTTGGGCTGCAAGTTCCAGCAGACAAAAGATTGGCTAGGGTCTGAAGGAGAATGACCAATGTGAGTGAGTTAATGACCAATGGTGGGGATTGTGAAGCAGCTTTCTGAGCCTGTGCCTTGTGTGCTGGGTGTAGAAACAGTGCTTTGTTGGTGACATCAAACGATGGAATGTTAGGTGGCATGTTCAACATTGCCTGGCCTTCCTCCTACAGACTAATTAGATATTTTTATCAGAAATCTACAAAGTGCATACCAAAGTGCAGGCCCAGTCAAGCACCATCGCTGGTATAAGTAGGATAGGTACCTTATGGTGCAATATATGTAAGGTGGCCATCATCACCTTGTATATCTTTGCAAGCTTTATGTGCCATCGAGCAAGGTGCACTTCTAGATCCGAAGTTGATTGAGACAGCAAGGACTTGTTGGAAAATGTGTTAGGAATTATTCAAGCCATGGTAAAAAGAAAAATACCTGGTTATCATCTGATGTGCTTGATTTGTCATCTCCGAAGTGACTATTTCCTTGATGCAATGGGAGTTTCTCAACATGTCAACCAAAATTTTTGTTGCTGCACCAAGGTCATTGGCAGCATCATGAATCTTTTGCACCATCTCTTTGTAGTCTGACTCATTGTCAACATCCATTGCCTCACCTACAGTGCACTGGCTAAAAAGAATTGTGAGCCAGGCAACCTGCCAGTGCAGCACAACAATAGGAACAATACCTCTTGATTTTTGGCAAAGTAAACTTAAATGAGAACCACTGCTTGCTAGAGACCTTGTACTGAGTCTGACCATGCTTCTTGAGAATGCTTTCTAGGAATTCAATATAGTTGTCCTTGTTGAGTGGGAAAAGCAACTCCTTAGTTTTGAGGGACTTCTCTTGCCGCTTGGTAGTACTCTTAGTCTTGGTCTTGGATGACTGCTTGATTGCAGAGTAGACAGTGAGGGTGACAGTGAAGGCATACTGCCTCTCAGCCAGTTGGTCAGACATGCCAGCAAGATGGGCAGTAGGCAGATTGAACCGACATGTAGCTACAGCAAACTGTGCTTACTCATGCAGGCCACCCACTCAGCTGCACCCGGGGTCCTTTCTGGCTGTCTCCGAGGCACGACTTTTCAGAATTTGGTTTCCACAGAGATTTGCAAACCGCTGTAATTAGGATTAGGCTCAATCTGCTCGGTGGCGGAACGCGAATAGTCGGTCAGCTGATGGCGCAGTTTTTAAGCCGGGGTTCTGAGACCGTCAGTCGCGGCGTACTGCGCATGCTGCGGAACCGCGTTCAACCTATGTATCCACCCGAATCCGGTTAGTCCTCTGATCAATCGCAAGGTGCGGGGGATTTCGCTACGGTCTGTATAGGTCAGCTTCGCTCTGGTGAGTATATCTCCTTCCTAAGGCGCATTAACAACATATCATATCCTCTCCCTGGCACGACCTTTTGCTGACGGGGAAAATCCCAAGGGCGTTTCCACGTCTATCAATGTTACGGCAATCGACGTTGGCTATGTGGCCCTGGAGGGCTTCAATGTCTCCTCGGAGGCAATGAATGCTCTTACCATTAACCAGGCTCAATAGCTTGGCAGGGTTTCGGTCACTGCCACTCAGGTGGCTGCAAGCTCCTGTGGCTTCTGAAGATGAGGTAGAGCGAGGATTAGGTTTCTGAGAGCTTGAACTTCTGTTAGATCGTTGGAGTACTGGACGTTGGCACCACTTGAGTCGAGATTTGAGACGCTCATAGTTAGCTTCTCGTGCTTTCTACGCCATGGAATTCGTAAGGGACACCTTCGTGCATAATGCTTTTATTATTTGTTTGAAGCTGATACTACACTCTAATGCCGCGTCCGTCACATAAATACGATCAGTGGTCACTTACGAGTTAGTTTACTTCCTCCTGATTTATCGAATATCACCCCAATCCTGGTGCAGCCTGAGGCTGCAGAGAACGCCAGGTCATGCGGGGGTGCATGTAGTATAGGCCATGAGAAGCACCTGGCCTAGGAAGAAGGTGCGAGCAGAAAAGTGAACCCGAGGACGTGCATTTGTCACTTGGAACCCTTCTCGGTGACGGTCTTTTTGCAGAAAACCGCTGTTCTTTGGCCGTTTGCAAATAGTCCAATGCTGAGTGAGTCCGGCATTCTGATAGTCTGCTGACCTTCATCGCCCAGGCGGGCACGGATATCTGACCCCGAGTGCGAGAAAGTCTCGCAGGTATAATGGTACGTTCTCAGCTTAGTATCCTCATCCTGCACTGCACCTAGTATCAGGCATGGGACGTATAAATGGAGTGGTCCTGCGGGGTGATGTCTCAGCTCCCAGCTACTCACGCCATCAAGCACCTCTGCCACCATCCGCACCAAGCACCACGATGAAGTTCGCATCCACCGCTGCTACTCTCTTTGCTCTCGTCCTCCCCGTCATCTCACAGACATCCGAGAGTCTCTCCTACGACACGACCTACGACGATGCATCCCTTTCCCTGACATCCTTCGCCTGTTCCGACGGTGTCAACGGTCTGATAACCAAGGGCTACACTACGCTCGGCTCACTGCCCACCTTCCCCAATCTTGGTGGTGTGTACACTGTCACTGGCTGGAACTCTGCCGCGTGTGGAACGTGCTACAACGTCACGTACGGCAGCACGACGCTCGCCGTACTGGCGGTTGACGTTGCCCTCGACGGGTTCAACCTCTCGGAAGAGGCGATGAATACATTAACGGGAGGGTTGGCGGTTGAACTTGGTAGGGTGGAGGTTACAGCGACTGAAGTTGACGCATCTGTCTGTGGTATCTATTAGTAAGGGGCTGATAGGTCAGTGGATTTGGCGAGAGTGAGATCGAATGAATATTAACCAAACGTTTAGTCTGAGAACACCTTTCAAATGGGATGATGACACTTAGTATGCACCTTCAGGACGTTTTATACCTTTCATTGACGGACCCATTGCATCTTATAAAATGTTATGAGATGGACTTTAAGCATTGCTACACAGTCATCGCATCGTTTGTTGTTCACAAGTAGTATCTGGTAGCATAGTCGGAAGTCAGTATTCCAGTCCTCAAATTTCCAAGTTAATACACGCACAACTAGTAAAAGATGCGCTGTAGCGCTCGACGATGGATATCAGAGGTTCCCTCGACAACGTCCAGACCCCAGACCCCCAGTAACACAGGGAGCGCCACCGCACCTGCACAAGCTTCCGTGTTCCCGAAGTCGGTCCGCGCTACCAAGCTATGTAGACCCGATGCCATTGATCCTCTCCATCGCACGCATCAAACCAGGCCCGTGTAAAGCGACTAGCTACGCCACGGGAACCGAGCTAGCCTAGTCTTCACAAACTTTTAACTCGTAGTCGAACCCGGAGGGTGGCCGGCGAAGATGGGCTGGGACGCGTCAGCGTGCGCGAGCCGATGTGATGGAGTGAATGGGGACGAAGACAATGAGAGATAGGCTGTGATGGCCTCAACGTGCTCGTGAGTTTATGTGGGTGTAAGTAGGCTGCAGGACGAGACGACGAGTCTTTTGTCACGCCTCATGAACTTGCTATCCGGGGTATCTTTCTCGGAAGGGACCTATGACCATTTGTCTGGCAATCAAGTATCTGGAAGGGTGAAGACTGTCATGGTCTAGCGTGCTAACGACTTTCTGCTCAGGCTAATAGGCTGTGGAGCTACGCAGTCTCGGAGGGTTGGATCCGGAGCGTTGTAGCGCCAACATTTACTAGTACGTAAATGCTCCACTCAGAACCTGAGGCATCGCGCTGGATTTCTTGCACAGGGTGTATGATTGGTCTGGTGACCCGTCCGTGAGGCCAGCCGTTGATGGGCTAGTGTCTAACAACACAGGTTCGCCCTTACATCCTGGGTTCTGTGACAGCGCTTGATCAGTGCAGAGCGCACAGCGACAGGAGAAATTTAGTAAGTTGCTGTGCAATTCGAGAGTTCACCCCGTCATATCCAAGCGTCTATCGCAAGGCAATGGCAGAACTGAGGTCCCTTTACTTATCTTCCACTACCCGTCTTCACGAGTGCTCGCTTAGTCTCTGTTGGAACTTGGCACCATGCCAAGTTCAGACTCACCTCAAGATGTTTATGCGCGATTGATGATCTGCAGGGACCCAAGTCGTGGATATCCCCTTTGGTTTCCTGAGCCAGACAGTAGCCTGCCCGAAGACTATCGTCATGAAGGACTCAGGATTGGGGACGTGGGTATTGTCGTAGAGGACGGCAGTTTCGACGTCTTATTCAACATCTGCTTACCTGAAGATCATCCACTTCACCAACCGCATGGAGTCCCTGCGAACTTCAAACGAGTGGTCCTCTTGGATCGAGATCTTCGCAAGTATCCCTTCGCTGACAGGGTGGGAGAGGTTATCTCTACATGGTCTGTCAGTCATCGCGATATCACTGCTGATGCCTCGGGCGGCACTTCAACGTGAGCAAGTGTTATTGTCTTTGGTGTCCGGGCCACATTCAACCTGACTGACATCCTGTTTTGACTTTCCGACAGAGTCGTACCAGCCGGGCTAGGGTTCAATTTCCAGTTTAGTTCATCTTCAGCAGAGGGCGCCATCCTAGTCCTACCTGAAGATGCTGGCAAGGCAGATCTTGCTAATCTTGGTACTTTCCGGACAGAAGCGCTGAGGAATGCGGAGTCCTGGTATCATTTTGCATACGTCAACCTTGGCCGGGCCGACATAAACAATGATTCCCTCTGCCTGATAACCGGATATCACAAAGCCAGCTCTTGGTCCATTGCTGCTTTCTCGGATGCAGGCAGTGACGCTAGTCTTACTGCCACATTCACTGCCGGCGAGGTTTTCAATGGAAACATCACTGGGGCTTATTCTTGGCAGGTGGCAAACTCCTTAGATTGGCGTGTAGGTCCCGAGGAAGGACACAACAGAAATAATAGAAACCAAGCGGTTTCCATACGAAGTTACAAAATTGCTTTGCGGGAAGGGCTGTTTGCTTCACTTCTAGGCAGAGTGAAAGTGTCGTCAGGGCTCCCTCGTACCAAATCCAACGCCTCGCGTCCATACCTTCCCCGAGTCGTTCCATCTGGAAGTGCGAGCCAAAGTTCCGTGGATTTGCAACATCGGTCGTTGCAGGGTGCGTTGGAAAGAAGCAGTGAGCCTCTGCCCTTCTCATGCGAGACCGAGCCACACGACATCTCCCCTGTTCCCTTGGGCGTCCCACATGTCCGTAGTACCGAATCAGATGGAAAGAGTAAGCCTTGACAAGCAGAACATTGCATTCCTGAACATTCTCCAGCGTTAGCAATCGGGGGTGCTTGTTGGACGTGTCAGATGCGAGGAAAGGTGATACCAATGCGTCCATGAGTGCACACATACCCTGATGGGAGTCCCTGAAGAAATGTGATGAACAGCGCGAAGGCAACTCCTGTTGGACGTGCGATCGACTCAAGCTCAAATGTCTGGGCTGGGAACCAAAACAAGAGTGGATGCAGGTATGTACGATCAATCTTCAATTTACCTTCGCTGACAGGCTCGTAGGACAAGCGAGCAAGGGAGGTATACGCAAGAGAGTTCAGGTTGTTCAGGACCTCAGCCGGAATGTCCGAGTATGGTGGGTAACCTACTGATGGTGACGTTAGCTTGTAGCTGACGCATTGCAGATGATAACGCTGGATCGATCCGGCGATTACCTTCCCCGTCAAAGGTAAGGATTTGCGGCGATGATATATTGCCTTCGAGTAACAAATATGTCACCAGGTCCACCACCCATCTGATGTGATTAATCGTTTTCTCCTGAAAAGCGTCGGTCGCGTTGGTTTCCGCCTACCTCCTCATGCTAACTGCCTTCTAGAAGCCCTTCGCGAACGTAGCTGTTACGCACGACAGCCAATGGATGAGCGTGTTCCAAGAGGTAACGGGCCTGACAACAGGGAGTTTTTGTTGAGCTGATGTCAGATAGGACTACCCGGTTCAAGAGGACGAAATTATCAAACGCATCCGCCATGGTTTCCATGTCGAATATGACAATATTGGCAGTGGTATGCTTCAAGTGGCGCTCATTGAACAGTGCTAATAACTGACCAGGCTCTGTGTACTTGCACGAGCGTACATGGCGTTCATCCCCGGTGTCTGGGGGCACCCCGACACGTCGCCGCAAGGTGATCCATCAAGGAGTTAAGACAATAGCAAGCGATATCACAGGAGATAGGAAAGAGAGGCAGAAGGGTGTCGTTCGTACGTGCATCATGAGCCTCATGCACAAATGGCCTTGACGAGGAGCTCGCATCTCACAGGGGAGGAAGTGGATAATATTCTGGAATGGCTCAACGGACTCGACTGCACTGGTAAACATGAATATTCCTGCGCATTACGCCAGGCTGGAACCTGCACATGGTTATCTGAGACGGAGATATACCAGTCATGGAGGCGCGGCGATACTTCGTTTCTCTGGTTGGATGGAAAACGTATGACTTTTTTGCGCCATGTGCAAGCCTACAATTCCTAACGGGGTAAATTATAGCTGGATTAGGAAAATCTATTTTAGCGTGCGTATACACTTATTGCCTCACTTTGATGCTGACTCTGCTCGCAGGTCTTCCGTGATCGACAACCTCGAACACACACGAAGTAATGGAGAGGTCCTTGCGTTCTTTTATTGCGACTTTTGCAACGAGCAGTATACCAGTGCCGCTGCAGTCATGCGCTCTCTGCTTACCCAGCTGCTTCACCTCGCCAACATCGATGACGTTGATTGTCGAGACGCGGTGTTTGAGCTTATTGAATGCAAGGCTATAGGCGCTGCACCTCCTAATGACTTGAGGCTCCTCATTGACCTTGTGCGCTGTGCCGCGAAGCTCCATCAGCGGCCTCTCATCGTCATCGATGCGCTCGACGAATGCAAGGACGTTGAGAAGCTTCTCAATGTGCTGGAGGAGTTGAACGACGGTCACATACGGCTATTCGTCACTAGTCGACCACAGCAGGTAATCAGGGAGAGGCTTTCCGATCTCCCTTCGATCTCTCTTCAGGAAATGACAAGTGCCATATCGGCAGACATGGAACGACACAACACAAAAGAGTTGGACTCTCACCGGTCAATAATCCTCGAAGCTGGAGTGAAGGAGGAGATCCGCTCTGCGTTGTTGGAGGTGGCGGATGGCACGTAAGCACCGCTGCTCTGTATGACAAACGCCAAGAGTCATTATTGTTGCTTGAGCAGGTTCCGTTGGACCCAATGTCAAATTGACGCGCTCTCCCATTGCACTTCTGTAGAACAGATTCAGACAATACTCGAAAGCCTCCCGATTGGTCTTGACGAAACATACGAGAGAATCCTGGTCATGATCGACGGAAAGGAATTCGAATGGCGGCTTATCCGGAGTGCCCTAGTTTGGCTTGTAGCCTCCCTCCGACCACTGCGTTTGTCTGATATTATCGAAGCGCTGAAGATTGACCTTGAGAAGCAAACGTTCAACGATGACATTGGGCCCATGAACGGAACC
Source organism: Gyrodon lividus (assembly GCA_014904945.1). Classification (NCBI taxonomy): domain Eukaryota; kingdom Fungi; phylum Basidiomycota; class Agaricomycetes; order Boletales; family Gyrodontaceae; genus Gyrodon; species Gyrodon lividus. The sequence continues at coordinate 1,036,116 of MU127417.1, read as the reverse complement.
GTTTTGTTGGACGCTTGCAGGAGTCTTTTGACGTATAACGAGGAGACGGGCACAGTCACCCTCTCTCATTTCAGTGTTAAGGTAGGCTGCAAGATCTAAACTGCGTGTGTTGCATGTGAGTAATACGCCCGTCGCATAGGAGTACCTCACTGGAGAACTTATCCGCACCAAGCTCTCACGATATTATATCGACTTGCGAGATGCTCATGAACAGCTGGCTCGAGTTTGCATCCAATACATGTTTCAAGAGCGCAGACACTTCCGAAAACCCGTCGATGACAAAAGCGCATCGGTCTGTGTTATCCCCAGTACTGGGATGTCTTCCGACGACTCTGATGATGCAGAGTCTTCTTCGTTAGAAGAAGAATCCTCCGACACCAGACGACTGTCTCGCTCACTCTTACGCTATGCGTTATCCAATGGTTTCGGCCACCTCGCTCACCTCGGGCCGGGACATGACCTGGTCTTGGACGATTTGATAACTATAAAAGCCGACATTCGGCAACACCCTGCAAAGTGGAAGAACATCCGCAACATGTTCTTAACCGACCGCGACTCCTTCACACTTCACTGGTCACATTTGAAGCACGACTTCATGTGTTACACCTTCGTCTGTTTTGCTTCAGTGCCGCTCCTGGAGAGATTCCTCGATCGCGCGGCTCAGATGCCACAGGATGGAACTAACCCGCTACTATATGCGGCATACTTTAACAAGACCCAACACGCTCGGATCCTATTGTCCCGGGGTGCCAGCATAAATAATATCGGCTGGATTGTTGATAGATCTCGCCAGGCCCTGCCGCTCGAAGTTGCTGTCGAACGCTGGCACGGTGAACTAGTTGATCTGTTCTTGGAAGCAGGGAGTCAAGTACCAGAACGGCTATTTGACATTACCCTGTGTCCGGACGAACGAATCCCTCTTCGCATCGTCAGGAGTTTGCTACAAACAAATGAATTTTTCAGAGTGGGGAACCGCGTGCCGGGACGAGCGATTACTACATAAAGTACTTCGACGGGTCTTTACTAGGAACGATGAAGATACCGTTGTCGACATCATATGCAGACTCGTCCAGGTGGGCTGCGACTCCTCTGCCTGCAATTCCGATAGGAAGACAATTCTCCACCTTGCGGCAGCCAGCGGGCATGCATCTATCGTGGACTACCTATCCTCAATAGGCAATCCGCTGCCTTCTGACATCCTGTTTACCGCGGTGAAGGCCTGGTCGCGTCGAGCACAAATCACGCGCATGCTCATTGACAAAGGTGCAGACGTACACGCGCTTACGTCTGATGGAGATAACGTGCTATGCATCGCCATAGAGCAAGACTCGGACGAACACGACGAGTGCTTGCAAACTGCAAAAGTCCTCATTGAGGCTGGCTGCGACCCCTGTGCCCACAATTCCGATGGCATGACATCCCTCCATGTCGCAGCAGCTGAGGGAAATGTCCCCGTGGTGGAATACCTACTCTCAATACCCATCTTACTGCCACCTGACATCCTGTTTGCTGCAGTGCAAGCCAGTTCACATGGACCGCAAGTCACGCGCGTGCTTATTGACAGAGGTGCAGACGTTCACGCGCTCACATCCGATGGAGATAGTGTGTTACATATCGTCATGAAGGACTGGGACGAAGACGAATGCTTGCGGATTGTGAAGGTCCTCGTTGACGCTGGCTGCGACCCCTCTGTCTACAATTTCGATGGAAAGACACCTCTCCATATCGCAGCAGCTGAAGGGCATGTCTCCGTCGTGGCGTATCTGCTTTCCATAGGCATCCCACTTCCACCCGATATCCTGTTTGCTGCGGTGCAAGCCGGGTCACATGAAGCACAACTCAGGCGCATGCTCATTGACAAAGGCGCAGACGTACACACACTCATGTCCTATGAAGATAGCGCATTATATACCCCTCGGAACGCCGCTAAAAAGAGTAAAGAAAATGATCCCGGTCCCTCGGTGAGCACCTCATTCGTTGCCTCGTCAAGGATATTCCTTCCTGAACTACTTGATCTGATGTTACAGGGCCCCCTTGTGGGTGACAGATATACGAGCTCAAGTGGCAGCATAGTGAAAGCTTTCACTGCCTTCGAACAACTGAAACAGCACACCGCATGGAATTTTGACGACATGTGAGCTGTGATCTTGGTGAAGTTGGATAGTTCACGAGCCCACTCGTATGGTAGTCGTTCCAGCCTTCCCAGCGATCTCACCGATTTTATCATGCGAGAGAGCGAAAACCCAATTATATTCGACAGCTTTGGGGACAGGTATAAAAGCACGCTTAGCGTGGGCGGGAGGTCTATCAATGTACACCTTGTTACCCTTCTGAAGCCATCTGAACTGACTGTCCATCGAGGTTGTCGTGAAAGCGATCAGGATGTACTCTGCTGATGATGCCGATGATGCCCTGAAAATAAAGGTCGGCATTGTGGCACTGCTTCACCCTCTTTCCTACTCTAACAAGCTATCCAGAGACTTCGTCAGGAGATCAGAGTGTGGCTCGGCCTCGAACACACCAATGTCTTGCCACTCTTCGGAACGACCATGGGTTTTGGGCAGTTTCCCGCCATGGTTTGTCCATGGCTTGAACATGGCACATTGACGTCTTATCTGGAACGCGGAAACGATAGCCTGACAAGAAGGGAAAAGCTTACTCTGGTAGATGTTTGTTGCAACCTTCCTATTGAGGGTGAATCTGATATCGAAATCGCAGCTTTGTGACGTCGCCATGGGTCTACGATGCCGTAAGAATCAGAGTCTTCACTCATGGCTGTCCAGTTATTCATGTGAGATATATATCGTGACTGATAGTGCATTCCCGGTTCGTTGTGCACGGCGATCTCTCAGGCGTGAGTGGTCTCATTGTATTGGTCCCCATTCTCACGCGCCGAACGTGTAGATGAACGTGCTCATACGTGACAACGGAAGAGCATGTATCGCCGATTTCGGCCTGTTCATGTTTTTTACTGAATCGAAGGTATCCAACTCCTTCCAGGCGAGGGGGGCACTGCAATGGGCAGCTCCAGAACTCCTTTGTCTGAACTTTCGGTCTGGAGACGAGGAGAACCTGCCAAAGGCTCCTCCAACCCCACGAAGCGACATCTACTCCTTCGGCCGAATCATGCTGCAGGTTCGTCACTACCTCGCTCTCCCCATGCTCCTAGGGGATGTTTCTGATCAATACTAAGATCTTGACGGGGGAGATACCGTTTCATTACTATGCCCGTGACGAGGAGGTGTTGATTGCGCTTTCCCAAGGAGAGGCTCCGAAACGCCCCAGTCAAGCACTGATCACTGATAATCGATGGTCATTCATCCAACGATGCTGGACCTCCGTCGATGAAAGTGAATTGCGCCCGTCTGACGATGAGATCGTCGAGTTTACTAGGAGTGAGCTGGGCCAATCTGTGTATCCTCAGTTCAAGAGGGTTGTTTTGTGAAGGTAGATACGGATGTAAGCCTACAAGCCTACCTAGGTTCCTACAACTAGCATACATACCGCCTGGGATACTGAATGACAACTATTCAGTATTACTGCCTTTTGACATGACACTCTGAGGCGGACGGTGGTTTTAACTGCTTACAGTGGATGATGCCTCTTTGCCAGTGATTGTAGGTCACGTCGACTCTTGTGTAACCAGATTTACGACTCCATGTCCAGTATTATTATAATGCAGAGACCGTCACACGACAGCTGGATCTTCGCAGGGAGATAGACGAGGTCGAACGGGTGTTCTTCAATCATTTTGCATCATACATGTGCTATGGTCGTGGATATGCCATTATTCAACCTTCTCAGCGGTGATCGTCTTTATCTTTGATATCCTTTTGACAGAGTCGGACGGACCATCCGAACGGACAGCGCCTTACAACACAACAACTGCATGCATGATATAATCAAGGAAACATGGTCAAAGCCTATTAGCAGTAACCCACTTCAGTGTGTTGGCTGACCGTAACACGAGCCCGTCGTGAAGAGACTTCCCTATCTGCTGGTACTGCTTGTGGGAGATATGTACACCGCAGAGGATTGATCCGCTAAGGTGCCACGGCCGGAATCCATTCCTCACAGTCGATATACCCACACCCTAGTAAAAGACGCGCTATAGCGCTCGACGACGGACGATAGCGCCACCAGAGGTTCCCTCGACAACGTCCAGACGCCCAGCAGCACAGGAAGCGCCGCCGCACCCGCAACAACCTTGCGCGTCCCCGAAGAAATCCGCGCTGCCCCAAGCCACGTAGTCCGCATCACATTAATACCCTCCACCGCATGCATCAGCACACTCGCGACCAGGCCCGTGTAAAGCGCCCAGCTGCGCCACGGGAACCGCGCCAGCCCGGTCTTCACGAACTCGTAGTCGAGCTCGGAAGGTCCGACTGCGAAGATGGGCGGGGACGCGTCGGCGGGAGCGAGCCGGTGTGTGATGAAGTGGATGGGGACGAAGAGGAGAGCTGAGTAGGCTGTGATGCTCAACGTGCTCGTAAGTTTACGAGGGGGTTTGGAAGAGGGGGAGATGAGTCTTTTTGTCACGCTTGAGGCTATGTGTATTGCCAGAGGTGTAAGGAGCAGGTATCTTTCTCCCAAGACAGTCTGGTAGTACTCCCTTCCCAAAAGCTACCGTGCAGGTTTGGGGTCAGTGTTGTGAGGTGTGGCACGGGAAATCTGTTCAGACATACCATGACATTGGAAGACAAGCTTGAGCCGCCAACACTCGCTAATGCTGGTGCCGACAGGTGGATCAGAAGGAAGATAGAAAGGAACGGCGCAGAACCTTGGGCCAGCTTGGTCAGTATCGAGGTAGATCTAGTCTGCGGTTTATCATCGTTGCTTGCAGAATTGTTGAACTTCATTTTGGACTTGGTGGTAGGATATCAACTAGTAGAATTCCGAGTTCAACCGACTGGATGTTTCTATCTGTACGACGATGTGGCAGCCTGAGTGCTGGCAGCGCGGCAACTGCCAACTTCTCGGATCACAATGGCAGGTCTTCACACCATGGCAGTGGGCCTCCACAAATTGGTATTGCTGTGGGATGAGCCGAGTTCAGTCGGATTGATACCCCGTCAAGATACCAACAATTCACGCAGATGGAGAAGACAAGTGTGCGTATTTGGCACAGGAGCGTGTAGGCCCTGCTAATATATATACAGTCCAGGAAGGAACTCGAAGCCGGAGTGGTACACAGTGAGGTAGGGGTAAGCGAGAAATGCGAGATAGACATGGTCGGATGCAAGGATAAGTTACAACGTAGACGATAGCAAGGTATATAGCTGTAACTTTCTCTAAAGAGTGACAAGAAGGGTGGGGTCATGGTTTTAGGCGCGGGACCGGGACTCTTCCGAGTGTTAAGTTCGTCAACTTGAAGGGCATGAGATTCGTGCTTTCCTACCTATTACGAGCCCAGCGGCGGCTCTGGAAAAAGAAGTGCGGCGAGTTCATCTTCGAGGGATGTATCGATCGAAGAGTACTCCGGGAAGGAGAGTAGGTCGTAATTGTGGAGACCTATTGAATAAGCCTCGAGAGCCTGTGCTCGCTCCAGGTCTTCATACGACGAATGAACGCCACTAACAAAAGCGTTGGCGAACATGCCGATAACTGGTTCACAGAGAGGTTGGAAGGCAGTATTGGCTTTTCTCTGGTCGGGAGGAGCACAGACGTCGGCAACAGGACAGGGTGATGACGAGGGAACATCTCCTTGTGAAGAGGCAGTGTAAGCAGAGGCGGACGGTGAAGGGGGCCCAAATTCGCCATTCCAACCAATTAATGAGGATGTGACGGTAGCCAGCGGCGAAGGCATAAATGGCTGCTTTTGATAATCTTCGGGGGGGAAATTGAATCGGGAGGCAACTTTGGGCGACGAGGAGTAAGGTGTTATAGAGTAGGTGTATTCTACCTTGGGTGACTCGGAAATCTGATACAGAAGTGAGCATGTATTTGCAGATCATAACCAGAGTGACATACAACTCCTTGCGAACCGATACTACATGACGACAGGTCGACGACTGGCGTCGCTGTCAGATGCCAGCCGGGGGGGATAAACGACACGTTCGTTCGTTCACTCACTGAATTCGATCTGCGGTCTCGGTGGTAGGCTGGAACGACGGTGGGAATAGGCAGTGACTCTGCGGCGGGGACCGAAGAAGACCGACGATGCGACAAGATTTCGGATGGTTGGGCCCCTTGCCAAGACTTCGAGCACGGAGGAGGGATCCTCCGCGCTTTGTCCCGAAGGTCCTGGGCTGCAGGTGCCAATACAGATGGAAAATGCGTTGAGGCATCAACGATGTGTCCCACAGACCCGGCACCATCATGAGGATGCTCATGAAACGTCTTCTTCGTCGCTGATGTTCGTCGCCTCATGGGACGGAAACGATAGTGGGGGTATAGGCGAGCATGTTCCTCCCTCTCTCTGTCCGCAAGTACCTTATACTGATCTTTCTCAGTGGCGGAAAGCTGTTTCCATGCTTCAGCAGCACGCTTTGAGAGGGTTTTGGCGGTTGGATTTGTGAAGTCGCTATCCTCCTCTTGTTCCTGGGCACTCTGCGTATGCTCGCGAGAGTACTCACACCGAAAGATGATGAAGGCGTTACGAGGTCGAGGAATCCAGCTGGGATCTCGACTTCGATTACGTTGCGCTCGGCGATCTGATGAAGGTGCCATCGGGGAAGGGGGGAAACAGGTCAGCGGTGCTGAGAGAATGAGTTGAGATTGGTGGGTGAGTGGGCAGGTCTTCTGTCCTGCATGGTTTGTATCCAAAGGTGGACAAGTAGAACCGAGTAACGGGCCATTGGACGAAGGTAGCGGATTTATTTGAGTCATGAAATAGATATCTTGAGATACGTGAACATCTTCGTCGTCCTCGCTTGCAGGGGACCAGCCATGGACGGTTGTAGTGGCCATGAGCGATTCACGTGGGATGGCGTTGAAAAGCAGAATCAATTCGAACCGTGACGAAAGATTATAAGAATGGGTATCACATCCGTATCAGGGCGAGGTTTCGGGAGGACCTGATGATATAGTACCCGCAGGCACGGTGACAGCAATGGGGGATCTCAACTAATAGGGACTCGATCATGATCGAGTCCATCGAGTCCCTATTAATTGATATCCCCATTGCTGCGGGTACTATATCATCAGGTCCCAAGATCTTTCTCCCAAAACCTCGCCCTGATACGGATGTGATTCCTGACATTGCCGCTATACGCATGCCCAAGTTAACAGATAAACTGATGAGTCGGGCGACAAGAGGCGACGAAGCGCATGGTCCACTACTAAATGTGGACAAACTGTCATCCATGTCATACATGGATCAACCTTTAGCGACCATTTGTCTCAGATGTTCCTCGGAATCCGCGTGCTGGTATGGACGTAGGCAGACAGACACCCTAAGCATGGACTCAGTCCTGGATACTGTAGCGCCAAACAACCTGGCCAACACAGGCCATTCTCAGCACAACCTCGACATACGAGCATCTCTCTCGGATCGAGCAGGGAGCAGTTTGACTGATCAGCGATTTAATGACGATAGAAATGCCCTTCATGATTCCAGTGTAAACCACCACCCTCTCCAGTAGATCGAAAGAGGCTCGATACGTACCAGAAAACCTGATTGACTCGAGGGGGCGTCCATCATCTAACTTGACGATCTCAGACTGATCCCGCTCATCCCGCCGGCCCAAGTCAAATCGGCGATACTTCCGAAAACCATTGATAGGCCGCCAGTGTCACTGTACATATGTCGGGACCCGAGCTTCCCCGAGTGGAACAAGAATGAAGGAAAAAAAGACTCAAGTGTCGAAAAGATTGTAAATAGCAAGTCCAGGTGACGAGGACCCACTTTTTGATACGATCAAATATTTTTTAAAATTCTGATTGACATATTGTGGGCAAGATGACGGTGAGATATCCTTGCCAGTTTTAGCAACATGTCTCATACGACCTCAAGTGAGATGAACTATGATTGGCTGGCCGTCGTCGTGCCTGCTGCCAGGCCCCATATTACGGTTCTGTCAGACATCGCCATTGTCCGCCGGATGTCAAAGGAAGGTCAAGGCGTTTGGACATAGACTGCGAAAGGACTTCTAAGCTTTGACAAGAGACCCGCGAACACATCCATGTTTCAGATAGGCTTGTGTAATGATGGTCGCATGTGGGGGGCTTTGACACCTCACCATCTTCGCAATAATAATGGCCTAATCAAGTCTCCAAAAATAGTGAAGTTGCTTTGCAGACTAACTCGCAGATGCGCAAGGCAGGTGGAGAGGACGACAGACAGGAGCAGACAGGAGGTTGACAATGCTCCAACCCCAAGACATGACATGTGACCCGAAGAGGTTTCGAAGGAAAACGTCACACTCTGAGATACCTGGCTCAAAAGGCATTGTTATTCAACAGAAATAGTGCACTGATCGGCCAGGGATCACGTCCAGTTAGTTATAAAGATCTTCCGACCCAGTCAGATTAGAGAACATATGCAGCAAGAAGCAATCATAGCTACGGGTTCGTCAAGATAATAAGAGAGCCAGCAGGGTAAATCAAACCTTGACATCGAACTCGCGATGCTCGAGTTTAAAAAGCATGACTAGCAGTGCCCGGGGAGTTAGAGGCTTAGGCCGTTCGGGGAGAGAGCGTAGGTATCAAGTACGACGCGTGATGTGGAACGAGTGAGTCGTTGTGAGTTGGAATCCTGTAAATGGTTCATAGTGTCTCGGTAATAGCCACGGTGAAGTCGGCAAAGTATGCATCTTGATCTTTAGGGCATGCAAAATCTTCCGAAGAGCCTACCACAAACCCGGGTTAGGACAATATACACGAAAAATATCATTTGCATACCGCCGAAGAAAGTTTGCATCTGAATTCCCCTGATCCTGCCCTCATCGCTATCCCTTAAAATCAACCCGCTGACGTTGATGACGCTCACGCCTCCGACATAAAGCTCCAATTCGCCATTCGCCTGACCAACGTCGTTGAGCCTAACACGCTGGCTAACAGTGTTCCATTGGCCGGACTGGAAGTAGAAAGCGCCGCGACCAATTGAAGCACCGTACTCAGGATTGCACTCGGAGTAAGGAGGGACCGTGCACTGGGCTTGATTGGCAGCAAATTGTGGCTCAGTATACGGAGGGAGGTATGCGTAAATCTCCCCCGCGCCTTCCGAGCGCCACATCAAACGAGCGGAGAAGCATGCATCAGACCTGCTTCCACCAGAGCAGCCAACAGATCCTTCAGCAGTATCACCGCCATCTGGAAACAGACGTCCGTTAGATGTGATACCACGAAACACGGGCACACCTAATAACTCACAGAGACCTGGCAGTTTTCCGCCTTCCTGCCAGCCAAAGTCTTCATCGAAGTAGACAGAGTACCCAAAGGTAGCTTCTTTAGCGGTAGTGAGATCCACGTCGTTCGGACCTGGGGCGTAGAACGAGATGCCGCCTTTCGGTTCACGTGTAAGGCTGTACGAGCCCTGTGGATAGTGAGCCTGCATGCCGAGCTTGCCATCAGGAGCATTGACATAGTTGTGGGAAAGCTCCTTGAGGATGTTGAATGGGTTGAGCGTACTGTCGGAGAGCGGTAATGAATTGGGAGCTTCGGGCGCGGTAGTCCACCCGGAGTTTCCACTGAGTTCTTTGACAGGGAACAGGGCATCCACGATGGTTGAAACCGGAGTAACTGGTGATACGAGAGAGGACCCAGTGGGTAATGATTTGGGCGGCGAAGACGACGAAATAGCGGTCGACTCGGACTGGAAAATCAATGATGTTGGTGTGGCGGATGGAATGATAGATGGTACTGAGGAATTGAGAGAGGCGGTAGCCTCAACTACAAGACCCGAGGGTGCCGGGGGTTTGCAGGTGCGGCGAATGTAATGGAGGCTGTTGCGGACATGATGACCGCTGTGAATATGACCGTAACCGCTTGTAGGAAGAGCATTGACGATGGAAAGGAACGCTAGGATCAGGATAACGAATGACTGGAACCGCGACCTATGCATGATTCTATGAGTAACGACTGGCGTTGAGTGAAAGAAAGAGAGGCAGTGAGATCAGGGAGGGGTTGGAAAGAGAGAACGAAAGAACGAACGAGAACAAGGGACAATGTACCAACCCACGCATCGCCAAGAAATGAATTGCACATGTCACCTGAGCCATCCCATCTTTGTCGATGGGCGTTATCGTGGCAGGCAAGAGAAGCGAGCAATTACCGTATCTTGGAGAATTTCTTGGACACGCAGCCCAACGATAACAGCTCTGGCTGTCATGGAATTTCCATAATCCTCTGTGATTCTTTGGGACCAGTGAAGTTTGAACTGTTGGTTTCCTTTCGTTGCTGAGCGCTGAAAGCAGTGACGAGTTGACTACATAGTAGTTGCCTTCGAGTTAGGCGAAGCGGGCGGTCGAACGCGACAGGAGCATCATAATATAAAACCACTGGGCGTCCGACAACATCTTACAACCTTCGACAGCTGCCACGGCTTGACTTCATGTGAGAGTATCCATGTTGGTACGAAATGTCATAGCTTCTACTTTATCCAGGGATGAGAGAAAGCTCAATGTGGTACGCCAACCCCTTTGTGCATCACGCAGCTCTGGAATTGCTCGCCAGATGGTGAGGATTCAGAACAGAAATCGGTGAGTCTTGTCGGTGTGTGCATACACAGGTGATCGGCTTCCATTTGCCCAAGCATTAGGCGCTCGGGGTGAGAGTTGCTGTATGACGTCACTACGTGTGAAGGACAGTGAGGGTGCGCAGGAAGTACACAATGAGGGAAGTTGAAAATCGGCAAAAGCGGAGATAGAGAGTCGTTCAGAGGGTAGAATTATCTTCTTGATGTCCAGCGTAACCACTGTGGGCATTTGAGCTTCCTGCGAAACGGCACTGGACTCTGAATATAGTAGCGACCCATAGGACTGGCAAGAGTTTTGAGCCTGAGTCTGGGTCAAGCATGGTAGTAGTGCCACTGCCAGCCTCACTGCCAGTGCCGAGCAAACTTCTGGGTAAGCAGAATCTTCCTCTACAGACCGGGCTTCAATTTCCAAGGCAAGCTTTCCCGGAATACCTCCACTTACCGAAACCAATCAAGTCAAAGCCCGTTTTTGCTGATTCCTCGAGTATCTATCAAGTGTTAATGAGTACAAGTGCATCATGATATTACGTCTCACTCCACTCCACTGTCCAGCGTACCGCGATGTCCAGCCTGTCAACAGCAGGCTCTGGGGGATTCTATGAGCAAACAAAACAATATATCGAAAGCCGCTGGAACTTGGATACATACCTTTCCCACTCTCTGCGTCGACATCGACACTAGTAACGAGATCCTTCTTTCCAAGTGAATCCGGAGAGGACATGGTGCTCCAAACCTGGCAGACGACACACTAACAGCACGTTTTGATAAGGCCGCGCTGAAGGGACTACTACTGATGACAAGAGGGCAACGGGATGGGCTGTCGAATTTATGACAACAGGCTCCCGTTTGAACCACGTAACCAACTCTGAGGCCATTCTTCATTACGATATGGTAGTACCACGTTCGAGTAGACTCCTGTGGCCGGCCCTCTATCATTACTGCACAACGTCAAAAATTCGCGACTCGAGTGGCGCAACATTCGTACGGAATGGATGACGGATTTTGTAAGTGGGCAACATCAAATTACAGTGACTTTTGATCAATGGTGCATCAAATGAAGGAGTGGAGTGTGATTAATCATTGATCCGACGCTGGGTAGGTGATCTCGGCGTCCAGCATCGAGCAGCCATTCCTTGAAACATGCCAGATATCCATCCAATTGTCACTGATTCAGACAATCACGAGAGATGTATGCACGCACATCATCACCATCATGTACACTCACACCAACAACAAGAGTACACCAACTACGAAGAGGCGAATAGGCATCATTTCAACGAAATAGCCCATCAGTACAACGATCGTCGCGATGCATACACACTGGCACAGAAACTTGGAAAGGCTATAAAGGAGACTGCTCTGTTTAAACAAGGCATCACAACGATAATGGATTTTGCTTGTGGGACTGGTGAGTGGCGGGTTTGTGTTCTGTGATACCGTTCTAAAGACACTCCTGTGCGTCCCAGGCCTGATATCCCAAGTGCTGGCCGCCGAAGATCCCAAGTTGATCGTCGGTGTCGATATCAGCCAAGCCATGGTAGATCGTTATAACAAGACCGTCAACGACAACGGCGTCTCTCTCGAAGAGATGCATGCCATCTGTGTCACGGAATTACGTGAAGATGAGAAGCAGCTGGAGGGAATGACTTTTGATGTGATCGTCGTGAGTGGCCGACATCTTAACAGGTATGAACTGAGATGAAAGTTATATCCCGGTGATAGTGTGCATCTTCTTACCATCACTTCTCCTCGATCGACGTGGTGACGAGGACGCTAGTGTCGTACCTGAAACCCGGAGGATCTCTGCTTGTCGCAGATCTGATCAAGGACGAATCGTCGTTGCACGAGATGTTTCCTCACGACGTCCATCATATTGTTGCCCACAAAGGAGGGCTTTCTGAAGAAGACATACGGTCCACATTCGAGAAAGCTCGCCTGAAGAACGTTACCTTCGAAAAAGTCGCACAGGCTAAGCATGCCGGACATCCAGTAAGCTTTTTTCTGGCGAGAGGCAATAAATGAGCCTTTGTCGGATGTTCAGTTGCAACTAGGTTGTTGGTCCGATCACCAAACCAATGAGTTGCTTTGCCAGGTAGGATCATCAATAACTGTACAGTATCTATATAACCCTTGTCGTCGAATTGAATGTGACGGTCACTTCAGGACAATAGTCCCCCCGAAACGCTTTCTCGCGACCGCATCGACTTTGGCTTTTACTTCGCGAAAAGCTCTCCACCAAGCATTGCCTATAGCCTCGGACGTAACCCGTTGCGTTGCTCCGTTGATCTGGGCTTCTTCGTACATCCCCCACATTCTACGCAACAAAACAAGCCACCACCTCATCACGGCAATTGTCTTTTCCATCCCGGTGTCGGAGGACTCCACGCTCTGCACGAGAAATCTGCTGAAGTAATCTACGTCTTTCTGGTTCGGAGGGTGTTCTTGGAAGCCCTCGACCCAAGCTTCGATGACCCGCTGCACATCGTCCGTCTCGGTGAAGTAGAGTTTCTCGCCTTTCTGCTTGCCCTGCTGCTTGAGCGTCGCGGGTCGAGGATGGTTGGCCTGAGGTGGTGGTTTCTTTGGGTAGAGTGAACGTGCTACACGAGTCGTGTCCTTGATGACGAGCCTCCGCTCGTTGAAGGCGCCCCCGCTTTTCTTATGGCGAGCCACAATCAGCTGTTCGCGTTGCATGTCTACAGGGAGCGCAGCAAACACCTCCGGGTCGATGTCTAATTCGCGCAGTTCGGCTTCTGAGACACGCACAGAAGATGGTCGATTCTTCTTCGGCGAGAGGGTGGCCCTGTGCTTGGGTGCGAGTTGCTGCGTGATCCGCTTCACGTTTGTACCCTTTACCAGCAATTTTCGGCGTGGCTCTACGGTCGTCGCTACTGGTTCAACTGACATAGGGGAACGAGAACGTCGGTACTCGTCCTCCAGCTCTTTGCGAATGTCTCCTGGGAGGGCCGCTAACACGTCTTGATCAACTTGGGAGAAGGAGGGAAACTCTACGTGAGCTATTCGATTTTCAACAGCGATATTAGCTGGCGCAGGCTCGGCCGGTGATGAAGGTGGTTGAACGACGATCTCTGGTGCCATATCATCTCGTAATTGAACATGTCCCTTAGATTGGGGTTTTCTGTCCGCGGATTGGAAGGACAATTTGGCTTGTCCAACATCTCCACTCCCGCTCTTCTCCAACTTCTGGATCTGGATCCCGATTCCACGAAGTTCGGTTGGGTCAAATTCCCAGGACTTGAGCAATCGCCACGCATGCTCTCCAATGTCTTTGCCGTCACTTGTTGCGAGACCTTGCGCGTTTGCGAGAGTAGTCTGCTTGTTGAACGTCTCGCAAACGCCATGGCCCATGAACTAGAGGCAGTGTGAATTCGTCGCTTGTAAAATCAGGATCTGGAATACCTTGGGAGCTTCCTTGGGAGCACTCGGGTCACGTTTCATAACCTTGAGAGTGATCGAGCGACCACGCATCGAGGTATTTTCTAGACGTCGTGCAACCTCTTCTGCCATACGATATATGAACTCTTCCGCTTGTTCGTTATTCTCGAAGCGGATACCGTACTATGCACGAATTCAGCACTGACGTCACGGCATACAAAAGGTGGAACACACGTTGATATCACAGGAGACCGACTTGCGAGGCTTGTCAGATTCTAGTCCCCGTTCGTCGATCCCACGAATGGCTTTGTAAAGAGTCTCTCCCGTGCCCCTTCCCAAAGCCTCACAAAGCTGAAGTTTGCTCCGTTTCGCCAGTTCTCCCAGGTTTGTGACACCGAGTTTCTCCTTGGCCTTTTGGCGCGTGGAGTGGCCGAAGCCATGCAAGTCGTCGATGTCAAGGGGTTCAAGAACTTTTTGCGCGTCTTCCTTGTTGAGGTGGAATAATCCAGCTGGTTTCGCTCGGCGCGTAGCGATCCGAGCAAGCTGTATATTCTCTGCTATGCCGATACTGACTGTCATGATGATCAGCCAGGATCCATCTCTGAATGGTATTGTGCATACCTTCGCAACCAGTGGCTCGCTTCACCTGAGCTCTGATTTTCTGTGCAAGGGTCACTGCAAAATCATCCGCCGATAGCGGGGCGGCTGCTCTCAGACGAGCGACTCCTGACGACACGTCTATTAGAGCCTCATCAACAGAGACGGCTTGGAGGTCATCTGCATGGCGCATCAAAATGGTGTAAAATTGTAAAGAGAGCGATTTATATCTATTCACTCTATCAGGCAATCGCGATGCGAGCTGACTGTACAGATTAGCTCACCGTTCAAATTCGTAAGGGATTGTGAGTACTTCGGGGCATAACTGTCGAGCCTGTCGCAGACTAAGACCTATCGTCAGTCGACTCCTTGGTATGAGCTCCGGACAACGCTCGCCTCATTCCGTTCTTGATACCAAATGCCCTGGCCTCGTAGCTTGAGCTAGCAATCTCGCTCGTGCTGGAAGCGCCACCTTGATTCCCCTGGGAGTGGCAGACAACCACGGGTTTCCCGCGAAGGTGAGGTCTATTCACAAGGCCCGCCGAGACAAAGAAACAGTCGAAATCGCAGTGCATGACGACTCTGTCAACATCCTCCGCCTTCTGCTTTCCCTTGGCTTTGGAGGAGGACGTCACGATAAGTTCTGCACCTCTCATGCTGGAATCATCGATGGGACTCGCTTGCGCGCTGGCATTACCAGGTATGGTGGCGTCATTGTTACCGTCGCCGTGCACCGTATGGAGCTCTCCATCCTCTGCACGTTCTTGGGCTTCTATCACAAGACTTTTGAGCTCCGCCTTCCACATGGAGAGATGGTGTAGGCGAGAATTCTTGTAGAAGCCTTCAATAAAGTCGGGGGCGATGGATGTGTGAGCTGCTCTCCACCGAGGGTTGGCCATAACGCGTTCAGCCAGCTCATTGGGACCGAGAGAGGCGTATCCTGGAACACGCGCAGCCTCCTCGCGTGTTCCTGGGTCTGTCACGTAGAGGGGGCGTGGAGATGATTGAGAGCCAGAGGGTACCGGGCCACCATCGTCAGACTTGACGCCTGAGTTACGTCCACCTCCCGCTTGTTCAGCATTCGTTCTACTCGAACTAGGATGCTCAGCTCGTAACGCAGATGTCGATGCTAAGTGCTGGTCGGTTTGAAACAGCCTTATCTGACCGATCTGTGAACCTTGGGATTGATCCACCCTAGCTGCAGGGTAGAAGATATAATCTCTCCAGGGGAGAAGAGCTCCAGCAGCCACACTGTCGACCAACCATTCTGGCCTGACCACCTTCATGTGTTTGAACTCTTTGATCTTGGCTGCAGTGAGAGAACAGGTTACGATGTGGGTTCTGTGTGTCAAAGTCACGTATAAGACTATACAATTACAGAATATCCGTGCGCACACTAGAGATTTCTTATCAAGGTATGCCTGGAAGACGCCCCCGTGCTGTATGAGGAGCTTTCGCAAATCCTGGACAGAGGGTCTCGTCCATCCATTAACCTGCACCGATTCTCAGCACATGCTCGCGCGAAGAAGAGCACCAGCGACACGGACATAGACAGAAATGCCTTTAAAAACGTCACTCCTCCCTTCGTTGGAGTCGGTCCCCATATTCGCATTTTGTATTTGCAGCTTTGCTCGCTTCCTTCCCATATACTCTCCAAAGTGACCAAAGCGAGAAGCGCCATAGATCCCCTCGTTATCCTCAGAAGCATTCTGCTTTGTGGTTTCCGTAGATTTCGACAGGTCGACGAGATTCTCGGAGCCCTGGCTTTCGGAGCGTTCTCGCTTGTGCGTAGATGCTTGCTTGAGAGAAGTATTCCCAGAGAACGTGCCGTCAAGCTGGTCAAATAGTAGTGTGTTATTATCGAAGAGCTCCTCTAGTTCTGGGTCTTCGAGAAGAGATGGATTTAACGGTGCGCTTGCGGCCATGGAAGCTCCTGACCAAGAGGCCGGATGAGTGAAAACGCGTTGTTTGGCAAAAGCTTTAGAAACAAATAAAACATCTCGCCAGCATTATAATAATGCAATGGTGATATAGTACCAGTAAGCATCCCGGAAATGTAAGATATACCAACATCCTACAAAGATTGAACAACGATAGAAATATCATCCAACCAAGGCACTTCCGAGTCCAACGTCAACACCCTGGACACACTGATCGGGTCACCTCCGAGTCCCTGCCAAAGTAACTGTAAGGCCATATTACTCGTCCCACAACCAGTACTGCAATCGGAAGAATCCATGTTCTGTAACCACTGCTCGATCACCTTGCGCTGATGCTCCCCACAGATATCAGTGAAACCATCTGAACACAATATAAGGTATTTTCGCAGGCTGCGTTGTGAAGGATCAAGTGGATAGTGTGTGACCTCTGGAGTCGAAGATATATAAGGTGGCGTGAAATTCCGGACGAGGAACTCCTCCCATGGTGAAGTGTCGTGATTACCAGGGTACAAATTGTATAGGATTCGTCTCGTGAACTCTGGCGGTTGCTTGAAGGGAGTGTCCCCTATACCTGAAGTAACCGACGAGACGTAAGCACAGAGAGATGCATTCCTCAGACGTCGTTACTAACATCGAAACGGCGCAATGGCACCGAGAACACGGCCATCGACGACGCATTCGGACTCTCCCGGATGCTCACTCTTCACGCGTTCAACTTCTCGTCTATTGTCGCCATTGTGGACCCTGGTCAAAATCTCAAAGTTCCACGAGTGGTTTTTTGTTTCTGAGATCATCACTAACCTCCCAAAAACAAACAAAAAAGATCAGCCAGCGAATCAAAAGGGGGAACCTTCACCTACCGCCTTGGCAATCACCAAGATTGGCCAGCCATAAGTTTTCGTGGTCAGGGTCAACAAGGGCAACGAGCGCAGTTGTACCATACATGCACAATCTCGCCTTCTTGAAGTTCTGCCCACCACTCGTATGGTCATTGAGAATAGAGTATATCTTCTCGTCAGACATGTTCATCATCGACTGCAGGCCACCGGGGAATAACTCTAGAACGTCACGAGCGATGGCATCATCAAATGATCGCATAGCACTGCTGAACATGTCTGCTATTAACGGAGGTGGGACAATGTGCCCGCCGTGCCTTTGAGTCATGTCCTCGAGAAACTCGCGTATTATGATAGGCATATGGTACGCCGCATGTTCAACAGTTGCGTCGCCAAGATGCCCTGGGATTAATGACCAGTCACATCAAGTCCAGCAAAAAAATCGACACCACAGCTCCTACCGTCGAACACGGCCGTGAAGGTCCACATTCGCCCTCCAATATCCAGCCGTTGCATAGTGTAGCGATCCTGGCTTCTTGCACCAGGAAAAGGTTGGAAGTTCACCGCATCCGCGCGTCGCGTTCCGCTGGCAGCATAGCGCATGCTCTGGTGATCAGAGGCCTGTGACAACTTTTTCCAAGCCTCCGTGGCTCCAAGGCTGGTGAATGAACGAGGCCATGGGCCATCCTCGGGACCACAGATGCTCCCCGGGATGTCGTCATACCATGTTTGTGACGCGGATGGCTGGGCTTGCCTGCCGAGCCCCGAGCCGACAGACATAATCATCCTGTCTCACTAAGAGAAAGAGAAGATAGAAAGCAGTCTGACGAAGTAGGAGTTCTGGGGGAATTTGGCGCTTCATCATCCCTTAAAACAGATGCTGACAGCTATCCTATACGGGAGGATATCTTTAGGGTTCAAGAACGGCCGGATATATTGATAATTCGTGTGTCCTGTGGTCTGGTGCACCTGCACGTGGTGACGCTGCCGTCCCGTAGATGGCACCATTCGTTACGGATTTGACTAGGTTAGGTCGAAATATAGATAACTGGTGCCATCTGCCCAAGAGAAGATCTTACCGGATGTTACCAGCTCGCGCGGTCATTTCCCCAGCTCTCCTGGCCACCGCTGCCACATCGCAGTGAGGCACAAAGTTCAAACGCCCCATCATCATATCATCATCACCTCACTGGTAAGGGCTGAGGTACAGTTACGTAACGTCGTCACGGTCACTTACATAGTACACCGTCCGTTACCAAACGTTGTTCTTTCGGTGTGACAGGAAGGCTCCCAGCATACTACATTAGCTGCGCAGACTATACTACCACATGATTAGAAAGAACGAAAGGATGTAAGAAATACAATGTGCAGCTATCAGGTAATGATGAAAAAAGACCGGCGTGGAGAAAAGAGTGAAAAACACCCTCGTATAAATCCATTCTAATTGCGTGTACGCTAAGTCCATGTGGGGGGAATAAGTCATGAAACTTATGAATGAGAAACATTACGGAATGGATTGCGTGATCCGCCCGTGTTCGTTGGTGTTAGCCAGGTCGATCCGCCAGTGGGCTGAGGGTACTGTCGGACAGAGGCTGCGTAGGCTTCGGCATCCGTTGCTGGCTTGGATGGAGATGGCTGCCGTTTAGACAGGGTCGGCTTCTTGTACACCGAGGACCCAAGGGTAGTTGTGGAGAACCGCGATGTTAGAGGGTTCGTCTTCACGGGCTGCCGTGGCTCAGGCCCACGCTGTGGCATCCCGGTCACTTGGGAAAACATAGAGCCTCCGGATAAGCGACGGGAACGGTACGAGTTGTGATCATGCGACTCCCCGTGCCTGTGGTCGTACAACGAAGGAGTCCCGCTCG
Organism: Gyrodon lividus; assembly: GCA_014904945.1. Classification (NCBI taxonomy): domain Eukaryota; kingdom Fungi; phylum Basidiomycota; class Agaricomycetes; order Boletales; family Gyrodontaceae; genus Gyrodon; species Gyrodon lividus. Next base: position 1,016,849 of record MU127417.1, on the reverse strand, counting down.
AACCTGCCCTTGAATACTCGTAAGCACCAATCAGCTTCTCCATCTCCCGATCGTGCCGTGCCTCTTCTGCAGCACGCAGCTTCCAGAGTGCGATCTCCTCAGTATTCGGACGAGGGTGTCTTGACGAGTGACCGAAAAGCCTCTGTCCAAACCTCGCAAGACGCAGTCTCCAACTGGGCTTATGATCCAAGGCTTTGGCAGAAGCAAAGGCTGCAGTTTTTTTCGCCCGTTGCTTCCGTGCGCGACGGCGCCAGCAGTACAAGAACGCCACAAAAATAAATGCGCAGCCGAGTGCCATCAGGAGAATCTCCCACCACTGTAACGGTTGTCGAGTTGTCGTGGAAACGGAAGTAGAGATACCGCTGATAGATGGAAGGGCGCCAGATGTAGAGGCAGTGGGAACAAGGACAAGCTCCGATAGACACGTCCCGAGACCGGGAACTACATTGGTTCCGTTGCTACAGTTCGCAGTGACGCAAGTACCTCCGCGGAGCACCTGACTCGAGCTCGAGCAAGCAAGGCAGTTGTTCGGACCGGGTCCTGAGCAGCTAGAGCAGCTCCCATCGCACGACTGGCACGCGGACGACGTAGTGTCAAAGTATTGATTCTGGCTGCAGGTGGCAAGGCAACGACCATTGGCAACCACGGGAAGATTCTTGTTGCAGCTCGTGCATTGGTTGAAAGATCCGCCGGAACACGTCGCGCAATCAGGGTGGCAAGTGACACAGGTACCGGAAGAACTGAATGTATTGGACGGACACGAGTTCACGCATTGGCCATTCGAAGCAAGCAAACCATTATTGCAGGTCAGACAGAAATTGGCGTTCCCTGAGCAGCTGCTACACGACGAAGAGCAAGCTAATCAAAGATAAGCAACTACGGGTGAGATTAGGATCTCAATGTACGAACCGGTGCAAGTGAGGTTGTCTGTAGGAGACAGGAAGGTGCCTGAAGGGCAACTCCCCACACACTTCCCTTGAGAAAGGACGTAACCAGGCAAGCAACCAATGCATTGAGCTTGGTCGATCGTCGATGCAGTGACGAAATTAGGTATTTGACAAGAAGTACATTTTGGCCCACAACCTGCAATATCGAGAAACCTTTAATGGATGCGAAAAACGAAGAGATCATAGTACTCACTGTCACATTCGTGCTTGTTGTTGTTAGCGATCAGGCTTGAACCTTGGCAAACTCCACCACTGTTTATTTGTACACATGATCCGTTGAACGAATAAGTTCCAGCAGCACAGATGACACAATCGTTCGAGGTCGATCCGGTGCAGGTTTGACACTCGGGAGAACAGTTTTGGCAAGAAGAGCCATTGCTGTAGCTACCATCAGGACAGACTGTGCCGCTAGACGTTGTTTGCTGAGTAGCATCACATTTCGTGCGGTCGTTAGCATCTTGTGTATAACCGGACTTGCAGGTTATGCAGTCACCAGACCCATCTGCGCACTCAGCGCAACCAAGTTGACAGACTGTATCAAGGTCAAAAATTGCACCCGTGGATGACAAAAATGAGCTTACTTTTACAGTTCCCGCTGGAATCAAGGAAGAAGCCGGATGCACATGCGCCACATTGCGTGCCATTCGACGCAGACGTCCAGCCGGCAAGACAAGTGCATTGACCATTGGAGCCACACTCTCCGTTGATGCAGTTACAGCTCGATGGGGGATTGTCAACTACCGGGACAAGGCAACGGCCAGTTCCGGAGATACCATCATCGCAAGAGGTGCAACCAGACGGACAAGCTTGACAAGTCGGGCCAAAAAATCCAGAAGCACAGGATTCGCAAGACGCTCCTGTAAACCCAGTCGGACACGTGCAAGTCCCTGACGCCGAGCATACCCCGTTGCCAGAGCATGGAGGTGAACAAGAGGATGACTCCATGTTAAGGAGAGACAGCGAGCCAGAAACGGTTTGAGGCAGTTGGCTGACGTCTGGAATGGAGTTCCAAATAATAACGCGGCTATTGCTACCTGCAGAAATGGCCGCCCAAACATTTTCGGAAAGTGCCAGCGATGAGGCGGTCAAAGGAATTGAGACATTCCCGACTGGAGAAGTGGGAAGGCCTGAGTAGGATGCTTGACCAGAGTAAAGTGCTTGTGGATAAATCGCAAGCCCTGGCTGAAGTTCTACGGTGAGCGGCAGTGACACGGATGACTTGGAACTTGAATTCGAGAACCCGGTCGATGGAGACAGGGTTGCTGATGAGGACGTCAAAAGTTCATGGAGGAGCTCCGGGTTTGTTGAAGAAGTATATTGCCCAGGGAGTAGTAGTACTTCCGTCGACACACCGGACGCTGATAGAGTGGTACCAACTGGAATCACGTTTTCAATGGAAGATCACGGAACACGCCACGGGTACTTACTGGTTATGTTCGAATAACCCTGAAGGCATTGACCTGCAACGCAAATAACAGAAGAAGATTGCGCGACTGCGAAAGATATCGGTCAAGGTGATCAGATTATCGCAAGGTGCATCATACTCACCGACAGACGCGCCAAGGGCAAGCGAAATGGCAAGGATGCTCGGCATCATATCGAGCTAAGGAAAGTAAGTGATAAAGGTTGTGAGAGGAAAGAGCAGTAAGCCCTTGTGGGTGAAAAAGGGCTCAACCCAGCACACATCCTTTTTGTTATTTCCGAAGAATAAAGGCAGTCAGTTGCTGCCCGACCACTGTTGGAAAGAACAATGAGCGACGAAGAACAATAGCTCATTTAACCGACAATGGCCTTTTTTGGATCAACTACTCCCGTGCCACGACATTGTGGCGGTGCACACAAGATTCCAGCTGCAGAGCAACCGCCAACAGCAAAAACGTGAACTGCGCACTTCTTACAGCGAGTGTCATTCGCAGTACTACTTAGAAAGAGATACATAACAACGTCCTTGTTGTGTTACATGTACACGAGCACTGGGATGCTTCAAGTGCCTTGAAGACCGTGAACCGAAAATACAGAGATAAACCCATGAATACGAACAGAAACGAAAAGACCTTCAATGATGCAGGAAAGCACCAGCTTCATTTTTTCTGAAAGACGTCCGAGTCGGTATAAAAGAGATGATGTAAAGCAAGTTCACCTAACGAGAATGCAAACGAGTAAGCATGTGATTCATACACACACGGGAATTATAGGTCAAAGTTGAAATGCAATACACGTTATCCGCAGTCAGAAGATCAGAATAGGTCTGATGTGCATACATCCAATAAAAATTCCAGTACAAAGCACTTCCACTCACCGACAGGTCACCGTCATCTATCATCGCAGTGTAATGGACATCGGGGGCATGGCTGTGGGAGCAGGCTTCCACCGCAAGTGCGCTGGAGATGGTGTCCCATACTCCCAGTCCATTTCTTGATCGTCTCCATCTTCGTCGCTTTCACCACTGTCAGCATCTTCCACGTACACGCCAACACCTACACCCTCCTCGGGCTCCAGCAATACCTCTCTGCTCCCTCGCTTCTCACGAAGCTGAAGTTTCTTCAATGCAGCAATGAGATCTCCCGCAAGTGTTGCGGTGTTGGGTGGCTGCTCCCTGATTGGTTCCCAGCCTACTGGTGGCGATCCTGGTGGGGAAATCAAAAAGTTCTTTTCTAGCGGTGGCGGTCTCAAGAGATGCTCATCGGTCGGAGACGAGCCGGTAATAATTGGACTTCGATCTGCACGAAAGACTCGGAGAGTGGTTGTGGGGCTAAAAGTATCAATAAGTCGATGTTATATCACAGACAAGCGCGTAGGTCCTGCTCACCCAAGGGTTGGTTGAATGGTCAATGGATCACAGTTGCGTTTCGCTTGCTCGGCCGAGTCCTCGTTGTAATAAACCACAATTATACGGGAGAAGGACGAAAGCGGGGCCCATCGGTTGATCTCGCCATAGAGCGCAAAATAATCACGGAGCGCCTCGAGAATCACTGGTTGGAAGAAGCTTCGTGGTACTTGGGTGATGAGAACCGTGTTTGTCGACTGGGATCGTGTCGTTGACGATTGCAAGGCCGAGTTGACTGGAAGGATTGATATTTCCGACTGCATGATAGCAAGCTCCTGGGTCTCCGTCGCGATCTAAGATGGGTGTTTGGTGGCGATCTAGTATCATTGCTGGATTTGGTTCTTGTAGTCGATATCTATTACGTAAACAAATACTGCTCAGCAACACTGCCCGCTGTTCCGCCGCAGCGAGTATGTGCTTCCTCCAACGCTGTGTCGCTTGTCGTGTTTTCCGGTGATCCCTGCAGTGTCTTCCGTAGCTCTGTACGAGAGAGCGGTGTTAGCAGTACAGTAAGCAGTAGTATCTTCGACAGCTGGTTTCTCTCTGCGAAACACTGCAGACCATTGTCATTCTGTTGTAACTATAACCGATGATCTCCAGCTCGTGTTTGAGCAACTGGATGTATAGGAATGAGTTATGCTCTACAACATTTACAACCACCAATTTGAGGTGGTGACCCTTTCCATTACATCACTGGCTTATGGCGCGTCGTTTCTACATTCGACAACGTCCCCTGGTTCTGTCATGCAACAAAGGGCACCTTTGAATCTGATCAAACCTGCAACCTCTTCTGCACTGTTTCTTGTTTTTCTTTCAGGGCTTGCGTTCTTTCGTCCTTGCTGGCATCATAGGCGACTATCACTTGATTGAATCTGGTAGCGAATGAGATGATACATTGTGTGCAAAATAAGCATCTTGGAACTTACGGATTGTCAGGAGACTTCTGGAACTGCTTGTATAGGAGGTCCTGTGAAAGTGGCAGATTCAGTGTATATGTGATCCAATCAGAGACCAGTGTCCAAGTGACTTACGTGGTATTGTTGCAGTCGTAAACCAGGATGCTTCACGAATCGAGATCAATCTTGTGGAGCGTATGGGGTGAGGGCAAACTTACCTCGACTTTGAGATTCGGCAGTTCTCTTTCTTTGTAAGCTTCGAATGCTCCCTGCAGGATACATGAGGATCTCGTGTGGATTTCAGGCCGGGGATGAACAAACCTTGAACCTCCGCTGAGGTACAACCAGCATGTCAGGACGTGTGACATAAGATGACGGTGACGACTGACCTCTGGGTGCCTTTCGATGCCTGCAGCCTGCTGGCCAACACTAGCCTTGTCCATCTTTGCAGTGACGACTTCGAGAAGATCAAGTGCATTATCAATTCCCGTGGCTGCATAACTCTCGATCTCCTTCGGGGGCTCATCACGCGCCGCTTCTGGTGCATTCTCAAGACCTCCACCCGCAGCAATCGCACCAGGTCCGGCAGGCTTGGCACCCTTCGTGGCTTTCTTCGCTCCAGCCTTTGGCGCAGCTTTCACTTTTGATGGTGCGGCTGTGTCTTCCTCTGCAAGCAAGCGCGCGTTCTCAGCTTTGCGAGTGAGTTCCTCACGACGCTTTGCCTCCCGGTCCTCCTTGGATTTGCCTGACTTTGCCCCATCGGCCCACTTTTCGGCCTCTTTGCGTTCCTGAATGAGGCAGGATGATACCGGATCAGTTGGCTGTAGATGGGTAGTCGTGACAAGACTGTACCTTCTCTGTAGATGCAGCCTCTTGTTTCTTGGCTTCGTTCTCAGCCTTTTTGGCACGGCCGCTCTCTTTCTTTGCATTACCGCCTTTTGGAGCCATGACAGAAATTTCTAGGTGACTGATTCAGTGCAATGATGGTGTTTAAAGTCGGAATGTGAGGGCATCACGACTCACAGCCTAAAGCTTTGGCTGTGTGTACCATCTAATCTGATCAGCAAAGCGAATGGATGCACAGCCAGTTCTGGTGAAGCACCTATACAAGGTGGTCAACTATAAAAGGAGTCAGTGCAGTCATTAACTTCCTCCAGTCCCTTTCCTCTGCATCTCGTGTCCCGATTACTCGTCGAGTACCCGAGCTTGGCACTTCCAACAGAAGCTTTGCCTTTCTTCCTGTCTTCCTCGTTTTCTCGTGATAGTATCAACCTGAGCCAGCGCCACACTCGATCATGGGCGACTCTGCAGTGAACAAGTGGTCAGCCGGCATGAGCTGTAAGTGCATCTCGATCATAATCCAAGCTTCCTGTCCTCTGACATCATTTCCTCGATAAGATGGCCCGGTGTTATCTCAGACCGATCTCTACCTTCTCAATACCGAACTTCAGCTGAACCCAATCCTCCAAGGCACGAGCGGGGCTTTCCACCTATTATTTAACCTTGTGACTGGTACAACGAACTTCTTGTTACATTGACTGTATATTCAACTACCTCGTGCCTCCAGGTTCCACGGGAGGCTTCAACCCCGAAGCCAGAGATCGTGATATCCCGTTTACTGCGAAAGACGAACCTGCGACGTTGCCGCGCGTAACAGATCTTATCATTATCACAGAACTAAGCCCTTGGTGCACCATCGTTCATAACGACCGGGGTGTCACCATGAGTGATGTCTGCAGTACGATATGGAAAGAGTAGGTCCCTGCCCCGCGAGCTTACTTGATGCCAAGTCTGCTCACCATTTGATCTCGCGGAAACAGGTATACTGAAAACTATATCACAGAAGGGGAGTATAACTGTCTCCCACCACGATTACAGGAACAAGTCAAGCGAGTGTCCCAAAACAACCAGAATGCGGGGGGTTGGGGGATGTACTACGGTACTCCGGCACCTAATCGATACAAGCGAGTTGGTAAGTATTATCATGTTGGACCCCGGTGTGATTGTTGACGAATCGTTGCAGACTGGCTTAGAGACAAAATCTTCTTTGATGGGCTGTTGAAAAAGGACATGTACACCCTTTCGCGCCTTGGCTTCAAGGCGCCGAATATCTTCGTCATGAACCTGGCCTCATGATCGTGGATACTACATATCCATATCTCTCGTCCTGCTTGCACATTTCATTCTCTATCACATCACGGTGGTTCTTCGGATCCGCAACTGCATCAAACATTTGCTATGTCATGGATTCATTCAATTCAATGCTATATCACACTATGTTCTCCGTCTGCAGAACTGTCTTGCTAGTTCCCTCCGTGTTGAAGCGCTGAAGAGTGGCAAGACCGGTTCCCATGCATTCGATGGGATTCCGTTGAAGCTGTGCATCATGTATCATGCCGTTAGATGTCCTCTTGCAGTGCGACCTGTCAAGTCAAGGCTGTCATCAAGGATACCTCATGGCATTTCGTAGGGTTCTATCTAATATGGCGTATAAACATATGTCGTTGGCGCTGTACTCTGGGCTTCTGCATCTAGGATTCAGGTACTACAAAAGCCCGCCGCCGTCAGCACCTTCCAGAAGTAATATCAATATCTAGTTTCCTGATGATCGTGTCCAACGTCCACATTAGGCGTGTCTCGCGTCAAAAGCCCCGTGTTATTTCCTAGCATTTCGTACGGTTCTGTACTTGGCCCGCCCTGTGGTTTACTAGCAATTCATGAGTCACTGACCCATCCGCAATGTGAAGTCCAATGATTATTGATGAAAATGGGGTTCATGGCAAGCCTGCGTGCAGTCAGTGCAGTAGGCAGCAAGCGATGACACAGCCACCGATTACAATTACAAGGACGTTTTCCCAGTGACTTAATCGGGAGCGACGGAACAGCCAACACTTGCAGAGCCATCTATATCTTTCTCTCATCTCCCACCGTCTGCCCAAAATTTCCGTCCGATCGTCTGTGACTCGGATACCCTTTATCTTGTTCATTATATCTCCCTTCGTGTCATAGAAAAACTAACTGGGCTTCCTCAGAGCAGTCCCATCATTGGAGTCGCGGGACATTCTATCGAAAAAAAACTTGGTAGCGTTAGCACAGAAGCAAAAACTACCTTACAGGCCGAGAGCGATATTGATAAAATTTGAGATTTGAAGTAGGCTGCTTCACATTTGATCATCCGTGCTCACCGAAGGGACCCAACTTCTTTCTCAGGTCTTCCTAGGGAGCCTGGGCCATCTGTCTAATCTGTATCACTGAACCACTGAACCGCCTCACGACTTCCAATTGCGTCTTGTGTCATTAAGGATTCTGCTGTACGAGTCATACCCTGTTCTATAATCAACCCTGACAACTCGTCCCGCTCTCTCGTGAGCACTTCCTACGGTCTTGTTCCGAACCAATTTGATTGCCTTACTCCATCTAGGATCGTGGTGAATTGATCTGAACTATCCATATATACCACTTGAGACCGAGTCACAATGCTCTTTGACACTCCCGAAGGGGCTAACACCCCATTCATCCCTCCCCTGCCCTCTCCCGAGTGTCCAGTTCAACCTCCGCTTGTCCCCACACCCGACCACCGGGAGCCAGCCCCAGCTTGGGCCCAGCAGCCACGAACACCCATGAATTATCCTTACTATCCCTCAACTCCTTATAATACAACACCATTCATACCACAGATGCCTAGCGTACAGGGCACACCTGCTGCAGTGCGTACAGATCCCCCAGGCTCATACTATCCCGCCCCCTCTGCGCTGCCTAGTATGTATGGTGTGCCACCCGGCCCTGGTTATTCTGCCGACTTCACGGGCTATCCGAATTTACATGGCACACCCTGGGCGGCACCTCCGCCCATGCCGCCGCCTAACGCAATGCCACCACCACCATGGCCTGGCCAACACCCAGCAACAGCATACAATGGTTTTCAACAGCCTTTGCCTGGTGCTCCGTGGGGGCCTTCTGTGGGATTTACACCGGCAGCGGCAGCATGGCCAATGCATCCAGGAATGACACCACACCAAGCCTACGCTGGACACACGCCGTGGCAGGCTCCGACCCTGCAACCTCCCCCTATGAACATTCCTGGGCCACCGAATGATACGGCCCGGGCGGCGTTCAGGTGGCACACTAATGCGGATCGCATGGACCCCTTTGCAGAGGGACCTCACTGTATGTCCTGAAATACCACATAGAATACCCTTCGCTTTCTAATCTGGCGTTTTGTTTCGCACAGATGGACCCGTACTCGAGCCTTTTGTGGCGAAAGTCGTTGGTGCTGCTATCAAGCTTAATCCACTTCTCGCCCCACCGACCGACAGCCAAGAAGATTACCTCCGCTGGAACATGCTCTTCCACACCAGCGATTGTTATCGCACGACCCAACCCAGGCGGTCTTGGGTCAAAGGACGCAACTCACCTGCGACACATCCACGCTTGACGCATATTCGTATCATCTCACGCGCGTTCCCGTGGATGATTCATGCACGTGCCCAAAACCCGAAGTTAGGCGTCACGTGTGGAGAGGTCCTTGACGCCATGTCCGTTTACCTGTACGGCGACGTTGCAAAAAAGGAATATGAGAGCATGTCTTCGTCGAGGAAGCGCCAAGTATGGGACAGCTATTCATTCAACCGGTCTACTGACCACAACGTACCTGGTGGCCGTCTCGGAGAGTCTCTGAAGAGGCTTGACTGGCTCGGCTCTGCGTCGCGGTTCGGAGGACTGGTGATAAATGATGGGTTTGTCAAACAACATTGCGGGGACGTGCTGCCTTGCACATTTGAGCTGAAATGCTTGCCGAGTTACCCATTGGACCAAGAAGAATTGCACGAGCAGCAACAGCGTTCGTCACGACGCCGCAGTCGTGGCAGTCGTGGCCCATCCCCTGTGAGATTGACAGGTCCAGCCTCAGGTGGTTCTGAAGAAGAGGACTGATGGATGCCTTGATCTTCCCATTTGCATTTGACGTGCCGCACACAGTTTATTCATCACTTTATTCCGCCACAATGTTGTCAGCGTTTTGTTACACCGTACCTTCCAATTGCTGTCGTTCGATGTATTATTGTGATATGTATAAGGCGCAGCTGCCTTGTGTGGAAACAAAGGTACCCTTCCAATTGTCGTCGTGTGGAAACCAGAGCACTGCAACGTCACGGCGAAACCTAGGAGTGCAGTGCGGCGAGCCCGAGTGCAGCAAAGATGTCCAACATATATAAGGGTGCCTGCGGAAATCTGGGTCTGTATAAACGATAAACCGCCATGTCCTTGGTAACAGCCTCCTCAGATATGCACATACGACTCAGCTTTCAAGAGCTTCCACTAGATATACTTCTCGAAATCCTCGACCTCTCTGAATCATCCCTGATATATGTTCTCGACGACTTCCACGCTGTTGATTGCAGATGCTCGGGAGACGCCTTTGCCCGAACGTCAAACTTTCCAGACACTCGCCACACCTACGTCTTCGAACTTTCTGCAGGACATTGCGGGACGCCGTTGACGAATATCAGCCCTTCTGGCAGTACCTTCGCATCGACTGGACGGAACCCTCGTCCCTCGAGATCTCGGAGCTATGGTGTCGAAACCGGCGCATTGGTGACATTCATCTCTCTGTGGTCCCTTATAAATACTATACCGATAAACACGCCCAACTCACACCCCCTCCCCCTGATCCCGCCCTGCTTGATTGTCTTCGACAGCGTGCCAGCGATATCACGTCCGCCGCCTTCCATATCCCCGATGGCGTAGACTACTTCATCCCACTCGCGCAGGCGCTGCAACCTCATGTCCAAAGGATGGACTACGAGAATCTTCAAGGTCGCATACCCAACGCCTGTATCACGAGGCACACCTCCTGTAACGACGGTCAATGGGTGAGGTTGGACGGCTTGCACGTTGTGGGCTGTGATCACCAGTGGAACCCGTCGCTGGGAAATCGAACGCCAAGGCAGATACGGACACTTCTGGCGCGCATGTTGCGTCGGTCGATGTTACGGGTGAACGCCAAGACGAGGGTGGAACCTGCCGAGCCTTTCTTTCGCAAGCTACCTCTTCCGATTCAATGGGAGGTTCTTTCGGAGTTGGTCGTACTCCATAGTAGCGACTCCGTGATGTCCGTCCATGATCTCCTGGCGAGGGAAGGAGGGTGTGCAAACTTACAGACTCTATATGTCGAGATCAAAATGAGCGGTCTGCCGAACCCGGAGTGGATCATCAATCGAGAACATGAGATTCACATTCCCACCCTCACCTCCCTGACGCTCAAGATCAATTTCGAGGGATGTGTCGAAGCGGACACACCCGAAGACGGCCACTAACGCGTCCTAGACTTCATAGCAACATCCGTTGCGCGGCTCTTACACACCTCGCCATTTTCTCAGACGTGATCGGAAACTGCGAAGGGCCGATGAACGAGGGCATCAACCTGAGCAGGATACTCTGTCTCGGCCAAACTGGCGTTCCACTCCCTCTTCAGTGTCTCAAAGTCGACGCGAATTTCGGCGTTGTGGATTTTCTCGACGTGCTGGGTCGCGGGGTCAATATAAAGTATCTGTTCGTCACATCCTTCGAGAGGGAGGTGTTCGAGGACATTTTGCACGCACTTACCTGGGACCTCAGTACCCGCAGGTGTCCAAACCTGCAGGAGCTCTGCCTCATCGCCGACGATTTAGAATGTGACAACGACCAAATGTCGGTGATTGCTTCGCTCTCCCATGAAGTTGCCAAGTCAAGATTTGGCTATGTGTGCTCGAATATTGTTTATCCAGGTTTCCCGAAAATTCTGATTGAAGCAGATTGGTGGAGATATACTTTGCCGTGTCAACACTCGTTCGCTGGTATGATAGGACAGCAGCACTTACATATCTTTCATTCAAAGCATAACTGGTGATCTACAAACTGGTATTTGTTATTATTGACCAAAGGCTTCCTACCATTATCATCTGAATTCACAATTAGCAACATGCGGACCAAACATCCATAGGTGTAAAGAATAAAATACAGGTCATAAAAACGCATAAGGAAGATTCATGTCTCGTCACTATCACATTGCAACAATCACTCTTCAGGCGGTCCAAGCGCTTAAGAACGTTCACCACGGAGACGGCGAGCAAGGGCAAGGTCCTTGGGTTGGCTGCACGTATAGCAGGTTTGTCATTGTAGGTAAGAAGAATATGATGCAATCAACTTACATAGTGACCCTCTTGGCGTGAATAGCAGCTAGATTGGTATCTTCGAAGAGAGACACGAGGTAGGCTAGGTAGCATAGTGAACGACTGGAGCAAGTGAAGAGCACAGGAAGATCTCACCCTCGCTGGCTTCCTGAAGAGCCAAGACAGCCGAGGATTGGAAGCGAAGATCAGTCTACAGAGACAATGTCTGAGAAAAAATCTCGACTGAAGGTGACAGACAAACCTTGAAGTCTTGAGCAATTTCTCGCACAAGCCTCTGGAAGGGAAGCTTGCGGATCAACAGCTCCGTTGACTTCTGGTATTTCCTGATTTCACGGAGTGCCACAGTTCCAGGGCGGAACCTGTGGGGCTTCTTGACTCCTCCGGTAGCGGCAGCCTGGCGATATTGAGTAAGAAAGCAATGTCACAATCATAGCAGATTTACTCACTGCGACACTCTTGCGGGTTTGCTTGGTAGCGAGTTGCTTGCGAGGTGCTTTACCACCAGTGGTCTTACGTGCGGTTTGCTATAATTTCCGAAAAAGGTAAGTCTCCAAAAAACATATCTCGGGACATTGAAAGTTCGAACGGAGCAAGTGCAGCCATCCTCCGAAGATCGTGAAGATGTGGAAGCACGGGAGCGTTGTTTCGGCCCTCCCTTCCTTCCATGATCGTCGTGCAAAGGTGTGACCCTCACCGTCACATCCTCTGGGCGCTTAGCCACTCCTCCTCATCAAAAGTACTTCGACGATGTCAACGACCCACCGCTATTGCCTTCAAGAAAAATAGGGAACAGATATGAAAGAGCATGTTCCTCACCTTTGTGCGCGCCATCGAATGTATTCTACTATTTATTACGAGTACCTTGGGTTTAATTGTCGAAGTGCGGCGAGATGGTAGTGCTTGAGTGTAAAGAGTGAGGGGGGGATTTTCTGAGGCATGCGATCCTTAAGTCTTGTCTCCAGCTCCTCTATGACTTGTTTCTGACTCCATTTTCCTGCTAACTTGCAGTGCTTTCATGGTCAGTGCGCGATTGCAGAGTGACTTGGAGGAGAATGGCGGAGCCGCCACTGCGGACAAACAGCTACAAACAGTAACATTTAGACGCTGGCGTTTCTTTGTCTGCGCGGTTTGACGTGACGGAAGGCACATTCCTGGATCTTTGCTGAGCACTGAGACTTGTTTCATTGGAAACATGGCTTCTGAACTCCCCTTACTTCTTCCATCGAGCTCAATACCTCGACCGCCAAACCCGAACTTCGAGTGGATTCCGAAGCGGCACCTAACGGGGCCACAACCACCCCCCGTAGACGATGCAAAAGTACTGGAACAAGAATTAGCTGCGGCTCGTCAACTAGCGGACGGGAAAGCTGTCAAGAAAACCAGACCTCGTCGGACGGTCGATTTCAATGGTGGAATGGGAAGATGGACACTGGTGGGCGTTACACCACTGAGAAATATACCATTGCTCAATTGACTTTTCAATGTATCAAACACAGTTGCGGAAACACCGCCCTAATCCAACATATGTACCTTATATGAGACCTGCACCACCCTACATAGTTGACGTAGGGATTATTTCCAACCAACACGAACGTGTATATGCTGAAGGAATGATAATATCGAATAGCTTCTCCCTCCCATCGCCTACCCAGGTAACTCTTCGACATCATTGTGCACCAAGTTCATACACACTTCAACGAATAAAATTCGTTGTCCGGTCAACGTCGTGACGGTCTGTTTTGAGCTGCTATCCACATCAACTCTCCACCTAATGCATTGCAATCGTTTTCTAGTGGACACCGGAAGGCAGACGTGTTCTGACCGGCTCGACAAGCGGCGAGTTTACACTGTGGAACGGCCTTACGTTTAACTTTGAGACCATCTTGCAGGCTCATGACACTGCCATCCGTGCCTTCCAGTTTACGCACTCTGGTGCATACCTGGCATCTGCAGACCAGAGCGGCATCATCAAGTACTTCCAACCAAATATGAACAACTTGAACGCATGGCCGGGGCATCGTGAGGCTATCCGTGGGCTGAGCTTTAGTCCCAATGATGGACGTTTTGCGACCGCGAGTGACGACGCCACCATTCGGATATGGGCATTCGAGGAAAGCAGGGAAGAGCGTGTTTTGACTGGCAGGTGAATTTCTGTGTTTGGCTGTACTCAATTCTTCATGTACCACTAGGTCACGGATGGGATGTCAAGTGCGTTGAATGGCATCCCAACAAGGGTTTGCTTGTTTCTGGTAGCAAAGATAACCTCATCAAGTTTTGGGACCCTCGCACTGGCACAGTACTTTCAACGCTGTAAGTCACTTATTCACCGTCAGGATTCCTCTTTTGAATCGTGTCCCCCCAGACACCAACATAAAAACACGATCCAGGCTCTTGCCTGGTCACCCAACGGCAACCTCGTAGCCAGTGCCTCTCGTGACCAAACTGCGCGAGTATTTGATATTCGCGCTATGAAGGAATTCCGTGTTCTCAAAGGCCACAAGAAAGAAGTCTGCTGTGCGTTTGACTCTCTTTTCTCTTACCTCCGCTCATACCCCGCCCACCCAACAGCCGTAACCTGGCACCCCGTCCACCCGGTCCTCGTCTCCGGCGGCTCCGAAGGCGCAATCCTCCACTGGGACCTCTCAGGCCCCGAACCCACTCCCCTCCAGCCCGCCCTCCTTCCCCGCGCGACTCTCTCCCAGGCACACGACTCCAACGTATGGTCACTCGCCTTCCACCCGCTCGGCCACATCCTCGTGACCGCCTCCAACGACCACACCACCCGCTTCTGGTCACGCGAGCGCCCGGGAGACGCGACGTCGGTGTTCTCGGGCGGGGGCGAGAAGCCGCCCGAGATGATGGATCTCAGCGGACAGGAGGACGAAGAAGACGCGATGGTCCCTGGGTTTAGCTACGGTGGCGGCGGCGGGGTCGGCGGGGTCGGCGCTGGGCGGTGGTGGGGAAAGGAAGAGGACGTCGCGGGGGCGGGGACTTCGCCTGCGAATTTGTTGGCAGGCTCTTTTTCGGACGGGCCTGGGTACCGCGTGCCACAGCTTGGAGATGATGTGATGAGCTCGGATGATTTCATACCTGGGTTGGGGGCTGCGGAGCATATGGGAAACGCTCCGTCTGCGTCTGTCGCTCCGAAGCAGAATGGTCCGTTACCTCCCCAGGAAGATATGTGGCCGAGCGGAGGTGGTAGTGGACGGGGTGATGATTGGGGAGGACGCAGAGGTGGGGGTGGATACCATGATAGACGAGGAGGCCGTGGTAGGGGTCGATATTGATCTTGTTAACTTGTGTACCCACTATAGCCAACGCCTATGGAGGGATTCCAGCGTCGACGTTCAATCATAAATGCGATGACTTGATTTTCATTGCTGGATACAAATAAAAAAAACTCTCTCAGCCAACCCATACCTACTAAACATGAACATGTAGTCTCCCTTGAGCATACCATGTGAAGAAGACAATCGTTCCTTCTTATAACCGGGAAAGGATCTAGTGCGGTAGTCTAACGAGAATGTATGCCCGAAAATACAAACCAATCCAGGAGAACATGTACTCAGGTAGTGAAAGAAACCATAACTCGAGTACATGAAGGAGGCACGGCGTATGTGTATATACAAGGTGATAGGAGGATGGGGAGAAACAACGGGACGGGATGTGCTCAGATATGCCGCAAAAGGTATGCGGGGGGAAAGAAAAATGTGGCAGACATAAGAAACCCAATCACCGGTATACGGCCATAGGAGATGTGTGCGTACGATAATAATATATCGGGTCATAACCATAACCTGGTCGTAGTATCTAGTCAGAGCGTCCATGGCGGCGCGAAGCTCGTGAAGCCTCATATCGTTGACACGTCCTTTGGGATGTGAATATAGTCTAACGTCTAGAATGTGTGGTGCGTTGACTCTAACCAGCAACGCGGGTCGAAGGGCCTGATTCGGACATCAAGAGCTGCCGCCCGGTCGGAGTAGCCGATTCGCCCCTGTGATTGACGTTGCCAAAGCTGGAGGATCGAATTGGCGACGAGAAAGTGGCCAAATCACGCATGTGTGAAACAAAACTGCGAGGAGGAGAATGGGACAGCAGGAGGCGCTCGATACTTGAGGTCGACTGCGAGCGAGGGAGAATCCCCGATGACTCTTGAAGCAAGGAATCCGCACCAGTGTAGAAACAGAATCTGGGCCAAGGGATCAGAGATGCAGGTGCGAGCAAGAGGATGCAAAGAAACGTACTGATCGAGAAATTCCTTGTAGGTAGTGTCTACTTGAGACGTACCGTCAGAGCCAGGAGACACCAACGGCGTGCAAGATGACGTGCTTGAGGAGCTCGACTGTGAAGCCACAGAAGGCGTCGACTCCTGGCTACCCCCATCGCCGATCTGGGCAGTCCGTATCGATAGCGGTGGCTTCGTCGCCAATTGAGCCGAGCTCCCCATGGCCCCCGAGTTGTCAGTGAGGGGGAAGGAATGAGGCCGTGGTAGATGAGCCGCTTGACCCACTGCAGCGCCATTGCCCGTGAGACCAAACTTAAGCGGTGAACCTGTCGGTGTTCTCCGCACGTTCGGAGAGCCGTCTATAATCTTGTCCAAGTGTCCTCGACGATGGTTACGTTCTCGGCTCTCTTGCATGCGGGACGGGCTAGGGCTCTCGACTGGCGCCGCCTTTATCGTGTGAGAGGACAACGGCGGCGTAGCATGCACCGAACTCATTTCCAGTGATGAGTTAACACGAATGGGCCGAGGTTGTGAGGGAGGCGTAACCTGCTCTACGTTGTATGCTATCTGCGCGTCCGACAATGGGGCAGTGGATGGATACGTGTGTGTCCTAGCGTGCCGGTTGGATGCCGGCGTGGTGGGCGCCGCCCACGGAGTTTTGGATGCCGATGCAAAATCATACCTGCTCGACAATGACTTTCCCGAGTTTAGCGAAGGAAGCTGGTAATCAACACTGAACGATCGTCCGAGGCGATAAGGAGGGACGGGAACAGGAGCGGATCTTGCCTTCGCAACTTCCTCCAACCTCGAGCTTAAGTCGCTGAAGGTGATCCTGCTCGCAACGCTATCGACTGCACTCGGAGGTTCCGAGGGCGAGGGAACAAATTTGACATGATAATTTTGCCCAGCGTTGTTATCCCAGTACTCCTTCCCAGCCACCGTATACCGTAGAGCAATGAATATCGTCTTCTCTTCGATACGCGCCCATATGTCGTGCAAGCGGATGGAGAACGTGAAGTTATCAAAAGCACCAGCCTCGATCGACTCATCATAGCGCGCGGTGACCTCACTCGTCGTTTGCCACCAGTCCAAAGTGAAACGGACGGCCAACCATTTCTCGTATGCGATATTGCGAACACGAACTTTCCCAGTGATCGTGCGCTGGTCTTCAGAAAGTACGAGCTGTTGCAGGGTGACGTTTGCATCTTCCCTTGGCAACGACGGCATATTAGGAAGGAGCATTTTGATCCGCTGCGTTTCACGACTACTATCGCCGTAAATGAATGCGGGAAAGTCGTCCGTCCCACTGGTGTCAGTGGTTGGACTCCCGTCCCTCGATACTGCAAGAGGCTTTTGCTCTGCCAAGAAAAGCTTCACATGCTCGAGCTTGGAGTCAAAGTGAACGGCCTTTGTATGCGTGGGTGTAGCAGGCTCGCTTTTGGCACAGGGTCCATCGGTGACAACATGTAAATTGGGCCGCCGTGCACTCTTGAGTGACGACTTGACCGGTTCCCCAGACTTCTTCCGGATGGCACGAGTTCCCCAAGATCCGAAGGGTTGGGCGTCAGTAGCACTGGTGGCCACCACCCGTGGGGCCCTGACCAGGGAATCGGAAGAATGGCGAACATGCTTCCCGACGACACCTTCCAACCTTAATTTACCCACTTTGCAGAATGGTGGCTGCGTCCGCGGTGTGTCATCATCATCATCAGATGTATCACGTAGCGGCGTTTGCTTTCTGGTTTCTATATCCGTAAACAAGCGCACATGGGTATCGGCCCGCGATTTGATAGGTGTGGGAGTGGGAGTGAGGGGCGTGAAGATGTCCAAAGAGTCAATGGCGGTAGAGCGCTGAGTGGGAACACGCTTCGAGCGCGGGATTATAGTGGGACGTATTTCGTCGGAGGGCGTGGACGAGGATGAACTCGACTCTGAGTCGAAGCGCACATATGTGGCAAAATGACTCTGTGGGGGAGGGTTGGCAGCTAAGAGGGTAGCAGACGGCGGCGACAAGTCCGAGTCTAATAGAGCCGAGTCTGAGCAGGAATGCAAATGGCCTGAATGCGAATTTCTGCGAGGTATGTGGGGGAGCGGCCTTCCCGCGGTGTTAGAGGTCTGTGTGTAGGTGGGGAACGGTATAACGGACGTGTCCGTCATGCAGACCGTCGAAGACATTTTGAGTTGCGGCCAACTAGTGCGTTGAAATCGGTGAACGATATAGTTGTGGCTGAAATGTCACTAGTGAGTTGAACACCGGTCGTGGCTGATGATGATTGCGAGATTGTACGAACTCACCTAGTGGGCAGAGTCAGAGGGATATGGAGAGAGACATGTTGAAAAGGTTGATAGTCAGGGAAGGAGACAAGATCAGAGCCGTTGCAAATGGGTCCGAACCTCAGAACGTGCGAGGACTAAGGGCAGGGTTGCCACGCCCACCGTTTGGCAACAAAAGCACGGATGTAGATATGAGAAGAAGAAAAAGTCAAGGTGGCAAGAAAATCCTGCCGAATGGGTTGGATAATGATACTATGTCCAGACATTAGCAAGGTGAGCAAACGGAGTGGAAAGAAAGTACGAGAATTACCAAGTAACTGTCTACGTCTATAAGAAGCTGGAAGAATCGTGAATTATGCCTAAAGGAATGTGGGTTGTCGTTCTGCCCAGTCGCAGCGATTGACGAAGGGGCGGGCAGGACGTTGCTCAGCGTCGTCGAAGAACAAGACGTGGAGAGGGAAATATTAACCGTAGAGTCAATTGACACAGCCACGCACAGAGATATTGCCTTTATGGTATTATCATCTACGTCGTAAACAAGTCTTAGTATCACTTGGCTTCGCGGAGTGCAGAGTACGACGACCCTGCACCACTTGACGTTGACTTGAACGCGATCTCAACGCGACTCTGCATCAACCAAAATGTATCTCGAGACGGGCATTACTCATTCAAGTCATTGATATTTGTAGGGCATGTTGGACGAGTTCTGCCAATCGGTCATAGCACTAATCGCCTATCACTTATCGCGGCGCACTTACGGAGACTTACGGCTTTATGTACCAACGTTTCCACCAATGAAACAGCCGACGCTCGACTTGAATAAGCTTATCATTCCTCATCACCATACCCCTCGAACACGATCAAATCCCGGACCGCTCCGATTTTGGCATGGAGGTAGTCAAAATTTACAGCCGCTTGGCGGCGGCGGCGAACACGACGGATTGCCGATCACACGTAGGGGTGAGACGGGTAGGGAGCTGAAACACCCCTCCGCTTCTTTATCCGCGACAACTTTTTGGACGATGAGTCGCTGTCAAACAAGATCCCTTCGAACATGACGAAGGGAAAGGCGCCCCATAGATGGGCTGGAAACATGCTCACATTGAAGGAACACTCTTGGATCCTTGGAGTGGAGGAACTGCAGCACGAACAAAGCCTTGCCGAACATTGTGAAGCTTTTCGAATGGTATGGGGTCAAACCGATAGATGTTGAGACTAATATAGTTTTGCTTCGCAATCGGTACCACCTTTAATACTAATTCCCGCTCTACTAGTCACAGGTGCGTGTTCAAGAGTTTTTAGGGGATCGCTCCGGCATTGGCGTCCCAAGCATCAGGACACAACTATCCTCGTACCCCTGCAGCAAATCACTTACCGGAAATGATACCTTGTAACATCCTTTGCGTGTTGATGTCGGTAGAGGCCGTCCTGAACAGTTTGATTCTTCCCTTGTTTTAGGCTTTGCTCACCGTGTGGTAAAGTAAGAAAGACGCCTGCTTTCTGTGATCAACTACGGTACGAGGCCGGCTCGAACGTCCGAATATTAATGTCATTGTGTCGGTGTCCATCTCGAGAGCTGAGATCTGAGGTGGCTTGCATATTAGCCCATCTCTTTCACTAAACTAGAGCAAAGGCCGAGCTGCGCAGGCAGGCACCTTGATTACCGTTGATGGAGCATTGACAGCGTCACAGACACGCAAATCGACTCTTCATTGACGGACGAAAAAAAAGTTAGCGGATCGAACGACAGCTTGCCTCCAGACTAGCTTTTTCCAAAATAAGGAATGGTAGTCGTACGAGTTACAACGCGTACAATTACAGAGCGTTATAATAAGAAAGTTCAAAAGTATACTGGGTAGCGAGAGAACATGAACATGATGAACGTTGGGTTGATTGGACTAAAGAAGGTGCGTACCTTCAGGGGTTTTCATTTGAACGATCAACGCCTTTACTTTTGCGGCTGGTCATCAGATTCTTGGTGATTTTAAGACGTTTGTAGGGGCTGGAAGGCCCGTGAGTAGAAGGACGTCGAAGGACGGCGATTTCCGTTCGCGTGGGTTAGCATCCATGTTGGTTAAAGGCGCTTACACAGGGATTGCAGCGTCAGTCATCGATGGAAAAACACTCCATGTTCTGAATCTGGGCGGTATACACATCAGTGGCCGAGAACCAGGTCCCCAAACGCTGAAAAGGCTGGCAGCTTTTTGGAAGGGAACGCGAAAAGTGCATGGTAGCGCGACCGTTACTTGCGAGACCGTTGAAAAACATTGCAAAAGACTTCTGCTCGCAGGAAAAGGAGAGTCCAATCTGCCTTTTGGCGGTCTCACTGTTATTCTAGTCGGAGACTTTCATCAGTTTCCACCCGTGGCTACCAAAAGATCTGCGCCGCTCTATTACCTATGCAATATTGCCGTCGACACTACAGACGAAATGTTCGGTAGAAGGATCTACGAGTGGTTCAACGTCGTCGTTCGTTTGAAAGAACAAGTACGAGTGACAGATCCTCAATGGCTAGATCTTCTCCAACATGGAAGTCATGGTGACATTCAACATTGACACGGATCTTGATGTCGCGAACGGCTCGCGTGGACAATACTCAACGAACGTGAAACAAAAGTGTCCTGTGGTAGAATTGGAATTTCAATTTCTACCCACGTACATTTTGGTGATGAACTGCACCAAAGCTCGTGCATTGAAAGGCCACGAACAAGGAGTATTGCCACTTGTGCCTTTGGAACGAACACTCAGTATTATTCAGGAAGGACGAGAGCAAACGGTGGCCCACCCGCAACTGCCATTGACGCCTTCATACGCGCTTACTGACTATCGTTCGCAAGGGCAAACAGTCATCGATATCGGACCGCCACTGGCAGGACAGCTTACGCTATTCAATATTTACGTCGCCTTGTCATCGAGACACCACTCGCTTGCTGCGAGACTTTGATGAGAAGTTGCTCACAACTCCTCCTAGCGAATATTACGCATCAAGGATGTGCGGTTGACAAAGATGGATGAAGAAACAAGAATACAATGGAAGGAGAAGATGAGAACGACAGGGAGCTCAAATGTATCTCAACACCGACTATTAGTACACTTTTTGTCGTGCCACAAGGCAAAGGCAAGATGGCGACTGCGAAACATTCCCGCGTAAGGAAAGAATTTACCACGTCTGGATGCGCCAGTGACGCACTGCCACAATTATGCCCCCCCAAGTGACCTTGTTAAAACAAGGCAACACCAATTCTGTCGACTGATTCGATACTTATACGTACTTGGCAGAGAGAGGACTCACCTGTACATGTAATATGAAACCCACAGACCACAGACCGCCTTGGCGGATCCGAGATATTTCCTGGCGATAACCATCACCTAACCACACCTCAATCGTACGTCGCCATCCATGATGTCCTCCACACGACCAAGTATTTCCCCTCCAACTTCCTTCGTGAACCAGGATGCTAATGACATCGCAACAGGAACCTGCAATGTCTGCGGCAAGTCGGCCGAGGAACGCTGTTTTCGGTGTAGCCAGGCCATCAACTGTTCTCGACATGACCAGAAAGCCGTATGTCGTTGTCAAATTCTATTTACCCAAGTATTGCTTACCAGCTTGGACCAATCTCAAAGGACTGGGAAAAAAACAAATCGAGCTCCACGTCTCCTAATGAGGTCAAGGGTATCTACTTCAAGGCTGGAGAGAGTCTCCCTCGTCTCATCACAGTCCCCTTGGAGAGCAGCTTCGTCTCTGGGGCATTCAGCGTCGAGCAGCAGGAAGTCAAGATGCCCGTCCTGCCACCGTTGCTTGGCCCTGGTTCTTACAGGGAACGCACATACGATGCTCTGAATATTTCCACCACAGGAAGGATGGGACCAGAGCTAGAGCATCCATTCAAGTTGTTCGTTCGCGACAATTTTCTCAACGACGGGTCTCCTCCAAATAGGATTCCTGCGTTGCTCACGAACGGCAAGGCACCACATCGCTGGGCGGGAAATTTGCTCGTGTTGAAAGAGACAGCACCAATGTCAGACAAGTGGACAAACTGTACGGTGGATGATCTTCCAACGCTTGTGAAGTACTTTGAGTGGTATGGGAGTAGGGCCAGTGAGGAGGTAATCGTTCTTTGCTTGTTGTTGCGGCATGGTCCATCTGACACTATTTGGTCGATCTAGTGAATGGTACAACTGCGTGCAATGTTCCCCGACGCCCAGGTCATCGGGTTGTAAGATAAGAATACTCGCTTTTCGTTGCCAGTGTGCGAATGAAAATCGTGTTGAGATTTGTGTTTGTCCTTTGCGAATGGTCTATTTATGAGGTCGTGAACTCCAGGTTTCAGAAGATCTGGTCATGGCGAGGGCTGCCTCGCGGCTGCCTGTTGTTGCTTGACAGTCGTCATCAACTAGATTGCTGTACTTACCTTCTCTTTTCCTCCTCGTGTCCGGGGCGAAGTAAAAACATGAGCTGTTTACGGTACTTGCTGGCAGAGTTTACATGGGCGTGACTCCTGGTTGGGTGACAGTGGAAAGATTTCTGAGATCTGGTGAGGGGAACTCCAGCAAGCCCTCGCTACCAAATTAATGGCTTCACTGGCAGGATTTCAGGAAAGACATTGACAAGGGTCAGAGTCCGTCTCCGTCAGACCGGTCAGGGTTATCAGAGAGAGGACGAATGCCCTCACTATGTCCGTTCATCTCCGCTTGAATTTCCATTTCCGCCTTCCCCGAAGAACACAAGTAGTCCCGAACAATATTTGTCCACGTCTTTCTCCCCGACGTTGCTCAGCGAAACCGACTTTGCCCTCGCACTCTTAGCCCTCGCCCACCCTACCTTCCCTGGGTCTACTCGACAATGGCACCCTCAGATGAACTCGACTACCTCAAGAACCTCGTCGCACAGCTGAACACCAAGATCCACGCGCTTGAGGAGAAAGCAAAGACTGCCGCGTCTGCCGCTAGAACTCCTGCACAGCAGCTTCGCACTATCCTCATTGGTCCTCCCGGCGCTGGTACGTTGTGTTCCTCTTTGTCTTATCTTCGTCCTGGCGTTGGTCGGGACGGCTTCGGAATGAAATGGCGAACAGAAACTCATGGATACTTTCCTTTGACTTTGGTTTTGTGTTTTGGATAGGCAAGGGTACACAAGCACCCCGGATACGAGATGAGTACTGTGTTTGCCATCTCGCCACCGGTGATATGCTTCGTGAACAAATAGCGAAGAAGACCGAGCTGGGCACATTGGCGAAGAAAATCATTGACGCAGGTGAACTCGTCAGTGACGATATCGTGGTTGGCATGATTAAAGACCAGTTGGAGAACAACAAGGCTTGCAAGAACGGGTAAGTCTGCGGAGGTCATTATCATTCATAAGTTGACTTTTGTTATCATGTCAAGTTTCGTGCTTGACGGGTTCCCCCGCACAATCCCCCAAGCTGAGAAACTGGATGTCATGCTTGAAAACCGCAAGGAGAAGCTGGACAGCGTCGTACAACTTCAAATCGAAGACCAGCTCCTGATCTCCCGAATCACCGGTCGTCTCGTTCACCCCGCCAGTGGTCGAACTTACCATAAACAATTCCAGTACGTTCTCGTTCAATCATCAATAACACGACCTTTTCCCCTAAATGCAATCGTTTAGGCCGCCCAAAACGCCCATGACTGATGACGTGACTGGCGAGCCGCTTGTTCAGCGTCCAGACGACAACGTTGACACGCTGACGAAGCGTTTGGCTACGTACCACAGGCAGACCGGCCCCGTTGTTGACTACTACCGTAAGAAGGGACTCTGGGTTGGCATTGATGCTGCACAGAGCCCAAGTGTAGTCTGGGACGATATCAGCAAAGTCTTCAAATCATCAAAGTCCAAGTCATAGTTTCCATCCGAGAGTAGTCGTGGCCTTGGCAGTCGTCTATACATGTACTCTCTTCACCGCATAGCTTCCATGTACATGCTTTGCTAGACCTTTAGATCCAACGCATTATCGCTTTGCCTGGCTCTCGACATTCATTTTTGGATTCTGAGAGCGGAAATGTGCTTCTGGGAGGAATGTGTGCGGTACAGGTACCTATGGAGAACTACGTTGGACACAGGGGCAACTAAAGTTTTGAATGTCTACACGTATCCTCACTCTCATGATGATGGTGGCCCGCTCACTCGGACTTGGCGCCCTTCAAGTTCTTTTTCTCACCCTTGACATCACCTGAGAGCCAAAGGGCGGCAAAGAGGAAGAACCCAACGCTTGTGCTGATGGCGCCTGCATAGTACGGCCATGCAGCACTCAAAAAGCGGGGATACTGGTCGTGCCTGAGCGGGACGACTGGAACAGTCGTGGTCGTGTGCAAAAACGAATAACTGAACACAAGGAAAAATCAACGCGTGTTATTCGTTGGGCGATGAGGGGTGCAAGACCCACCCTGTTCTCCGCCAACCCACGACGAATTTGAAGACGCCGTGTCTGTCTGGTGCGCGGAACTGGACCTCGTACTTTCCAGGTTCGCCAGCGACGGGAGGTAGTGCGGTGCGGACGTGGGGATCGAGCATGGTGAACTCGAGTTGCATGTCGGCGATACCGGAGTAGGGCTTCCAGCTTGACGTCTTGCGGTCATACGCCGAAATATAGGCGGTGTAAACCTGCAATCAACAGAGTTAACTTTGTCAGTCCGCTCCTGCAAGGATAAATAGGAGACTACGTCGCACAATTTGATCATTGACTGTATACATCTCCGGTGCGGCTGTTTCGTTGACGCGGTGATGTTCCGTGCGATCGATCCGTAGCGTCAGTGTTTCTTTGAAGGCCCAAGCAGTAACGTCCCTCGCGAACTGCGCGTTACCCGAGGGTAAGCCGGAGGGCAGCTCCTTCCTAGCATACTCGTCGCTGAAAAGCTCAACGCCTCCAGCAAAAACGACACGAGAGTTCTTCATGGTCTGGAAACCCGTAACGAGACCCATCTGGCTGCCTGCCCAGAGACCCTCGCCTCCTTTCTCAGAGGCGTCGACGATGGCGTCGGCACCTGAGTCGTCAGTTGAATCTGCTGCAAAGCTCTCTTCTGGGGCGCGGAGAACGGGGACGAGGTGAGGGTTGTTGCCAAGTGCGTGGGGTATGCCTGAAAACCATACGGGAGGTGTACTTGGGGTGAGGATGGGAGATTCAGGTACGGAGACAGGGATAATGTTTGCGGGCTCTGGACGTTTAGGGTAGTGGGAGAGGAGGGGGGTTCCTGGAGGTGGTAAGATGAGGGAGAATTCGGTGGCGAGCGAAGTGAGAGGGGTCTGTTTTGGAGAGAGTGCGATAAGAAGGTTCGTGCTCTCTGAGAGGAGGCCAACTAATGATTGTGGTGTGATATCTGAGGCGTATGCTGGAAGGTGGGTCAGCAAAGGTGTTGGAGCGCGAGGTGGTAAATAGAGGGAAGCCAAAAGAAAGTTGTAGTTTCGATAACCGGTTGCTCTGCGAGATGATGATTGTGTACTTACTCTTCGTGTCTGGTGTGAAGAGGATAACATGAGAGTAGTTGGGCACATCATATTCTGAGATGGCGGGACTCGCGTCCTTTGGCGCACGGAATGTCAGGTTATAGCCTCGTTCTGCTAGAAAACGTCAGTTTATTCCAATACATAGATAGACCTCATCGTTACCCACTTTCGAGTCCGCTAAAGAAGATGGAATAATTCGCCCTGTCCAATGAAGGATCCAGGAGAACGAGCACCGCGTCTCCCGAGCTAGACTTTGCGAGGACTTTGGCTGCAAGAACAAGGAATGAAACTAGCGCTGACCTAAGGAAGCGCATGGTATATGTTATGTTTTTCGGTGCGTCCAAGTAACCTGCCTGAATATACGAAAGGTTCAAAAGACTCGGAAAGCAAGTCTTGATGCAGTTTGGCTTTTGCACACCTTCCACGTCAATCGTTAGTGTGCTATTTTTGGATATTTGTTGTGTTGTGTTTCCCACAGCCTTGACACGTGACTTGACATATCCCCCAGTGGCTGTGCAAACGAGACCGTACGCTTGTAGACACACTACACTACGTTGACGATTTGGTCAAGTCCCAAAAGACTTCCACGACCACTTTGTGCCTACCATTGCGTGATATTCCTGCTTGCAATTAGTTTCCTTTAGACAGAACGTAAAGCGAAGGAAGATAGTCGTTGCTTCCCCCACTGCCTGTGATCACAGGCCGCTTACTGATGTTATCCGACTTACGAACTCGACATGGAGACATGGTCTTTCGTCTGGTGGTTGAAGGGTGTCTCGCGCTGGCCCCACTTCTCTCTCTTCCAGTTATCCTACTTACCTCGGTTCATCGGAGTAGAGATGAGATTTCGCGAGTGGATGTAACTCGATGAACAGGCCATTCATTCGTAGACTTAGCAGCGGGTGCACGCCAGACAAACATAGCCCACTGTGCCCAGATGGCAGCACCCAACACTGGCTTCCCAGCTGGGCAGGCATCTTCATAGGCTGATCAACTGGAAACCAAGGAATGGTGTGTACCTGGACAATGCAATGGCGCGTGCCTTCTTAGTCGCTGCAGTGCAGTCGACCACTTTGTGTCAACCTAGGGTAAGCTCCTCGTCCCATACCATTATACCCATGCGTTTAATTTAGGTTCAACTGACCAATCTGCATAAATTTGCTGCGTACGACTGTCGATTTGACAACTTGACTTCTAATCTTATTGACATGCAGTTGCAAACTCGCTTCATCAGCCCGCGGAGTGGCGTGAATGCAAACGCGTTCTGTAGGCTCGTCATATCTCCTTACCTGGGCGTCTTACGCGCAAACGAAGTTGTCGTAGGAAGGGGCATGAACCAGAGACTGAGGCGTTAGGTAGGAAGGTCAGGAGAGCTAGGTTAGACCGCAAAGAGAGCAGAAGATTTGATTTCAAAGACAAAAATGACCCGTAAAGGCAAGTCTGGCGTGGAATTTCGCACGTTGCACGTGACTCGGCGCTTTGGAGTGCAAAGTTAGGTCTCGCCTGTAACACGGTTTTGCAGTCAACGGTTGATTCGCTGGCTGCCATTCTACTAACAAGGAGGAGCGAGGCCACAGCATAAAGGCCGCCCAATGGATGACTCTAGCAGCGACTCATCTGCACCAATTGCCTCCCCCACAGTTGCCTCTGTCCTTGGTATAAAGGGGCCCCTCCGCTTTCGCCGCCATGGCGCAAGTCAGAAAGCCCACGTTGTCCTCAGACGCGTCGAGGTATCCGGAGACTCAACTTACAGTGGTGGTAAAAGTTCTATCGTTTACTTCAGTCTTTTCGCCCAGAAGAGAATCGAGGTCAAGCCTGGAAAGGAGATTTTGCTCTCCGTAGCCTCCGAGGATGGCACATTCACAGACCAAGCAGTTATTTTTGAAGGAGACCTGTCGTCTGTCATTGACTCTAACTCAGATGAAGAGGAAGAGGTCGAAAAACAGATCGCACAGGATGACCCCGTCCCAGACTCGCCGACAGCTCATATCATCCCTCCAAAGATGAGGAGGACGTGGTCAAAGCACTACGCACAGGTGAGCTCGGTTGAAGGTGAGTAAACCTTAACTGCCGTTACCAGACTATACATACGAGTGTTCGGTATGTCGCTCTTAGATATCTACGCCCCACCGCCACATACACATGTCTCAGTCGGTATTCAAGCCCAGCCCTCATGGTCTGTGAGTTCTGTACAGGCAGTTCCTCCAGCATCTCCTCCACGGGAGAAATTTCCACTTCTGGCTCATGAGCCAGCTAAAGAGTTACCAATTCCCGACACAAATTTTATGCACATCCCTCAGCCATCTCGACAACCGACTTCCCCACCTGACGATCTTACGGTAAGTGCTTTGTATGCAAGTATAGGACACACTCTCAGCTACTGTAGATACCAGACGATGATCGGTCCCGCAGTCTGTCGCCTATGAGTATAGGTTCTCCGCCGAGCACTCCTTCCCCATCGCCAGTTGCAGAGCGCGATGCAGTCCTCATCGAGGTTCCAGTGACGCCTACAAAGCTTGCGACTGGTATCCTAAGCGAAACCTTATCCACAGCATCGGTTGCACATCAGGCGCCAGTGGAGAAACAAGAAGCGCCTTGGATGCACATCGAAGATGCCGCTAGCAGGGCGTCACAGATTAGTCCTGTTTCCTCGGAGACCGTTGACATGGATCTCCAATCGTCACCCTCATCCAAGTCTTCTACTTCTTCTGATGATATCCCCGGATTCATCACTGGAGCGGCTTCTCGCCGCGCTCGACCGTCATCACCGTTTGTGCTTCCCGCGGTGCCGATAAAATCCGTTGTTACGCCAACGCCAGTACCACCATCGGCACCACCACCAACGGCAGTGGCTGCTCCCTTAGCATCGACTTCGACGACCGATGATTCGCCTTTCACCACTGAATTGTTGGCGGAACCCGCCTCCCCTGCCGCCACGTCAACTGCCCCCCCACTGAAGTGGCCACCCATCAAAAACCCATTTGTTTCGGGTGGATTTATCACAGAGTTCGTGGGGAAAAAGGAATCACTGACTACAAGGAAGAATTCTATGGATCGTTTAATTCCTGACAATCCGGTAAGATGCACAAGTCGGTTCTTCTTTGGCTATGCTTACGATGGTTCACAATAGTCTACTCCGGCTGACCCAACGCCTGTCAAGCCCGACACGGTCATTACACTACCACCTTCCTCTTCCAAAGCTCCTCCAACTGGACCTCTGGCCTTGAGGGTGATAGTCCCGGAAAACCAAACACCACCGATTCCGGGCCAGTCGCCCGTACCAACTCAGTCGCAACTTTGCCAACAACCTGACCTCTCCTCACTGCCACCCCGCCCATCCGAAACTGTCATTGCGTATTACAACAGCAAACCAAATCACAGTCATGCAAAATCCAGCTATCACCCAGTAACTTCCGCCAACGACGCTCGGCTCATATACACCTCAACAGGATCAATTTCGAATCCCCTGAACATTCGTCCGTCACGGTTCCTTCTTCCTACTGCTACTGGTCCGAAAGCTGCTCCTCGAGCGGCTTCGCCGCCACAGGTGCCTAGGAAGAGGGTCGTGGTGGGGAATGGATGGCCGTACAACCGACAGACGAACGGACATTCGGCCGCTACGCCGACAAGTGCGTCTCCCCCTCCTGCGCCTGCACGTCCCATTACACCAGAAAGCACTCGCTCGTCGACAACACCACCTGGTCTGTCTGGTATTGTACTATATTCATCACCATCTCCGCCTGGTTTTTTGCATAGTTCTTCGAGTCTCAAGCCAATAGCACCTGTAGATCTAGGTGTTTTTGGACTGATATCGCAGCCTTTGTCTTCGACTCCGCAAATCAAGCATGGTGAGTTCCAGGTCGACCTTGTATCTGATACAGATATTCATCAGCATGATTAGAAATGAATGAATGGGGAAGCCCAGCTCTCTCACGTTCCACCCAATCTCCCGTTAGCGTGATCGCTCAGAACATCCCGATTCAAGCACCTCGACCGGTGGCCCCTCCCTCAGCAGCCTCGACAGTCCTTCGATATACGCCATCACAGCAAGGGCCGTCTGGGTCAGGCAGTTCAACGCCTTCAATCGATTCCAGAGGCAAAAAGCGGGCATTCACAACAGATACAGATGTCGAAACCACCCGTCCCCGCAAACGCACGTTCTCTTGGATTTGTCATGATCCTGTGTACTCGGCGCACATCAAGAGTGACGAGGATCCTGGAATTAACGATATTGCGTTCAGTTCGGATGGGGAGCGGTTAGCTGTGATCTGTAATGATCGCACTATTCGAATATGGAACATGCCAAGTAGATCAGAGACAGCTCGACTTGCGCAGAACTCACCTATCATAGCTGTGGCATGGATGTCGGATGATTTGGGGATTGTTTCGTTGGGACGAGATGGGGTGATCAGCAAGTGGACGCGTACGGTGAGTTTTGTTTGCTCCGAGTGCCATGATGCCGTGGATTTTCCGGCTGATGCAGTGTTGGGATAGAACCAAAACCATTGGCAGTGGGCTAAACTTCTGGACGCTGGAAAGGAAGATTCGATTTGTTTTGCGTATAGACGCGATAGGATTGCTGTTGCGTTCCCGCGGATAGGGGTGAAGGTTTGGATATGGATCAAAGGTCAGCGACCTCTGTGACTGTACTGTTCTGCCGTAGCTAAACCCCCGAAACAGGTACTTGGCAGCCTCAGCGGTCGATCCTACGACAAAACGTCACTTCCATCAAGTTCGTGGAGGATGGGGAGGCGTTGATTGGAGGTACCAGTGATGGCGTTTTGTATGTGGCTTCTTTGCGACTACTCGGGGGCTGACCGCGAGAACTCTACAGGTGGTATTGTCAAGTGCCGAATGGGACACTACGTGCGTACGCATTCCTGAAGGCCAAAGTGTGAGTCATTGCCTTTCACATCTGGCATGAACGTGGGTAGACAGATAACCACAGGTATCATCTGGACGTCAATGCATTTGGCACATATGCCCTCGTGTCCCAGGCAGGAGGACGCGCACACTTAGTGGGCATCCAGCAGACGGACCACAAGGGCAAGATCGAACAAGTTTATTCCATCAACGGGGACTCTTCTAGCGAGCAGCGGCAGAGTTTTGGCGCTGTGTTTGCCGGTGGATGCAAGACGGTCTTGTTCGGAGCCGTGGAAAATAATTTACTGGTGTGGGATAGGGCCAAAGGGGATGTAGTTTGTGGCTTGGATCACGGTGACGGTGGGCAGATGTCCATCACTTTCTTGAGTTGACGAGCTGACCGTTCTGACGTCTCGTAGCTGAACAAGTACAAGCGATTGCTGTGAGTATATATCTGGCAAACTTGTCACGACCGAAGCTGATAGATGTATCTTTGCAGAGCTTTGACCGGGGCTCTAATTCCCATATAGTTACTGGCACCAAGCGCGGACTTCTCTCATGGTGGAAACCTCCTTTGGTAGAATAGCATGGTAGGGCGTCATTATATGTCATACAGCTCCAAGTTTCGGACTGAAAATTTCTTAGATCATGTGAACATCAATTTTTCCTAGCTATCGACAGGTTCTTGCATACTGCGATAAAGCACGACTTAATGTGAACCTCTTGGGGGATGGGACGGGAACACTGTATCAGTATTGCGCAACCCTCTTCACTAACTTATGATCATGCATTCTATAATATATGTACACCTAGTTTAAAGCTGTTGTGTCTCATCTCAATTGGGTTACATAGACATGCAACTTTTTTTTCACAAGTTTTTGTCTTTGTTATCAGATAAAGTCGGAGCTTAGGTGGTAGGGTGTTTGTTCAAGTTTGGTTGCTTAGGGCCGGTCTGTTGGCGAAACCCGCTTGAATGATGAGAACCTCGACTCTGCGATTCGTGTTGAGGCCAAAGTCAATCTGTCCTTCACTCGACATCGACTTCGCAACTTTCCCCGTTCCCTCCACGACGTACGCAATTTTTTGTTACTTGTTAACCACTGCGGACGCCCTTGCTAAAAGCGAGGCGACAACTCACCAAGTTTTGTTTCGTAAGTTAGAAACCGACTACACTCGCCGGATTGCCTTAATTCTCAAACCTTGCAAACTCGCGTCCTGCCATCCGAATCATATCAATTGGTGAGTTTATGACATGGACTCGGCCTCGCCTTCAATTGGGAGCACCGTGCTCCTTTGGCACAGCCTCGTTAGCATGGTTGTCATGCTGCAGGCTGCAGGGGACAGACAGCTCTCATGAAGGCGTCCCAAAAACGGGTCTTGTGCGTGTGGGTGCCGCGTGGTCTCACCTCTTATTTGGCTTTGCTAGTCAAGCCACGACTTGTGCTAGAACCTCGACGACATGCAAACGATAAAGTGCGTTGTAGTGGGAGATGGCGCTGTCGGAAAGGTGCGCGACTACTTTCTCTTCTGTGTTCAACGAGGGCATTCAAGTAAATGCCTTATTTGACAGACCTGTCTCTTGATATCGTACACTACGAACAAGTTTCCGAGCGAGTATGTCCCGACTGTACGTCTACTTTTCCCAGTCCTTTCCTTCGGCAGATGTAGACTGTATGCTAGGTCTTCGATAACTACGCCGTAACCGTAATGATTGGTGAAGACCCTTACACACTTGGACTGTTTGACACTGCCGGTTCGTCATCCACAGTTTCATCTTGCTGTGTAACAACCTAAGTGCTGGTGTTGTGTTTCACAGGTCAGGAAGATTATGACCGTCTCCGCCCATTATCATACCCGCAAACGGATGTCTTCCTTGTTTGCTTTAGCGTGACCTCTCCTGCGTCCTTCGAGAACGTGAAGGAGAAGTGGTTCCCGGAGGTACATCATCATTGTCCAGGGGTTCCATGCCTCATCGTCGGAACGCAAATCGATCTGCGGGACGACGGCCAAGTCATCGAGAAACTTGCGAGACAGAAGCAGCGGCCCGTAACAAGTGAGATGGGAGAACGTCTTGCGAGGGAACTGGGAGCAGTCAAGTATGTGGAGTGTTCGGCTCTCACGCAGAAGGGTTTGAAGAACGTATTCGACGAGGTAACTTTGTTCATCTCGTTTGCTCAAAATTGTTGGAATGCTCATTTGCTATCGATTACCAGGCTATCGTTGCTGCTCTCGAGCCTCCCGTGGTCAAGAAAAGAAATAAATGTGTCATCGTTTAATGTAGCCGTCTTTCACGGGATGCCTCGTTTGATATCTTTTCATCTCCTAACGACCTCTTTTACGCCTCCCTTCTGCCTCATATATCCTTGACATTTCTTTCTCCTCTTTATGTCGCTTTTCCCTATCTCTTTCTCCCTCGTGTTGCAACTCAAGATCATGACTTTTCTTACCCATCCTCGATCGTTCATCTGGTATGGCTTCTGCACGGAATTGAGTATATTCTTGGGGCCTCGGTCATGCGTCGAGGCCGAAACTGCATCCTAATATTTTCTCCTTTTCAACTCATGTTTTCACCCATCCTGTGTCTTCTTCCCTCGTCGTTGATTAGTGTTGGGGGGGAAACCGTGGGATGATTCCGAGCGAGACGACGGTGTGGTTCAGATCATACACCTCTCGTGATTAGGATTCAATATCTAACAGTAGAGTACTGGGTAAACTGTCTTATAGATCATGTTGTGAGACACGACAAGGACGTGGAATATTGGTAGGCTCGAGATCACACAAGGTTTGGAAAGAGGGTGAAACGTGCGGATCGAGAAACCAAGATCTCATCACAACAGCGACATCTCCGGAGACTACGGGACAAAAAACTCAGTGCATGAAGCCAAGAACAAGTAACGGGCGGTGCTCACGAGGCCCCTCGTCTCAAACGCAAGCCAATCTCCTGTTCCGGTGGGCAGGAGGCCCATCGAGCGGCATTTCCAGAGTCCGACTGCCAATGTTAGCAAGTTGCATACCACGTACGCTAGCTTCTGAAGCGGAAGAGTGTCCAACGAGTTCGCGTTCGCGTTCGAAGTCGTGGGTGCGAAGGGCGCAAAGGCTATCGTCGTCATCATCATCATGCGCCATGGGGATGATATCACATCAGCTTCGAAAAACGCTATCGCCGTATTCGCCGATCCGAACACGCGAAACCACGTAAACCACGTACCGGCGTTTATCCCGGCGATGTTCTTGAACGGGGTGAGGAGGAGCATCAGCACGATGCCCATGCTGAATATCTGCACGCCGCCGCCGGACATGTATAGCATGAAGGCCTGCATTGGCAGGGATTTGGCGGGGGATATGGCGAGATCCCAGGCGCGCTTCTCTTTGAGGGCTGCGTAGGAGGCGGCTGCGGCTGCGGCTGCTTTGGCAGGGGTTTTTGCCTGGTGCAAGGAGTGCGAGTGTGTTTTTGTGAGCGAGTTTAAGTATTGGGATAGGTGAATGGATGCATGGAAGATAGGTTGAGGAATGTATAACATACATTGGTTGAAGGGAGGTTGGAGAAGCTGGGAGGCGGTGGGAGGTTTTTCCACCTAGATGTGTCGGGATGAGACGGTTGGAGGTGGTGTATTCTTGTGCTAGACAGCGAGACGCACCTTGGCTGTTCTATCGATGCATAGTTGAGCGAGAAGGACATATTGTACACGTCGTACGCGGACGTCGACCTCGCTCGCAGTGGTCACCGTGAAATTCAAAGTCAGTCGATACTGAGCGCTTAGTGGAGGCCGTGCGAGCTCCAGGATAATCCGAATCTCTTCTTCTCATGATCAAAACTGTACTAAAGCTTGTATTTGTTCTATCTCTATCGTCCCGAATTACTGCTGAAAAGTCCCAGATTGTCGACACAGACGGGCCAATGATCATGAAGGTCTTGGACGACCACTTATCCTGGACCTTATATACTCTTTACCAACCCTCTTGATGATCGCTCGTCTTCCAAAACCACTCATGTCAATGTAAACAGCAACTATGTTCTTGGCTGTGTCAGTGAGGAACCCTGCGCTACGAGCCGTCTCGGTTCCATACCTATGAGAACAAAGGTCGCAGTCGGTGAGCATCAGATGAACGGAGAATCAATGTCAATGAGACCAGAGCGTACTTGTGCTCGACTGCGCGTCCGAGGGCTTCTCCACCAACCGAAACGACTTGTTTCATGGACGAATCCATCGTGGACAATATGAGATCTGCGGAAAGCAGCAGACGGTAGCGCATCTTCAAGGGAGGACGAGAGGTCGGTGACTGTGCTGAGGTCGATGCTGGTGGTTGTGGCGAGACGGAGCGGGGTGGGAGAGGTGGTTTGAGGCTATCTGATGCTTGTGCTGATCTAAAGGGCGGAGATGTATCGTATGGAGGAGGGGACCCAGGTGATGGTGGTGGCGGCACGGAAGCGTAGGCAGCTGGGGCGGCACTTCCATCCCTCCCCATGGTGCG
The DNA here is from genome assembly GCA_014904945.1 of Gyrodon lividus. Classification (NCBI taxonomy): domain Eukaryota; kingdom Fungi; phylum Basidiomycota; class Agaricomycetes; order Boletales; family Gyrodontaceae; genus Gyrodon; species Gyrodon lividus. The sequence continues at coordinate 981,710 of MU127417.1, read as the reverse complement.
CTTGATCATTTGGTCGAGGAGAGAAACAGTCCTTTTACTGACGGTAGCGGCTTGAGCGCTCATGGCATGGACGGTTGACAAACCCTTTTGGACACTCTTGGAAGTGAGGAGGACGAGCGCACGAGGGGGTGCACCAGTGCTGCTGCCGCTTGATGATGAACCAGGGCTGTGTGGCTGAGAGTGACTGATGTAGTATGATGACGCGGATGTCATGGTGGTCAGGAGAAGTTTCGTAGTCCCGGAAATGATATGACTAGAGAAAGTCTTAGCATCGACCCGGTCTCAGGTTGAGGGATCTCCATACCTGACGAGGGAAGCTGACTGCGTGATCCAATCTCTGTCCTCAGGAGGGATTAAACACGCAAAAATCTCCTGAGCATTATCATCCGAGATTTCGATAAGGACAGGATCATTCTCTACTCCGCGACCAGCGAGTGCTGGGTCCTCGTAAACGCGCAAGTGGTTATCCAGTTCACCGACTACTTCGCCGTTATCTTCATCGACGAGAACCAGTCGCCCTCTGGGAGCTTCATGGGACACCATCCCGTCAGACGCCTCACCAAAATGGGCCTGTCCCGGCTGTATAAGCTCTGCATACTGGGCAAGTACGCCATGGAACGTGTCTTGATCCTCGAATATCAGCTGCTCTCTCGGAGGTGGAAGCACAAGGGTCGACGTGCTCCCATCGGCAGTTACAAACACATATGAGCGTCCTGCATTGTTGGCCGAGAAGGTGATTGGCCGTGATGGATCAATGGGTTTCTCCAGATCCCTGATACGGACGATCAGGTATAGCTCTTGTGAAGGTCTACCCTTTCCACTTTCCACCATGAGACTGACGCATTCGAGCTCGAGGGATCCGGATTGAGTGACACCATTGCTCGTCAAGGTTGCACCCGGGAGTGTGAGGAGGATGAATGCCTCAAAGGACATCATGATGGAGAGTTGCTGGGATGCTGCGGGGTAACTTGTTACTTGATTATTTTCATTTATGTAATACTGCTTTTTGACTGCGCTGGCTGACAATCTAGGATGCCAAGGACCAAGAATCAGCAAGGCAGTGTCAGATTTCAAAGATTCAGTAATGATCACCTTGCTTGTGCGAGTATGGGTTCGTGTGACAAATAAACCTCAGATGCCAAACAATCCAGGACCAGGGCACTGAAAGTTCAATTACTTGTCAAGTTATGAATTGGAGTCTGAGACAAAAACCACCAGCCAAAGCATGAACAGAGGAACAAGGCCAAAGCTAACTTGGCTTACAAACTCTTTCTCTACTTCTCTGTCAACATCAAAGTGGAACTGGGAATTCAACATTCAAGGACATGTGTAGAATGAATACAACACCATGATCACCACCTTGAATTTATTTCAAAATGTAATCATGTCTGCTCAGCCTCGTGGTGTTGATGTATCTGCTCAGCTTGCTCCATCTCCATCTGAGGAAATATCAGAGAGTACAAGCAGGTTTATATACTGAAGAGTCCGGAAGATGTTTAAAGTATGTTGGACGAATCGGAGTTTCGGGTTTCTGGAAGAAAGTAAGAAATGAATCGGAATGGCATCAGAATGGGAGAATAATGACTGAAGGCAATGGCGCAATAATTGCGAGGCAAGGAGAAAGGAAATTATCAATAGGAACTGTAGATGTCAAGAAGTGTCAAAGGAAAGTGACATATGTCAAGAGATAGCCGAGATATGAATACAAAAGTCTGGGACGGGAAATACGGGGTTCAGAATGTCAGATGAAAGAGAAATCTTCTAAGGTAAAGTCCGAGGCTCGGGATTCGGGATTTGATCATAGGGCGTTGGAATTGGGCCGGATGGGTTAGGGAAGTTTCGGGATGTGACACTGTCTAGATGGACAGAAATGACTGAGGTGTTGATAGACTGAAGAGAAATAGAAAGTTAAAAAAGGCTAAGCGAACACAAGGGTTGTGTGGTCACAGTTCCGGTGCTTCCACTTCCAGAAGGAGCGAGAGAATTTCGGAAGCAGTCTCGGAACATAGTGGTTCCGAGGTGGTTCCAGCTGGAAGCATTTGAACTTATGTTGATGTGGTTCCAAGGCCAGAAGGCTGGAACCATCTGGTACTTAGGGTTGCATACTGACAATATGCCCTCATACCACCCACAGGTTGATGTGGGCCATGAGGATAAGCAAATGGTTGCATGGGCACATGCTGGTTGTGACAGGGCTGAGCAACACCTTCATAAAAAATATCACCATGCCTAATTTCCTCCATAGGCTGGAGAGGTGGTTGGGGATATGGCTGAAATGGAGGAACAAATGGTTTGGGAGGCTGAGAAGGCTGGGGATGGTGTGCATGCCAGACATAGTTTACTTCATGCCATTCAATAAGATTATGTGGCAACCCAGGAAATTGTTGCACTAGAATGGGAGGATGGATCTGAAGAGTTATCAATCAATTGATGAGTGTCAAGTCCAGGTTCAATTCCGAAATTCCTGAAAGGTCCTAAGGGCTGGGAAAGGCATAAGGGGTCAGGAATCCATGAGGGAGGTCAGAGGGGTAAGGGACTTTGGCTTCAGCTTATGTGCTGTGCCCCTGTACGAGTCCTGTCCCTTAATTTTGAGACAGAGGTTGAGCCCATGTAGTGTTTTGGTACCGTAGTATATGGACAGCTGAGGTTGACAAATAGGCATGGCTCATGGGCCAGCCGATCCTCAGCCGACCTTTGAGTTGCACTCGTAGGGCATGGATGGGCTGAGGGATGCATGACCCATAGGTCTTGGGTGGGCTGAGGGATGGGCAAACAGGTCTTGGGTGGGCCAAGGAATGCATGACCCATAGGTCTTGGGCAGGCTGAGGGATGGGTGACTCGTAGGTGTTGGATGGGCTGAGGAATACATGACCCATAGGTCTCGGGTGGGCCAAGGAATACATGACACGTAGGTCTTGGGTGGGCCGAGGGATGGGTGACCCGTAGGTGTTGGATGGGCCAAGGGATGCATGACTTGGGTGGGCCATGAGATGGGTGGCCCATAGGTCTCAGGCGGGCCAAGGAATTCATGCCCCATAGGTGTCGGGTGGGCCAAGGGATGGGTGAATGGGTCTTGGGTAGGCCGAGGGATGGGTGACCCATAGGTCTTGGGTGGGCTAAGAGATGGGTGACCTGTAGGTCTTGGGTGGGCTGAGGAATGCTTGACCTATAGGTCTCAGGTGAGCCAAGCAATACATGACCTGTAGGGCTTGGGCGGGCTGAGGGATGGGTGAACAGGTCTTGGGTGGGCTGAGCAACGCATGACCCATAGGGCTCGGGTGGGCTGAGGGATGGGCAGACAGGTGTTGGGTGGGCCAACAGAAGGGCAATCTGTAGGTCTCAGGTGGGCTGAGGGAGAGGTGACCCATAGGTCTCAGGTGGGCCGAGTGATGCATGACCCATAGGGCTCAGGTGGGCTGAGGGATGGGCAGACAGGTCTTGGGTGGGCCGAGGAATGGGTGACCCATAGGTCTTGGGCAGGCCAGGGGAGGGGCAACACATGAGTCAAGGATGGGCTGAGGGATGGGTGACCCATAGGTGCCGAGTAGGCCGAGGACCGGGTGGTCTGTAGGTTGAGGGTGGGCCAAGTCATATGTCTTCAATCTATCCTTCATCATAATGGGTGGGCCCATTGAGTTGATGGTTTGGCTTCATTCATAGGTATGTGAAGACTTTCAGCATTGGACTGGCTGCAGTCACCACCATCAGTACTTTCAGGATAGCCTTACCCATTGTTGTACTTCAATTAAATCAAGATCAATTTTGACTTGCAGAATTATACACCCATAGGAAACTCATGGCATTTATAGCAGTACAATTACAGTCATTGGCTATATACAAGTCAGGGAAAATGAGATCAAACCTCCATACTGGCATCCATTCCAACTGTGTCTGATTCATCTAATGTTGTAGGGAGGCCTGGGGGAGGAACCAGTACAGGAGGAGCTGAAAAGCCATCCAACTCACCCTCATTTGTCTCCATGCTATCTAGATGGAGTGGGGATGGGACTGCCCTGGTGCCCTCCAAGGATGGGCCCCACAATTGGAGGCCGAGATTGGGGGAATGTTCGGGTTCAGCTTGAATGACAGCAGGAGGAAGGGAGCCAGAACCCTCCAGGTTCAGCATTCACATGTGATGCAAAACTGATACCATCCTTGGGAGAGGGCCTGGTTTTGATCTGACTGAGCCTTGCTCTTGGACCCTTTCCCAAAGGGCCTCGACCGCCCAAACCAAAGTGCTGAGCTGTTGCTCAAGCACCAGAATCCGTTCCAGCTCCCTTTTGAGAGCGGAAATCCAACTTTCAAGGGCAGTGATAACTGCATCCCTTGAATCATTGGTTAGGTGGGGAGTGGGTGTTACAGTAAAACCGGCTTTTTCCTTTATCCACATGACATTGTATATCACATGACTTTCCTTTTCCTTTTATATCCTCGCTGTACAACCAGTGGTTCCTAACAAAGTCCAGGTCCTTATCTCGCTTCTCCCTTTTTCTATGAAGTTCCATTGTATTCCGCCCAATGGCGTATTTCTCTCTTATCTCTAGTTTCCTTTCTTGAACGATACCTACTTCGGATAGCCTGGTCCGTGCACTATTCTCAGTAGTATAAAGACCTGTACTTCACTTGGTTACAACCCAAGTTAGATCTACGCAATATATAGCTTAACCAGCTATCTCTTGGTCTTAGACCTCTCTTCATCGATCGGCCTATAGTCTGCCTGTAAAGACTTCTGATAGATCTAGTCTTGCTTCTCACAAGACTTGTTGGTGTTATCTGAAGGAGTCTAATGACCTCATCAGCGTAACAGTGGGGACAAAGGCTGGGAGAGGCAGGGTATTGAGAGGCCCAGCCAGGATGGCCCGGCTGATGGAGTGGGATGGGATAGGGTGGGATGGAAGCCATTTTGGGATCACTACACCATCAAAAACTATCAATATTAGTTGGAAATAGAAACATATGTAGACTACCAAATTTACCGAGTTTCAGTTTAACACTTGAGCCACGAGGGGCGGTGCTTGGGCTGGCTGCAGGGGTGGGGGTGTTGGGCCTTGGCTTTGATGTGGCCTTGCTTGGGCCACCGGATTCCTGATGAGTCCGTTTGGCTGCTTTCATGAAGCTGCAAGCGATCTTGGATTGGTTACATGGCTGGTATGCACCAACTGTGATATTGCCCTTGATTGTTCGGGTGCAAGGCCGTGCTTTTTGGGCACAGCTCTCACAGACTTTGGAAGCGGCCTTTGGGGATGGAGGGGGAGTGTTGGCGGTGTTGGGATGGGATGTCGAGGGTTTGGGTTCTTCATCCTCATCAGAGATGAATTCCCGTGATTTGATGGCATGGGACTGAGATCAATGTTTTGGCTGGTTCTTTGACCGTCTCTCCTGGCTTCTCCCCTGAGTTTCTTTGTCCTCCCCACCTCTACCTGAGCCTACCTTTCCCCGAGCTGGCCTTTTCTCAATGGCCTCTGGCTTCTCATCTGCTTCCTCCTGCTCCTCCTGCTCCTTTTCCTTTTCCTTTTCCTTTTCCTTTTCCT
>MU127417.1:856852-976169 GCA_014904945.1 Gyrodon lividus | reverse complement strand
TCCTTTTCCTTTTCCTTTTCCTTTTCCTTTTCCTTTTCCTTTTCCTTTTCCTTTTCCTTTTCCTCCTGCTTCTTCTTCCCCCCATCCTTTAAACTCTCACCTTCCTTGTGATCCTTTCCCCCCTTTCTCCCACTGGAAACTATCCCTCCCCCCCTTTCCAAAGGGTCCACTCCCTTTCCCTTCAAGATCAGCTTTGGGGGATGTGACCATGGATGGCCACTAATTTCAGGGCCAGGTTTCAAGATTGAACCAACCTTCGGCCATCCTCAGGTGATGACCTTGGTCATGGGATACATCACCATGTCTGCAGCTATGACCATGGGAGGAACCCTGGCCCCAGCCACATGGTGTTCCCTAACTTAACCCTATATCCATCATTAGCTCCCCACCTAATGGCATGCACTGTCCACCTACCAATATCTCATTGACAGTGTTAACTGCCTGCTTCCATTCATCTACTCCTACCTTCCCTCAAAGTTTCACAACTGCACTTTGGATCAGCTGAGCTGCTTTCTCAGCAAAAGACTTGAACTCAGAAATATTGTTATTTGTAGATGAAGACATGTTTATTGAAATGAGTAATTGTTTGACAGACAGGTTGGATGGATGTGAGCAGTGGGGTGAAATGGTTTCAAAGCCGAGGTTAGGTTTAAATAATAAACTGCATACTGACAGCATTGCCTGAGCACAAAGACCGATTTGGTCCAGGAGTAGAATATCAACAAGACACAAGTCTAGGCATACCTTTTGCACTCCATTTCCCACCAAATCACCCATATTAACATTGATCATGTCTGACACACAAGCCCAAGGTAATGCCCCTGGCCAGGTCAGATTTGATGGTAAGCCTACAAATTCATTTTGCTCACCGAAACCAACCATTATCTTGCAGATCAACTGATGGAGATTGAACCACCATCTTCCTCAGATTTATTCTTAGCCCCATCCATTCCTTCCCAGACTTTCTCTTGGGACTTCTCAACCCCCCAAAGTTCCTCTATCAATCTCCCATTTTCATTTTCTCCATCATTTGAGCCCCCTGTCACATTCCGAAACTTCCCTAATCCATCCGGCCCAATTCCGAACCCCTATGACCAAATCCCAAATCCCGGACCTCGGACTTTACCTTAGACGATTTCTCTTCCATCGGATTTTCTGAACCCCATACTTCCCGTCCTGGACTTTCTGCATTCCCGTCCCGGACTTTCCATATTCCCGTCCCGGACTTTCATATTCCGATCTCGGCTATCTCTTGACATATGTCACTTTCCTTTGACACTTCTTGACATTTACAGTTCCTATCGATAATTATAATTCCCTTTCCCCTTGCTTTGCAACTATTGCGCCATTGCCTTCAGTCATTATTCTCCCATTCTGACGCCATTCCGATTCATTCCTTCCTTTCTTCCGGAAACCCGAAACTCCGATTCGTCTGACATACTTTAACATCTTTATATCTTCCGGACTCTTCAGTATATAAACCTGTGTGTACTCTCTGATATTTCCTTAGTTTGAATATCAACTAAATCCCGTTCTTTGCTGATCCCCTCTGAACTTCCTCAGTCCTTAAGTTGATCTTGGGATTGATCTCTATCTCTGACCCTCCGCTCCGAAATCAAGGAACAGAACTCGTACAGGGGTGCAGCACATAAGCTGAAGCCGAAGTTCCTTACCACTCCGACCCCCCTCAGGAATTCCCGCCAAACCCCACTTTCTCTGCACTCCAGGCAATCCAGGAATTCCGGGAATGAACCGGGACTTAACACCCCCCAAGGTTCCTAGCCACCTAAGTGCTGAGTCCACCACATCTGATGATCTGAGGTTTCTGACACCTCCAGTCATCCCTGACAGCAGTCCAGAACTGCCAACTCCACCCATGCTGGAGGACAGTCCACTCCCCAGCCCATCATGTAGTTAGATATAAGCTCAGTGTACTGTGTAGTCAGTCACTGAGGTAGTACTAAGTACAAACTACGAAAGTAAGTACGTGATTAAGTAAGCAGTGGCATAGCCACACAACATTTGTATTCCAACACTCCCCCTCAAACGGAGCGGAGTCCCAGCTCGAATGCAAAATGAAAATGCTTAGCTTTAATGGAAGGAAGTGGTTTAGTAAGAGTGTCTGCAACCATGTCGTCAGTAGGACAATAGAGAAAATAAATAGAACCGTTTGTGACGGCGAAATGAATAAAATGGTAATGGATGTCTATATGCTTGGTGCATGCGTGATAGCTGCTGTCCTTAGTCAGCATGATGGCGGATTGATTGTTGCCATAGAGTACTGTTGGATGTTCGAGAGGACGGAAGACTTCGCTGATGAGGTGACAGAGCCAAATAACTTCCTTTGTGGCATGTGTAGCCGCAATGTATTTGGCCTCTGTGGTCAACAGAGTGACCAGTTCCTGCTTCTTTGAACCCCATGAAATTGCTCCCCCATCTACGAGGAAAGCGAAACCAGTAATCGCGTGATGGTGCTCTTGCGATGTGCCATCAGCGTTGGCATAGCCGACAAGACCCTTTGACTCTGTCCCATAAGTCAGCGACCAACCCTTTGTACCCACTAAATAATGGTAGACGCGTTTTAACGCCTCCCAGTAAGTCCAGCCAGGATTTTTGGTAAATTGGGCTAGCGTCGATATGACGAATGAGATGTCGGGCCTTGTACCAATGGCAAGGTACATCAATGAGCCCAGGGCTGCATGAAACAGTACCTGGTGCATTTTTGCAGTTTCAACGGCTGACTTCAGGGACTGATTTTTCGAAGAAAGTTGTACGTTCAGGTCCATAGGGATTGAGATGGGTTTTGAGTTGGTGAAATTAAATTTTGCGAGTATTGCTTTGACAAATGGTTCTTGGGAGATGGATAGGGTGCGAGTGGCACAATCGCGAGTCACTCACATGCCGAGTAGCCAGCTGATAGGCCCAAGATCAGTGATCTTGAATTGCAATCCAATTTTGGCTTTGAAGGCTTTGATGAGCTCTTAAGAACTGCCTGTTATGGTACAGTCATTGACATGCAATGTTAGAATTAATAAATGTGTGCCTATTTTTGCGATGAAAACTCCCCAATCAGCTTTGGTATGGCAAAAACCCAAGATAACAAGCTCTTTACAGAGCCGCTGGTACCATTTCAATGCGCCTTGTTTTGAACCATAAAGCACCTAAATAAGGCGGAGGGATGCAAGACAAGCTATGGGGGCATAAGTTTCATAATAGTCTACCCCCTGGACTTGCGTGAATCCGCATGCGACGAGTCAAGCTTTGTACTTGTCAATTTCACCTGCTGAGTTCTTCTTGATTTTGAATACCCATTTGCAGTCAATGACATTGACATTTGGCGGTGGTCGTTCCACTCTATCCCATGTATGCACATTGTCAAGACTCTTGAGCTTGGATTTTATTGCTTTGTCCCATTGAGGCCAATCGAGCTGTGAGCGAGCCTCATCCACGGTGCATGGTTCCAATGCCTCAGCTTTGCAAGTTCCCACAAACATTGCATAAGCGACCTCATTGCCTTCCAATTCCCACTGTACGCTGGCATCAGCCACTCCACCCGCACTCTCTCCACTGCCCTCAACATCAGCACTCAGAACACCTCAAGGAAAAATTGGTTCCCCCTCTCGACCATCATGGGTGCCTCTGTGGTTGTGTAACATTCGAAGGTAAGGTGATTCTGTCCATTGTCTCGTCAAGCGTCTTAGAGTTGGTGCAGGTGCTTCAAAATTGGGGCCTAGTGGGTCAATGGTAGTCAATGACGACATGTTCGGGTTATTGGGTGTGGCATCAGGCTTCATGGTGACAGTGGAAGGAGGTGGGGGTTTGGGTGCATCGGTCATCGCTGATTGCTATCTGACCCTTTTCTCTTCTCCCCCTTGATCTGCGAGCATGGTGGGCCCAATACTGATCCCTCACATTTCGCGAATGAGACATTTCACTCAACTGCAACCATCCGACAGTCCTTCAGGTACACCCAGTGGCCCCCACTCTCAGCATTGAAGCCAACCCATCGCCCCTCACGTGCTCTAGCATTGAGTTTGGAGGTGTTTGGGTCGTGAACCCATATGTGGGTACCCCAACACGGTATGTTTGCAATATTCGGTCGTTTCCCATGCAGCAGCTTATACAGCGTCTTGCCATCAAGCACTCGTGATGCTGTGTGGTTTTTTGTATAGACAATGTGAGCTAATGCTTTGCCTCATAGGAATTTCGGGAGTCCCATTGCATGTGTAATGGCACAAACACGTTTGACGAGCATACGGTTAAGTTGTTCGGTGACACCGTTGTGCTGCAGGGTATCGTGCACAGTGAGTTTCCGTTCCGTTCCCACTGCCTTCAAATGATGGCTAAATTCATCACTCAGGTACTCTCCCCTGCAATCCGATCACAGATGTTTGATTGATGTCCCATGTTGCATCTTGGCCCATGCTTCATACTGCTTATAAGAGTTGAAGGTTTCGGATTTCGAGTTTTGGAGGTAGAGGTGTGTGTAGCAAGTGTAGTCATCTGTAAACGACACATAATAGCTCTTCTTGCCAGGCCACATGCCCAACTCTGATCGGTCCCTCAAACTTCCAAATCTGGAAACTTTGGATCATGACGAAACTTTGGAGAGAGAAAGTCCTAGGTGTAGCCCTGGGAACTGACACCTGTCCAACCACATGTCCTGGCACCCTAGGAACCACCACCACTGTACCTGTTCCTGCCATGTCCTCCAGTGATCCTGATTCCTCAACCGTTTCCCTTACCTCATCCGGAACTCCGACGACCTCCAGCACAGCCACAACGGAGGACATTCGGAAATGGACAGAACAAAATGAGAGAGCGCATGGAATCATTCAGGACAGCATCAGCAATGCTCTTTTGCTCAAGACGCAAACATATACCACTGCCAGAACCCTCTTTGACGCACTCCTATCTATTCACCAAGCATCAAACCTTGCCTCTGCCTTCTATATATTTCAACAGCTATTCAACTCCACATGGTCTGGAGGTTCCGCCATCTCTGAGCACATCACATCGCTCCGGACTTTGGAAGCCCGCCTTGCCGGAATGAAATTCATGGTCAACACTAGACTCCTTGCTTTTGTTCTCTTAAACTCCCTCCCTAAAACTCCGGAATGGAACATGTTTACCTCCTCCATTGTCAACACCATTGAAGACAGCAAACTCACCTTTGATGCCGTGGAAACCTGGATCACCTCGGAGGGGCATGCCTAAACCCTTCCAGACCCTTGGACTCTGCCCTCAAGGTGTCCAACAAGTCCTCCGCTCATCCACCCAACTCTGCCACCTGGTGTGAGCACCACCAACAATCCGGACACAACTCCAATGACTGCTATGCTTACCAGTGTTGGACAAAGGAGCTGAGAAAAGGGGGAGGAGGAAAGAAATGGGAGAAAAAGAAGGAGAAAGCTAATGTGACAGAGGACGCTCCGGAAGTTACCCCTAAAACTCCGGAGATTGCAAACATAATTACTGAAGGTGTATCCAAATCTTTAATGGCACGTGTTCTTGCCTACCTGTTGTCTGAACCCAAGGCCAGTGGGAAAAACACTATTGTCATTGATTCTGGAGCTACATCCCACATGGTCCCACACCGATCCTGGTTTCGGACTTACTCCCCACTGGTTCCACCTTGCCCTGTCGCTTTTGGAGACAACACCACCACCTCCGCCATCGGAATCAGAACCATTGCACTGTTCTCCACCATCTCCAGAAAGAAGTATGAAATTGTCCGAACCAATGTCCTACTCATTCCAGACTTCTGGATTTCCTTAATCTCCATAAACTGCCTCTCCACTGTCTTTCCAGCCAGCTCCAGCACATGCTACATCCGAAAGGGAAGAACTCCGGTTCTCATCGGAACTCATTGACAGGGACTATATCATGCAAACACCATTCCGGATTGCCCAAAGGAAGCGGCACATGCTGCAGTGGACATAAACCTTCTACATCGACGCATGGGACATATCTCCGTAGCATGGATTGAACACATGGTCAAGCGGGACAGCTTCAGGGGATCGACGTCCTCACCAGAACTCCATCCTTCTGTGAGGCCTGCATCCTCGGAAAGATGAAAAAGCTCCCTTTTGAACTTCTAGAGGAACCTCGTGCAACCCGAGCACTCCAAATAGTTCACACAGATGTCGGAGGTCCAATAACTCCTCAATCCCGGGAAGGGTATAAGTACTGGATCATCATTGTAGACAACTTCTGCCATTTTCCCTGGATATACTTCATGAAACACAAAAAGGAAGCACTGCAGATCTACATCCGCTGGAAAGGTGACGTCCAAACACTCTTCTGCATGGAGGTTGGGCAGGAAAAATTCTCCGACACCTATGTGGATTTCATCCAGAGCGATGGAGGAGGGGAATATATCAATGACGCCTTCCAAGAGCAACTTCAAAAAGACAGAACCCTACATGAGACCTCCGCTCCATACACTCCGGAACAAAACAGGTTAGCGGAGTGGATGAACCAGACTCTAACCCTCCTTGCAAATGCCATGCTGGAGGAGTCCCAACTTCCGAAGTCCTTCTGGGCAGATGCCATGGTGACAGCCACCTATATCACTGCACAAAGTCCGACGTCTGCACTCCGTGGAGAAAACCCCTATCAAATGCTATTCTGCTGATATGTCAATCCTACCATTTTCCGCCCCTTCAGTTGCCCTGCCTATGCTCACATACCAAAGGAACAACACGGGGGGAAATTCCGTTCACACGGACAAAAGTGCATCATGATCAGTTACACCTATGGCCAACAAGCCTACAAGCTCCTGGATGTGGAGCGTCGAACAATCATCTCCAGCTGGCATGTCACCTTTGATGAGACCAGAATCATCCCTGCACGCGACCTTGCCCCATGGAATGTCCCCACTGTTGAGGGACAGTGGGAGGGACTACTTCCGAGGCAACATGAAGCAGAGCATCAGGATGCAGAAGAGGAGAACCTGGAACCTGAAACTCCGGACTTGCACGGAACAGTGGGAGCCAACAACACACCTCTGGGTGCCCTGGAAGAACAACGACCACTGAGTCCCACTGTTGACAACCTTACACACCGCTTTCAGCAACTTGACATGAATCCACCGCCTGCCCCGGCTCCTGCTCCTGCTCCCATTCCTATCCACCCCCGATCTCCACCTGTGCCAGCCCAGATTATTGCTGGAGTCTGGAGAAGCAATTGGCAATGCCAACAAGCTGACCGGAATAGAGACTACCAATGGACTGTAAATGAAGATGCCGCATGCAGGGCTCAATGCTGTGGTTGGCAACCACCAGATCCTGAAATGGAAGCCCCAAAAACTCCGGAGCCCCCGGAGGAAGCTCCAGAATTCCCAGGGGCGTTCACAGCATCCACGGAATCCCTACAGGATTTCATCTTTGCAGGTGCAGCCAATTGCGAACCTGATTCATCCCTTCCGGGAACAATCCGGGAAGCCTATGCATTGCCTGATGCCAAATGCTGGAAATCCGCAGTTGAGGAAGAACTCCTAAACCTAAATTCCAATCATGTGTATGAAACTGTCCCCATTCCAAAAGGTATCACTCCGATAACCTCCAAACCTGTCTTCCATATCAAGTGTGACCACACTGGAAATGTTGAGCGCTACAAAGTCTGCATTGTCACGTGGGGTTTCACTCAAAAGGAAGGAATCGACTATCAGGAAGTATTTTCCCCTGTAGCAAACCTGGATTCCGTCCAGACCCTTATTGCCCTTGCTGCAAAACATGACTTGGAGCTCGACCAAATGGATGTTTCCACCGCTTACCTCAATGGAGAATTGGAGGAGGATGATCTCTACCTGCTTCCTCCAGACAGTGTCCCTATCCAACCCGGGTATTGCTGGAAACTCTGGTGCTCACTCTATGGACTTAAGCAAGCTGGGCAGACTTGGAACAAGACACTAGACAAGAACCTCGGAGAACTCGGATTTGCTCACCTCAATGTGGAGACATGCCTTTATGTCTTCCAGAAGGACAGGCAAGTTTGTTTCCTAGTTGTGTATGTGGACGACCTACTCCTAGCAGCTTCTTCCAGACAGTTCATGAACTCTATCAAAACCAAACTCTCAGCAGCCTTCAAAATGTGTGATCTTGGAGAAGCACAATACATCCTCGGAATCGAAATCAACTGGGACTGGAAACTCCGGAGTATCTCCTTGTCACAATACCAATACTCCTGCACTATCCTAGACCATGTCGGAATGACCACATGCAAACCCATCTGGACTCCAATGGCACATAACTTACAACTCTTCGCTGCAGATCCAGAAAATGATCAAATCCTTCCGTAGATGGTCATTGAAGGCCAGAAAGTCTCCTATCTCACAGTCATTGGCTTGTTGATGTATCTCATGCTCAGAACACATCCAGACATTGCATATGCAGTTGGAACACTCAGCCGTTTCAGTGCCACACCAAAAAGGATGCACTGGGAAGCAGCAAAACATGTATTCTGGTACATCCAAGCCACCAAGGACATGGAACTCCACTTTGATGGCTCTGAGGTATCTATGGACATGGACTTTCAGGGGTACTCTGATGCAGGTTGGTCTCAGGGCCCGGACAACTCCCGCTCCACCTCCAGATTCCTTTTCCTCAGTAATCGCGGAGCTATCTCCTGGTCGAGCAAACAGCAGAGCATGGTTGCACTTTCCACCACGGAGTCAGAGTACATCGGACTCAGTCTTTCCGGACAACATTTGGCATGGCTTCGGAGCTTCTTTGAAGAAATTGGACACCCACAAAAGGGGCCAACTGTCCTCCACTGCGACAACCAGGCCGCTATCATCCTAAGCCATGATCCTCAATTCCAGGCACAGACTAAACACATCCAGTGGAAGTACCACTTTGTCCGAGACGACCTTGTTGGAAAGGGAGAAACCATCATCCGCTACATTCCCACAGATGACATGGTAGCAGACATCCTTACAAAACCTCTCGTTCGTGAACAACACTGGAAATTTGTTCGAGGTATGGGACTACAAATGCGCTCGAGTGGGAGTGACAAAATACAGTGAACTCCAGAACTGGAACAACAAACCCTGCATTTCCACATGTCCAGAATGCCGGAATGCCTACCTCCGCTCCACTGCCAGGCGGAACCTCATGGAATCTCGGAATCTCGGAATCTGCTCGGAATCGATCCGGAATTCATGTAGACGTGCAAACCCTTATTGTATTGCATCATCCTTTACTTGTCATCATTCCCGAGCCTCCAGGGACACTCCATCACTTCCTTACATCGCTTAATTCCAAATTCCTCTTGTTCCTGTTCCTATTCCCTGATTATCATTAGCGAGCGCTTCTCCGCCCACTCTGTCATACATATATACTTAGTTTTTACTTTGGATTCCTCAGTCGTTCTTTGCCCCCTCTTTGGCAGCGGCTGAGGTGAGTTTACTTATACCTATTTGCCACTCCTAGCTAATCCCTAGTAGTCTGGGCAATCACTGCCCTCTTATAGTATTTGTCAGAAGGATAGGAAGAGGATAGGAAGAGGCAGTTGGTGAAGCAGGAGAGAAAGGCCATGAAGGACAGAGAAGGAAACCCTTTGGCCATGGATGTTTATGAGATCAGATTGGACTCTGGTAATTCTTCTTTGCATCTGCATGTCAGCTAGCTAAAGAAGCTTCTCCAGCCCCAACAATGAAAAGCATTGAGCTTTCCATGCTATCGGGATCTCACTCCATGACTTTGAGCTGAAGGGGTTCTAGTACTTGGCTTGCTCAGGGGTTGCAAATCCAGCAATCACAGATCCAGCTAAAGTCGGAGGCCTGTTCTTCTGGTCATCGGTCCACAGAAGCTCAAAGGCTGGCCCTGGCAAGGAAGAGGGATCAGCTAGGGACAGAGATATGCAGCTTTGTCTCGGATGCTGCTTCATTCATAGGTAGGGTTGACACTCAAGGATCTGATGCAGCCGACCATGATGAGGAAGACTGGATTGATGACATAGGATCTGATGATGATGCCGAAGTAGCCTTTGGAAATCTTGATCCTTACCATGCCAAAGAAGCTCATCTCTCCTTCCCATCCTCCATGGGTAGACAGGCTTGCAAGGACTTAGGTATAGATTGGTTGGCAGAGGAAGAACTGGAACTCAGAAAAGGTCAAGCCAATGACTGCCTGCATCATCTGAGGATGGCATTGGCTGAGAAGTTGTCACATCCTGAAACTCTCCTAACCCATCCAGCCCAATTCCAGCCCAATTCCAGATACTGTCACATCCCAAAACTTCCCTAATCCATCCGGCCCAATTCCAAACCCCTATGATCAAATCCCGAATCCTGAGTCTCGGACTTTACCTTAGAAGATTTCTCTTTCATTGGACATTCCAAACCCCGTACTTTCCATCCCAGACTTTCACATTCCCATCCCAGACTTTCCACATTCCTGTCCTGGATTTCCGCATTCCTGTCCTGGATTTCCACATTCCCGTCCCAGACTTTCATATTCCTATCTTGGCTATCTCTTGACATATGTCACTTTCCTTTGACACTTCTTGACATCTACAGTTCCTATTGATAATTCCCTTTCCCCTTGCCTCGCAATTATCATGCCATTGCCTTCAGTCATTATTCTCCCATTCTGACGCCATTCTGATTCATTCCTTACTTTCTTCCGGAAACCCGGAACTCCGATTTGTCCGACATACTTTAACATCTTTATATCTTCTGGACTCTTCAGTATATAAACCCACTTGTACTCTCTGATATTTCCTTAGTTTGAATATCAACTAAATCCCGTTCTTTCCTGATCCGCTTCACTCTGAACCTCCTCAGTCTTTAAGTTGACCTTAGGATTGATCTCCGACCCTCCGCTCCGAAATCAAGGAACAGAACTCATACAGGGGCACAGCACATAAGCTGAAGCCAAAGTTCCTTACACCTCCGACCCCCTTCAGGGATTCCCGCCAAACTCCGCCCTTCCGTGCACTCTGGACTATCCAGGAATTCCAGGATTGAACCTGGACTTGACAGTATATTTGAACTCAAACCTCTATGAGTTCACTAACATCATATCTTTACCGCATGTCTAGAACTATCCAGACTCGTGCTCAAACACGCAGTATGCAAAGCATTGATGCAGCTCAGTGGGAGGCAGCCCAAGAAGACGCCCTGCACTCCCTGATGACCTTGCGTTGAGGCCCCGATGTCGCCAAACAATTCCAAAGCTTTTCCGCTCATCATACATCAACCTCCGCCTCTCAGATGAGACATCCATCTCAAATCATCTCCACCCCTACTCCCGCAGGTCGTCACCCCTCCAGGGGCACCCTGGACCCCTCTGACAATGGGAACAGCGGTGGCGACGACCCCAACCCCTCCAATGATGACAACCCCTTTGACGACAACCCCGACAATGCAATCCTGCCTAACCCTATCATGGTGCTTGCAAATGCAGTTTGAGGCCTTGCTGAGTTATCGTGCCGCGACTGCGAATCCAAAAACTCCGCATCTCCACACATGAAGGTGTGGGAACCCGACACCTTCAATGGGACTGACCCTTGCAAACTGCAGGCCTTCCTGGTCCAATGCAAGCTGAACTTCCAGGACCATCCCCATGCATTCCGGACTGACCATGCAAAAGTCACCTTCGCCCAGTCTTACCTAAAAGGTATGGCCCTTGAATGGTTCGAGCCCGACCTCCTCCAGATGGACAATCCGGACTTTCGTCTGGACTGGATGGACAATTATTGGGAATTCGTCCTCGAGCTCCAGACCAACTTCGGCCCCCACAACCCTGTCAGTGATGCCGAACACCAACTCGACCACCTATCCATGAAAGACTCCCAGCACATCAACAAATATGTGGTAGAATTTAATTGCCTAGCCTCCCAGGTCCAGGGTTATGGCGAGGGAGCCCTCCGACATCACTCCTACAATGGACTTCCAGATTGCATCAAAGACAAGCTTTCCCACATTGGAAAACCGTGCTGTCTCGGAGAACTCCGGACTCTCTCCCAGACTATCGACGGGAGATATTGATATTGGGAACACAAGTCCAAAGTTGCTCGTCAGATCAGACCCTCCAGAAACCAGTCCTCCACTTCCAAAAGTACTCCCACCACCTCATCTCCAAAACCCGCCACTCCATCCAACACTTCCGTGTCCTTGTCGACAAAGTCCTCCACCCCTATCCCGAAACCCACATCCAACCTCTCCAGCAAACTTGGGAAGGACGGACGCCTCACCTCCGAGGAACGCAAACGCCGCTTTGACCTCAAGCTGTGCATGTTCTGTGGAGCCGCCGGACATGTAGCTAAGGACTGCCAGATGTCCACTTCCCACGTGTCCAAAGCCCGTGCAGCAAAGACCTCCCCCGCTCCAGAAGCCAAACCAGAGGCCTCTACCCCTGAGGCAAAAAATTAGGGTGCAGCCTTCCAGACTCCGCACGGGAAGGAGGCTGTGTTGAATCCCACCGTGCACTTATGGAGACCTGTCTCAACGCGTCTGCTCTTTATGATCCCAAGGCCCTTATGCCTCTTGTTTCTCTTCCCAACTTTTCCGAAATTTCTGCTTTTCCTGCTTTGTTAGATTGTGGTTCTACTGATTGTTTCATTGATACTACTTTCGTTGACAAGCATCATTTTCTGACATATTCTGTTCCTCCAATTTCATTGAAACTTTTTGATAGTACTTCCAATTCTACAATTACCCATGCCATTGACCTTTCTGTTCGTTTCCCTTCTGGCTTTGTCACCTCCGATACATTTTATGTTACTCCGTTGGATTCATCTTGTTCCTTTGTTCTAGGACACAACTGGCTCACCTGCTACAATCCGTCAATTGACTGGGTACTGGGTAGTATTACTTTCTGAACGCTGGCTCAAGACTTGCCAATGCCCCCGACGTCACCTCCGGAGATTCTGGACCCTGGACCCCTATCTCACTCTGACACTCCCAACAAGCCGCCTTGTGAAGCTCCTTGCATCTTGTTTGTCAATGCTGCTGCCTTTGTGCGCATGTGCAAACTCAATGGTTCCAAGCAGTTCAGCATTCACCTCTGTCCCCAGGACTCCAAACTCTGTTCCATATCCCAAGACTCCGAATTTTCCGAAACTCCCGAAGAAGTCAATCTGTCCTCTGTCCCTCCGGACTATCACGATTTCCCCAATGTCTTCAGTAAGCGCAAGGCTGACACCCTCGCACCCCACAGGGAATTCAACCTCAAGATTGACTTAGAGGAAGGTGCTTCCCCTCCTCTCGGGACTGTTTACCCAGTTTCCGCTACAGAACTCGACTCCCTCCGGGAATTCATAGACAAACACCTCAACTACGGCTTCATCCATCAGTCCAAATCTGCCCATGGTGCTCCCGTCCTCTTTGTCCGCAAGAAGGACGGATCCCTACGCCTCTGTGTCGATTTCCGAGGACTCAACAAAATCACGAAAAGAGACTGCTATCCCCTACCCCTGATCTCCGACCTCCTTGATTCCCCTAGCCATGCCAAGGTATACACTAAAATCAACCTCCAACATGCATACCACCTTGTCCGCATTGCTCCCAGGGATGAATGGAAAACCGCCTTCCGGACTCGCTATGGCTTGTACGAGTGGCTGGTGATGCCCTTTGGGCTCACCAATGCCCCTGTGGCCTTCCAGCACTTTGTCAATAGCATCTTTGCGGACCTCCTAGACGTCTGCGTCATGGTCTACCTCGACAACATCCTCATTTATTCCAACGACATGGCTTCTCACAAAGAATATGTCCAGGAAGTCCTCCGGCATCTCCGGAAACACGGACTTTACACCAAACCGGAGAAATGTGAGTGGCACTTGGACTCCGTCAAATACCTGGGCTACCATCTCTCCCCCCAGGGATTGACTATGTCCCCGGAAAAAGTCCAGGCAGTCTGAGATTGGCCTGAACCCCAGAAAGTCAAGGACATTCAGTCCTTCCTCGGGTTTGCCAACTTCTATTGTTGTTCCGCTCACCCGACTCACTCGGAAAAACACCCCCTGGAACTTCAACAATTCCTGCCGCTCTGCCTTCACACAACTCAAAGACGCCTTCACCCAAGCCCCTATCCTTACTCACTGGATTCCGGACTGTCCTATCACGGTCGAAACCGATGCTTCGGACTACGCTATCACGGGAATCCTCTCGATCCGGTGCCCGGACGAGGAATTCTTCCCCATTGTGTTCTACTCCCGCACCCTGACAGCCCTGGAACTCAACTATGACACTCATGATAAGGAGCTCCTTGCTATCCATGAAGCTTTCTGACATTGGCATCATTATCTTGAAGGTTCCAGCACTCCGATCGACATTGTTACTGTTATGGTTGAACCGTCTTTTTCCTTTTCACATGATTCTGTCTCATCACATGACTTCCCGTTTCCTTTTATGGTCTTTCTGTACAACCAGTGACTCCAGGTAAAACCCCTGGTCTTATCTCGCTCCTTCTCTTTTCTATGAAGTTCCATGACATTCCGCCCAATGGCGCATTCTTCTCTTATCTTTAGTTACCTTTCTTGGACAATACCTACTTTGGATATCTTGGTCCGTGTGCCATCCTCAGTAGTATAAAGACCTGTACTCTACTTGGTTACAACCCAAGTTAGATCTACGCAATACATAGCTTAACAAGCTATCTCTTGGTCTGAGAACTCTCTTCATTGATTGGCCTATAGTCTGCCAGTAAAGACTTCTGACTTAGATCGTCCTAATCGACACTAGGACACGTTGGTGTTATCTGATTGAGTTCTCACGACCTCATCAGCGTAACAGTTACCGACCACAAAAATCTGGAATATTTTTCCACCTCCAAAGTCCTGACCCGCCGGCAAGCCCACTGGTCAGAATTCCTATCCCAGTTCAACCTCATCATCCGCTTCCACCCTGGATGCTTAGGAGCTAAACCCGACTCCCTCACTAGACGCTGGGATGTCTACCCAAAAGAGGGGGATAAGGACTATGCTCGCGTCAATCCCCACAACCTCCATCTGGTGTTCACCCAGGAACAGCTTGCCTCGTCCCTACAAGCCACTATCCTACTTGCCCCGGTCCTCTGGGCCTCATCCCTGCTTGACATCAAAGACACTCACAAGAACATCCTATATTCCCTGTCCTCTGACCCTGTAGCTTCCCTCCATCTTTCGGACTCGTCAGACTCCTGGTAGGCTGTCAACCCCAAAGGTTTCCTGACGCTCAATAATCGCATCTTTGTCCCGGAAGCTAAGGACCTCCATCTTTGCATCCTCCAATACAAGCATGACCACCCCCTGTCCGGACATTTCGGGCAAAACAGGACATTAGAGCTCGTCCACTGGGAATACACTTGGCCAGGACTCCGCACCTTTGTCAAGAACTATGTTGGTTCCTGCACTTCCTGCGCCCAAGCTAAAACTCCTAGACGCCGCCCCTATGGAATGCTCAAGCAGCTTCCAATCCCTGAAAAGCCCTGGAACTCCATTTCTGTGGACTTCATTGAGCAACTTCCCTCTTCCAGCAGATATACTGCAATCCTTGTAGTTATCGACTGCCTTTCCAAGCAATCCATATTCATTCCCACTCACAACACTATCGACTCTCCGAGCCTCGCAAAGTTATTCCTGCTCCACGTGTTTTCCAAGCACAGAGCTCCCTCCCATATCACCTCCGACCGGGGTTCTGAGTTCATCTCCCATTTCTTCCATTCCCTTGGGAAAGCCCTCGACATCCGACTTCACTTCACTTCACTTCGGGATATCATCCCGAAGGCAACAGACAAACGGAACGGGCAAACCAGACCCTCAAGCAGTATCTCTGAATCTACTGCAACTACCAACAGGACAATTGGTCAGAACTCCTACCCCTCGTGGAATTCACCTACAACAATGCCCCTAGCACTACTACAGGAGTATCCCCATTCTTCGCTAACAAAGGCTACCATCCCAATGTCTCAGTCTACCCTGAAAGGGATTTGACCTCATCCCACGCCTGTGAATATGCAGTCGACTACAGGAACTCCACAAATTCCTACACACAGAAATGGCCCGCACTCAACAATGCTACCAAGGACCCGTGGATTCCCAATGATCCCCCACACTGGACTTCCGGATTGGAGACCAAGTGTTCATCAAGGCGAAGTACTTCCGCTCCACTTGCCCTTCCAAGAAACTCTTGGAAAAGAACCTCGGCCCCTATCCCATCATTGCTCAAGCTGGACCCCTGTCCTTCACTTTCCAACTCCCGGACTCCATGTGCGCTGTCCATCCCGTCTTCCACGTCTCCCAGTTGGAACCCACAACTCCGAACACCATCCCAAATCAGGTCCAACCCCCACCTCCCCCAGTTGAAGTTGATGGAGAACCCAAGTACAAAATCTCCGAAATCCTAGACTCCAAAATCAACCGGCGACGCAGGAATTGCCAACTCCTGTACCTGGTAAAGTGGGCGGGTTACGAAGGGACTGATGAAGAAACTTCCTGGATCCTTGCGACTGAGCTTGCTCACACATCGGAACTTGTCTCGGACTTTCACTCCGCATACCCCGGAAAGTCCAGACCCCTTAATTCACTCGGATGAGGGTGGAAATGTAAATTGCAATTTACCAAGATAAAACTACACTAATGGTACAAAAGGAAACCGATGGGACACCCTATGCTACTTCCCCATCCCCATCTTCCTCAACCCCCTCCTCACCCTCATCCTCCTCCTCACCCTCCTCCTCCTCCTCATCCCCATCCTCCCCATCTGTCCCCTGACCTCCCTGATCATTCTCCCTCTCCTTCCCCTTCCACTCCGACGCCCCCCAGCCTTCTCCGGACTCCCCGAACTGGGACCCCTGATAGGCTTTGTTGGCCCACCTCTGGGCCTCATAAGACTCTGTCAGGGCCCCGAGCGCGTCCCAGCGCTCTTCGTCCTCCTTGTCCTCCCCTTTGCTCTCCTCCTGGGCCTCTGGACTCTTTTGCCTCCGCCTTTTCTGGTCCTTCCCCCCACATGGTGATGCCACTTCCACGGCCGCCCGCTTTCCTGCTCCGGCCTCCTGGCACAATGAGTGCACCTGCGCGCACCTTGCGCACGTCCACAACCACCTGGTCTTTGGGCCTGGACATGGGACTCCTGCCCTCATGCAGGCCAGGCAGAGAGCATTGGCCCCGGGGAGCCAACCCCCAGGCCTTCCCACACTCACCTGCAACGGCCCCGCCTTGGACCCCTTCAGAGACCCACTCACCCCGTGCCTCTGCGACTCCTGCAACCCCTGCTGCAATCTCTCAGCCGCGACCCTCGCGACCTCCACCTCTGCTTTCCTCCTCCTCTCATCCTCCTCCACTTTTTTCCATGCTTCCTCCTCCTCGAGCTTCTGCCTCGCCTCTTCACACTTTTCCGCCTCCCGCCAGGCCTTCTTCTCCCTGGCCTCCTGAATTCTCTGGGCGGACTCCCATGTGCGTTCTGCCTCCTCTTGCTGGAGACGAGCGATTTGGTCATTGGATTGCGAGTGAGTAGACATGATGGATGATGGGACTAAACAACAGGCAGTCAATGGTCGCAAGGCACCTCAGATTGATCCCCGATTTTCAAACTCTGCCATACTTCTATTTCCTATCATGGACTCCTATCCAGGCACTCAAGGGTTCATGCCTAAGAGGGGGATACTGTCACATCCCGAAACTTCCCTAACCCATCCGGCCCAATTCCGACCCCCTATGATCAAATCCCAAATCCCAAGCCTCAGACTTTACCTTAGAAGATTTCTCTTTCATCGGACATTCCAAACCCCATATTTCCCACCCCGGATTTCCACATTCCTGTCCCGGACCTTCCACACTCCCGTCCTGGACTTTCGCATTCCTGTCCTGGACTTTGTATTCCTATCTCGGCTATCTCTTGACATATGTCACTTTCCTTTGACACTTCTTGACATTTACAGTTCCTATCAATAATTCCCTTACCCCTTGCCTCGCAATTATTGCGCCATTGCCTTCAGTCATTATTCTCCCATTCTGACGCCATTCCAACTCATTCCTTCCTTTCTTCTGGAACCCCGAAACTCCAATTTGTCTGACATACTTTAACATCTTTATATCTTCTGGACTCTTCAGTATATAAACCCGCTTGTACTCTCTGATATTTCCTTAGTTTGGATATCAACTAAATCCCGTTCTTTCCTGATCCACTTCACTCTGAACCTCCTCAGTCCTTGAGTTGACCTTAGGATTGATCTCCGACCCTCCGCTCTGAAATCAAGGAACAGAACTCATACAGGGGTGCAGCACATAAGCTGAAGCCGAAGTTCCTTACACCTCCGACCCCCTTCAGGAATTCCTGCCCTACTCTGCCCTTCCACATGCTCCAGACTATCCAGGAATTCTGGGATTGAACCTGGACTTGACACTGACCCAATCACATCTGTGAACTCCAACCCCCTCATGGACATTATCTCTCATATGGTAGGCCAGGCAAACCCTGTCAGAAACCGAATGTGGCACCCCATGCCAAAGTACCTTTCCAGAAATTCCCAGTAGGGTGCCAGGCCCATACCCCAACCTGACCCCAATGCTATCCAAATCTATGTGTAGGTCAGGATCCCCCCCTATGGTAGCCAACATGTCCAACCACTGACCCCTACAGTTGAGATCCCAATGGAAAGGGTGGCCCGATTGACAATGACCAACATTACTGAATATACCGAGGACCACTCAGAAAGGACGGCCGTCATTTCAGTGTCTTCATTGGACTTGGCCAGTTTCAGCAGGGCCTCCCTTCCAGATGCATAGAGGTCAGGATGCATGACCAGCAGGGCTGCCAAAAGGACTGCGGTTTGCAGGGAGCTAGCTCCAAGCCATTCATGAGGTCCAGAATCACCATGGGAGTCTTTGAGGAGGGCCAATACCTTGGGTTGATGTCTAAATGGCTAATTCCGTCAGGACGGCTTTGGTGTAAATGAAGCCGAAAGGTTCTTACCACCTGGCATTGCTGGTACCAAGCCAGAGATAATTTGATCACACCTGTGATCTCTCCCTCAAACAGGGCCTGGTCAGTCCTCCAAGACCTGGAGTTGCTGACACTCCTGCATAAATCTGGGAATAGCAATTCCAGGTTTTGGGAACAGTCCTGCTAACCAAAGTCATCAATAAGGCATCTATGGAAATTTAACTTGGGGAGCTCACCTGGAACTCTTTGGATAGTACCCCAGGCAGATACCATGCCAGGATTACCCCAGTCTGGTCCAATAGAAGGGTTGGGTCTGACATCTCCTCTTCCTGCTCCATAGGGAATCTGTCCTTTAAGAATTTCTCTCTTTCTGGATTTGTTCCAGTCTCCTTCAGCCCCAACATCTTGGCCATCCTTTGGATGTCGATGAGGAAGCTCCCTGAGACAATATTAGTAGATATCTATGTACTCAGAGATCACTTGCTTTGATTCTGATAAGCCCTTGCCATTGAATTGACTATCCTATCAGCTTGGAAGAGGGTTGGTAAAGGAATGCATGTATGGGGTAGTGCCGGAGTTGGTTGGGTAGGGTGGCCGATGGCTTCCAGGAATTGCTTGACCATGTATTTGGCAATAATATCAGACATGTGAAGTCTCCAATGAGATGGAATGTCCATTGTAGAGGTAGATTGAATGGAATGTAGATCACTCAGCCAAGGGGGCTGCTGTCAACTCGACAGCTGTTTTGAAATTGTTTGGGTCAATGCCAATGGACTATGGCAGGATTCCCAAACCCTGTGGCTGATGGGATTCCTTGCCTTGGCTGATCCCATACCTAGGGGCCATGCCTCAGCCCACCTCATATGCACAGCCTACTGTCACAACCAGTCAAATGGAATGGCTCATTTGTTGTGAAATAGAGATGGGGATATTACTTGGTGCATCCAATACTGACAGGCAGCTGATCCCTTGGGCCACCTGAGACCTTCGGGCTGTCCATCCATCAGCCTACCCAAGACATATGGGTCACCCATACCTCGGCCCACTAGAGACCTACGAAATCACTCATCCCTCAGTTCACCCCATCCCCACGGTAGACACTCACCACCACCCCAGGGGCCCACCCATTACTGATGAAATCCTATTGAAATATCCCTTGGCCCATCCAACACCTGTGGGTCACCCCTCACTCAGCCAATCCGAGACCCACCGACCATCCATCCCTCAGCCCATATGGGACTTTTGGGTTGCCCCTCCCTTGGCCCACTCATATCACACCCACCATTGAATGGCTCCACCCCTTACTGACAAAATACCTATGGGTTGCCCATTCCTCGGCCCACCCAAGACCTATGGGGTCACTCATCCCTTGGCCCACTCATATCACACATAACCACCACATATTGACCCACCCATCACTCAAAATACCCTTACTAAAATAACCCCTCAGCCAACTCATATCACATGGAACTTTTATTCTATCTCAGCCCATCCATGCCCTACAAGTGCAACTCATAGGTCAGCCAACAATTGGCTGGCCTGTGAGCCATGGCTATTTGTCAACCTTGGCTGTCCATATGCTATGGTACCAAAGCACTACATTATGTGGCTTCTTGAGATTGGAGCCAGTTTAAATGCTGAAAGTGAAGTCACTCTCCCAGATCATATGCGCTGTGCTGGCAATAATGTGCAGTCACTTATCAATGCTTGATCCAGCATGGGACCACCCATTGCCAGATGGGTACTTCCTTGATCCCACAATTCTCTCTGCCAAGAATACCAATGTGAATGAGATCAACTCAACCATTCTCTCATCCTTTGGAGGAGAAAAGGTGGTATGTATATGCCAGTGTAGACTGTCACTGAAAGGGAGTATGACTACATTCCTACCGAGTTTCTTCACACCTTGGATCCATCTGGATTTCCACATAACAAACTTGAGCTTAAGAATGGAGTACCACTCATGTTACTGTGGAATTTGAACCCAAGCCAAGGCTGTTACAATGGGACATGCATGCTCTTGGTAGGGTTCAGTTGATGTGTTCTTTGATGTCATGTTTTGTGAAAGGAAAATGAAGGAATTCAAGGTGGTGATAATGATATTGTATTGATCCCACAGATGTCCTTGGATGCAAACAAAGAAGAGTTCCTTGCCCTGCTTTGACACCACCAGTTTCCTGTGTGTCTTGCTTTTGCAATGACCATCAATAAATCTCAAGGACAAAGCATCCAACATGTTGGATTAGATTTACATACTGCTGTTGTTTCTCATGGACAACTTTATGTAGCTCTTTCCCATTGTACTCATTCTCATAACATCAAAGCTGTTTTCCCACAAGATCAAGATACTACAGATACCACAAATGTTGTATTTACTGAAGTACTTAGAGGTTTGATTGATTAAATGTAGATGTGTCCTGTTTTTTGAAAAATTCCCCTGAATGTGACAAAGTCACAACAGGTTAATGCTAGTTTGTATGATGGCCAGCACTGGGTTGTAGGTCCTGAAAGATTCCATGCGACACGGAAATATAAATTGTCGTATCTATGCCATGAAAAGTGCGAGCTGCCACGCGCGAAGTCGACGTGGACCAAATTCAGGTCATCCGACAACGAGATGCATCGGTCTCGTTTTTCATCCCATATACCAGTCCCTGGAACTCTGAAATTGAAATTTTGTCAGTAGACAGACCATACTTGCATGTAGTCAGTCAGCTCGTTTCGTGGTCGTAGCAGAATTATTAAATGAGGGAGTGGTGAAGGATCAGAGCACGACTCGGACTGCGTTAGGCTTCAAACTCCGCTAAATCCTAACTAGCGTACAAGCATAATCCTAGCGCAACTACCGTGACCATGTCCCGACCGCAAGACGACAGAAATCAAGAAGCTACAGTGTATTTGGTAGGCACTTTGTACATTTGGTCCCATTCAAGTCAAATTTCAACCCTGGACAGGGAAACCTCGACGAACGATGTTCGGACGCCATAATATGGGAGTTAATGTTACAAGCAGGCCCAGTTGGTGAGTTTTCTATTAATGTGCAACGTTCATCGGGGGTTTACAAGGCACTCTTAGTAAATGTGCATCTACCAAAGGACCGTGTGTCCATGGCTCACCAGGGCTACGGTTTCTGTGAGTTCTTGACAGAGGAGGATGCCGAATATGCCTGCAAAATCATGAACCAGATAAAACTATGGGGAAAACCCATACGAGTTAACAAGGTACATGTCTCCGTTATATATACAGTTGGATCACGACTCAAGGCGTGTGTAGGCATCGTCTGACAAGAAGCAACTGGATGTCGGTGCCAACCTTTTCATCGGAAACCTGGATGAGAATGTGGACGAGCGCCTTCTTTATGATACCTTCAGTGCATTTGGTGTTATGGCTACCACGGCCAAGGTGCGTTGAATCTCATTGACTTACACGTATCTGTTTCATTATCTTTGTATGTCCAGATTGCTCGAGACCCGAGTTCAGGACTATCAAAAGGCTATGGATTCGTTTCGTACACCGACTTCGAGTCTTCCGACGCCGCCATCGAATCGATGAACGGTCAATTTTTAATGAACAAAGGCATCACTGTTCAATATGCCTTCAAGAAAGACGGGAAAGGCGAACGCCACGGAACATCCGCAGAACGTCTGCTTGCGGCTCAAGCACGGAAAAACAACGCCCTCCCAGTCAGCGCCCGGCCACCTCCTGCGCCTATGGCATTCGGTGCTCGGCCTCCGATGCCTGGCTTTCAAGGACCGTATCAGGGACAGTTCGCTGGTATTTTGGCGCAGCCACCTCCTCCGCCTGGCTTTACCCCTCAGCAAACTGTGGTGCCTCAGGGTATGCCTATGATGGGTGCTCCGGTTGGGATGCCGATGGGGATGCCTCCGCCACCACCGCCGAATATCGCAATGTTTCCGCCTGGCGCGTTTCCCCCTCCGCCTCCTCCACCCGGATTTACACCTGGCATGATGCCACCGGGAGGAATGATTCCACCACCCCCTGTGCCACAGTATTAGGGAGAGTTTGCTTATGTACGCTCAAAAGAATGTAACTGTGCGCGTAGATTCTGATGTTTAGTTGATCAACTTTGGCTGCATGTATTTTTCTCTCCATTCCTTAGGCGACCTGAACGCACTTTGTACCAAGGCTTCGCTCGAAGCCGGGGTTCCTCTGAAATTGTAGCAATGATCCTAGAAGATCCCAGGACGCTCAGAATAGCCCCGTCAGCGCAGCTGTTGTCTGTGGGCGCTTGATTGCTGGAATAAATATCCTGAGTCCAGCCGAGCCCGCCCTAGTACCCAACTAGTACTTAAACAGTTCATAAGTTGTAGCCAAGACACCCAGATCCCCTTCACGTATCATGAGTCTTCAGCCCTTTGTTTCTCTATACCAGTATGCCCTGGAGCCTATAGTTCCCTTTTCTTGGTTTGGACTCAAAGTCAGCTCCCTTGACTTGGCTGCAGCGTTTCGCCTTTGTTATGTCCTGCGGCAAACGAGGGAGAATTTGCGGAACGAGCATGTGAAACGACGTGCGATAGATGGCAAAATTCCCGCTCTCGAGGAGCGCTCATTTACTAGAGATGCATTGGCGACGCTGACGGTCGTCTATGGAGGGGAAGCCATCGCAGGTAGGAATTCTTTCCATCAATCCCATGCCACGACTCCATCCTAACCCCCTCTCCCTCTCCCTCTCTGTAATCAGGTCCTCTACTCGGAACACCACCGTCTTTCATGGTTTCCGGCCTATACCCCATTCTATACGTCATGATGCAAGCGCTCGTGGACACGATACCCTCCCTGCCTTCCATGACTCTCAATACCGAGCTTCCTCTATCTTTCCTGGACGGCCATACACGCGCAATGCTTCTCTGCACATTGATACCCCCTGCAATTCTGAGCAGCTCGTCCCCCGTGGTCGCGTCCTCCCCCTGGGCACTGCTCCTCTCGTCTTTCGTAAGTGATGCTGTCTATCCCCCGATTGCTTCCGGTTCTTATCTAGCCGCACGCACCACAGATGATCACAAACGGCGGCTTCTTCCTCGCCGGCCTCACCTCGTTCCTCCACCCCACCCCCCTCGCACTAACGACCCCCGCCGAACTGCAGCCCTACGGCTGGACGACCACGGACCTGTGGAGCGCGCCGCTCGTCACAGGCCTATACGCGACGCTGACACACGCGCAGCCGTTCTGGGCCGAGGTGCATACCGTGCTATCGGGGGTACTCGG
The DNA here is from genome assembly GCA_014904945.1 of Gyrodon lividus. NCBI lineage: Eukaryota > Fungi > Basidiomycota > Agaricomycetes > Boletales > Gyrodontaceae > Gyrodon > Gyrodon lividus. The sequence continues at coordinate 952,075 of MU127417.1, read as the reverse complement.
TGGCAACGCCGGAAAGGCTCAACCGCTGGACGCCGACACGGCGCGCTCGGCGTGTGCGCTGGTGCTGGCGGCGCTCTTTGCTGCGAGGACGACGAGGACGTTTGGCGGTGTGTGGAAGCGGGGTGGGTTGCTTTGATCGTGTGTGTGGTGTGCTGTTGTTGACTTTGGGCCTTTTCTTTGCAGGTGTGGCGGAGAAGATCAAGATGAACTAACTGATTCTGATGCTCGGATCCTGATATGCGTATACGAAGGGTGCTACCACCCGTCCGGGAGCCCATCAACGGAGATGATTTCTTTACTACTTGCATTGTTTTGGATGATCCCGGCTGGTACTGAAAGGATCACACTGATTATCTTAATGAACATCGATGATATATTGTCAAGTTGCAAAGCCCCGGTCAACAGGAAATGAGCAGAAATATAGGTGAGGGATACAGTGTCGGGCATGATGTGTTCGGTACAAAGCCCCGGTCAACAGGAGTGTCAAGTGTGCGCAGTGAGTGGGATGAAAGGAAAAGTAAAGCGATACAGAGCCCATGAGAAGGTACGTAGCAAGATCGAGAGAAAGAACTGTGATCGAGTTAAGGAAACAAGAAAGGGAGTGAGAGTTCGCAAGTGAAGAGAACATCTGAAAGGGCACCAAATGTCAGCACAAAGGAGTTCAAAGACTACACACTTTCCAGGAACGGCAGATATTCTTCTCCGGAGGCAACTGCTTCATCAGCAGAAGATACATTGTTATCGACCACGTCTCCACCAGAGTCCATAGCGAAACCAGAGTCTGAGCCGATCGAAGAATCGGAGTAATCGTCGCCGTCCGCTTCCTCGCGGCGCATGATTGCTTCCTTTGCCGTGAGGACTTGAAGATCGAGATGAACCTCGTCCGTCAATCCTACAATGTTGTGGTCCCATTTATAAAAACAAAACTGGACTAGTGGAAGGTGAGGCCAGGTAAGGTTTGGAGGCCGGAGGCCATCGAAGAGATGGGGGGCACGGTCGTACACCATCGTCTGGACTTCGGGAGCGATATCGAGCCAATCGGAGGGCCTCATCGTATAACCGTCGATAAGCTTCAATACATACGCACCTAGGTATTCTGCATAGGGATTCTCCAAAGTCTCTCCTGGCATCCTGGGCAGTTCAAGGAATACGTTGACGGCGAACTGGGATGCGACGATATCTCGAGGATGATACATGGCTGCTCCGTTGACAGACATGTTCGTCTGGACGGAAACTGATTGAGAGTTGGCGATGGGCCGATACATGGGGTCGATGCCGCGCTCGAGAACAGTACCCCAGATCGTGTCCTCGGTCGGTACGACGTAGGCATGTCCATCTTGACCTCTGCGAAGATCATGCGGTCCGACGACGTCGAAAGTTCTAATGAGAACGGCAGGAATGGGCTTTGGGTAGACGAGGTACCAGTCTGACTTGAGGGAGTGTTGAAGACCCTCAATGGCCCTGACTGAATAGTGGTATGCAGCGTAGGAGTGAACTTCCCTCAGCAAGGACTGGCGAGGGCGGACACTATAGTACTCGCGTGTCTGTTGGTCCACGTCGTCCTTACCAGTGCTGGGAGGAACCCCGCCAGTGATTGCGAAGGAATCGCCGACATCGTTGGGGGTCTGGAATGTGTTGGGGATCCAATCCGGATAAAGCCCTTCCTTGTCGAGTTCAGCGCGTTTCATGGTGACCAAAACGGGGTTTCCACAAGACCGCATCGCAGGGGGCATGAAAGAATCGAGGGAATCATAGAGAGTATCCTTCGAGACGGGTACTTGCGGAGCCTCATACTGAGCCACATAACCAAAGTCATTGGAGGTGCTATACGTAGAGGGGGCACCGAAAGATGTGTAGTGGTCCAGCGCGCCGAGTGGCATGAAGTCGCTGTTGCCGTACCAAGTGGAGATCTCGGTGTCACCGTTACGATGGGAGTGGCGCGCGTTAGACCATCGGAGTTGCTCCGAGTCCACGTCGTACGGGACAAAGGGAGGAGTGGGTGGACAGGGGGCGTGCGCGTCAAAGGGTAACCCTGTGTGGCCTGTGACAGGGTGTCTAGGAGGGCTGGGTGGAGGTGTAGGCCTGCTACTGTAGTACTCTGGCAACACGTTCATGAAAACAGGGGACGGCGGCGCGTGGCCATCGAGATCGAGATTTCCCGCAGCTCCCGCCTGATCATGATGACCAGTGAACTGGGCGCCGAGGGTGGGTTGGTATTGTGTGTGGTGTTGGTCTAAGACCATGGATAGCGATAAACGAGCAGAGAGAAGAAACTCAAATGGGTAGTTATGGTTGAGAGGAAAGCTAGAATCTGACCGAGAGGAGGAAGGAAGTTTTATCTTGACCACAAGAGGTTCCACAAGTTTAAGTAAGGGGGTGTCCACAAACATGACATTGTTCTTTGTCGGTTGTAGGATGAGTGATTGGATTATTTGTAACGGTCCCATGGCGAAGTGGCTGTAATGGCCCTAAACCGGGAATGTGAGATGGTTCTTTACAGCGAACAAATCCACGAGTGCGCTGGTTCAAGACTGTCCCCCTCCAGAAAATTTGGTGTCCACAGTTTCTCACGCTGTAAAGTGTGAACGAACTTGGAATAATTGGTCCTTGACTGGCCAGGGAAGCAATTCCGCAACCTGCAGGATCTGCCGAATTAGTCCTAGGAGATCAGGGCATGTCGTCAGACGCGCTGTCGATCGCGCCTCTCGCAAACCTTTTGTCTTTTCCTTTTTGTTTTTGTTTTTGTTACTTGCTTAGTTTCGACGGTCATGAACAAGTGCTCAGATAAACCCAGTCCAAAGCAAAGATGTACTATTAGGAAGAAGACAAACTGTACCTATACACAACTAAAACCACAAACACATCCTCGACATCGCTACAGCACAAGCTACAACCACGAGATGTCCAATAGAATCTAGCGCGAGCCCATTTAGCAGCAAGAACCGTTCTTGGTGGGAACAGATGAATCAATTGCAACGGGAATGGTGTCGCTGGTGGGCGCTCTGATAGGGTCAGCTGACTGCTCAAGCGATTTGCTCGACACGATCCGGTAGACATCTGTTGGTGGAGTGTGAAATTTTCAGCCACTCCATAAAGACGGGCAACTAACCAGTGAGGATGGTTTGGAAAGCCGATTCGACGTTCGAGGCGTCCAGCGCCGAGGTCTCAATGAACGATAAGTCGTTTTCCGCTGTAGCGGTGGATTGTTTAAACCATAAATAGCCTTGCCAAGCGCTAGACTTACTTGAAAAGCTCTTTGCCTCTTCCGTAGGGACCGCCCTCAGGTGCTTCAGATCACTCTTATTGCCGACGAGCATGATAACAATGTTCGAGTCGGCGTGGTCCCGAAGTTCCTTCAACCACCGCGTGACGTTGACATATGTTGCATGCTTTGAGATATCGTACACCAGGAGAGCACCAACTGCGCCACGGTAGTACCTGTAAGGTAGATTACGTCGTCAGGACGGTAGCAAGGCGGGGGAAAAAAAGACTGCGGGCGCAGGGGGACTCACGCTGACGTTATTGCCCGGTAGCGTTCTTGTCCTGCAGTGTCCCAGATCTGGGCCTTCACGGTTTTACCGTCTACAGTAATGGAGCGGGTAGCGAACTCGACACCGATTGTCGATTTCGAATCAAGGTTGAATTCGTTCCGAGTGAACCGCGAGAGCACTAGCGATGATGTCAAAATCCAACCAAGATAGTATACCTCGGATATCCATACGATTTCTGCAGAAAGAGAGTAAAGGTCAATCTTAACTGCCCGGAACACCTTCTAGAAGAGACGTACGACTTGCCAACTCCAGAATCACCAATTAGAACAACCTGGCCGCGTCACCTTGTCAAGAATACTTCAACAATCCTCGGATTACGGGACCAGCTTACCTTGAAAAGATAGTCGTAGTTGCTTCCTTCAGTCATGGCGAATGTTTGAGATCGTCAAGAATGGTATACGGCTCTATGTACTTGGACTTGTGTTGGTCGCTTGATACAAAGCGCAGGCGTGGCGGAGTTCGAAAAAACGGCGCCTCCTCGAACTTGGCCAAAACACAGCAGTCCCTGTCATTGACTGAAGTAGAGGAACTTGCAGGGTGTGTGACTCGTCAAGCTGCACTTGAAGTACGGAGATGCTTGAGCACTCAGGTGATACTGGTGGCTTCTCCTTGCAAGTACTGGGACTGTGGTTCATTTCACTGGGCTGCCCGAGGCCCGATGCTAATCACGACTACACGAGAGATCTGTTGTTCTATAAGAATCCCCCCACCGATAGCTACAAGTGTCCTTCTCTCCAAAGACGTATTGCACGACAAAGACGTATTGCACGACCATCATGCCCCAACAACAACCGAAACGCATCTGCCAAATAATAAAAGTAAGGAAGCCTAACCAGCACTGATCGGATTGTACCAGTGCATCGGCGAGAATCATCGGTGTGCTGAACGTAGCACCCCATTCAATACAGCTAAAGCCAGACCGCGCGGACGAGTACAAAATGGTCCACTCCGCCGTCTGGCCTGGTGTCCTCGCTGCCCTCGCGAGACACCACGTCCAGGACTACTCGATCCATCACTATCCCCCTTTGCAGTTATTGATCGCCACGTTCAAATATACAGGCGATGATTACGAAAAAGATATGGGGGCGATAGGGGAGGACGAGGAGACTCAAAGGTGGTGGAAGCTGACGGATGACATGCAAGAGAGCTTCAACGAGGATGCCACGGGGAGTGGGGGGCTGGTTCCGTGGTGGACGGTACGCACGCATCCCTTGTACCCAGGTTGCCAACTCTTGACCAAAGGTAATGTCTAGGACGTGGAGGAAGTTTTCCGCTTCGAAGGAGGTTCGCCTGCTTGATCCGGGTTTCGGCCGTGTGTATCATATCACAATTCGCGGGATCTTGATAAGTAATTCCCTGGTGCTTCAGCCGGTAACGACAACAGCTTCACTATGTGGATATCGGAAGAAAGAATGACCATCTGAATTTCAACTCTTTGGACTGTCTCGGGGTACGACCTATAACCCTTCTCCCCACTGCATGTTGATAGCTCCCTTATTGCCAAAAGTCCTATGTTCCATGCTTACATCAATATAGCCCATAGCCTCCAATCAGCCGAAGACGACGGTAATTCGAGCAAGTTCCATCCCCCTCAAGTAATACTTAAACACAAATTCACCTACTTCCCGTAAGATTGCATATATGTATGTGTTATTCGTTCATGTAGACAGGCCTATACAGACTCGACCTCCACACCGTCCACCGGCCGAACAAAACCCGCGTCCACGATCGTATCAAATCCAGCAACCGCTTCGACACCGTCAGGGATACTGGCAGGGTTGACCTCTAGGTTGAGCAGGCCACGGAGGACAATCAGCGCCCCTAATTTCGACGAGACACTGTTTCCTTCTCTGCAGCTGGCGCTGTGGATGCCTTGGGAAGTGTCAGCCGAGGACTTATGAAGCGTGTGGTCGGTCTCTTGTCCCACTTACAGTTCTCGCAGCCCTCCTCGCATGGACAGCTTTCCACGGCGTCATGTGCTTTTCGCAGGATCTCCGGGGCTGCAGCGAGGAGAATTCAGCGCCTTTGAAGACAGAGGGAGACCCATATGCGTACCATGATCGAAACCTTGCGTCGAAACACCACTCTTTCCCGAAGCATCGTAAAAGATAAGTCTGCATCATGTACGCCAGCACCATCAGCCCATGCCCCGCAGCACCTCCTCCACCGTCATTGACACTGACATACCTCGCCGGCCGTTTCCGCTGCGACTCCGCAAGCTTATACTCTTTCTCAGCCGCTTTACACTCCGTCCTCAGTTCTGTTGCCAGAGCGAAGTGATTCATCCACGCGTGACATGCTGAATGAATGGCCGCAGCGGGTCGCAGTCCCTTTGAGCGCATCAAAGCGAGGACGTTCTTTGGCACGTCGAGCCAAAACCCGGAGCCCTGTCTTTCCCAGGGAGGCGTATCGATGTAGACGGTGTCGAGGATTTGCTTGTTTCTGTAACCGATGTCAGACTGGAGCTGCGGGAGGAGACTGTGGCTTGTACCTGATTTTGTAGAATCCTGGCAGACCGTCAGAATGGCCCGGGGGCACGCATTTAAGTACATACCAAAGACAACAGTCACGACGTCGACCCCTGCAGAAGGATCAGCACACACCAAAGCGGTGACACCTTGCGTTGTTTACTCACGTCCAAAATACGTCAATTGCGGGGAGTTTGGAATTGCCTTGATGCGCCAAGTCTGTGTTGCATCCACATTGCTGCAGAGCTCCCTCGTCAAATGATACAGCATGACAGAGCATTAACACGACTCACGTGAAGTCCCTGTGAGGCACGGTGAGAGGTCACTCAAAAGGCATCAGATGAGTGGACGAACCTCGGAGAAGTAATCCAGTTGACGTCTGCTCTGACGAGCTTTGCCATCTTCGTGTCATGGCTGACTTCTTTCACCTGAAAAATGATCAACTCTAAGCACTAGAGATTTCACAGCCCAACAAACGTACGATAAACGTCAGCCCCTGATGCATGAACTAGGCGAAAATAAATATGAGTGACCGTGCTTCAAACGAGATGAAAATAGGAATCCATGCATACCACGCCTCCTTCATAGACCTCGAACAGCGCTCGAGATAGCTCAATCTCTTCCAATATCTTCGGCACCCCGTGTCTTTCACCAATCCTCGTGATGTCCACCAGTGTATATTTCTCCTCTTCAACGCCCCGGATAGACACATGCCTCGCGGGATAAGGCAGGAACTTGGGATGAGTGTGGTACCTAGTGATGGGCGAGGCTCGGGATGAGCTAGGCTCGATAACCATTGAATGCCGCTTACTCACCAGCCATCGTTATCCTTGATCAATTTTGTATCACACAACTTAGCGAGGTGGGGGCCGAAGTAGACACGGTCGTCCTTGGAAAGGGGCATTTCCTGCGCGGCACATTGGAGGTGAGCTTCGACGATGACTTTACTGTTCAAGTCAACCACGAGTTCGTCGATCGGTTTATTGTACAGGTCGTCGGGGTGATTGACGTAGTGCTCATCGATAGGCCGGCTGTCCGATACCAGGACTGCGAGCGAGTCACGGGTCCTTCGGCCGGCCCGTCCTGCTTGTTGGCGCTAGAAGTGGTATTGTAGCTTCTTTCTCCCTGGGAACTAGAGATGGAGACTACGCACGAAGTTCGCTATACCGAACGGAAAGCCGAGCATGATGACTGCATCCAATACACCGATGTCGACTCCGAGTTCAAGAGCATTGGTTGCAACGATTCCGAGCAAGTTTCCGGAGAACGCTTCCCTCTCGATGCGTCGTCGGTCCTGATATGCCTCTGTTAGCTATTCACTGGGGACAAGAAGACACTGGACAACCTCTTGAGAGTATCCTGCGGTGTATTCGTTACTCAGATCCGTAGTGGAAATAGTGTGCCACTGACCTCCGCGGTACGGCATGACTTTTGCGAGAACGTCCAATCGCCCCTCAGCGCTCAGGTCCACACGAAGAGTCTTCATGGTCTGTCCAAATATTGACGACTACACCACCAAAGACACAGCGAAACCACTCACCAACTCGCACGCTTTACGGACCTAGAGCCCGCCCCCTCGTAGTTCAGCTTCACCGTGCACCTGACTACAACGCAATTCGACCTACCTTGCAGAAAAGAATCACCCGGATCCCCCGCTTCATCAAGAATCTCATAAGGCGCGTCGCCTCTGATATAGAACTATGCCGACCAAGGTCAGGTGCTTGGTCATCGATATAGGGTAGGTCCCAGATGAGATAGTCTTTAATTCCGGACGGAGCGCCATCTTCGGTGATTTCTTCGACCTCCTTTATTTGAATAGAAAGTCAGCGACCACGAGACATGAAATGCGAGATTGCGCACTTCGATACCGAATAGGCGTTTCATGTGCTGTGCGGGCTTCGTGATTGTCGCACTGCACGATACGAATATAGTTCGCCGATCTGTCGCTTTGTTTTCAGTAATATGGTGGATAAAGCATCGAGGTACTCACTCCCAACCGCTGCACAAACCCGTCGGAACCGCCTAATTACTTGTGCGACGTGGCTGAAGAAGCGTCAGGTCATATCCTTGCAGCCACCACACCACAATCGACATACCTTCCGAATAGGTCAGCATAGTAGTGCAGCTCATCGACAGCCAAAAGCTTGAGGTTTTTCAAGAAACTGCGGAGTGGTCGTCAATGACGAGGAACGCTATGACAGAGTAAACAACACGAACGTTCTCCAGAGCTCTTCATGAGGCAGGATTGACGCGTGTATCATATCCTAGACACTCATCAGTGGCGAAATCCTTTGTCCTCGTTGGAGGGCGTACAAAGTTAGTAAATATAACCGACGCGGTCTCTCGAATATCTGCCAAACATGTTATGTCACTACATGGTAACCGATAAAGACGGAAAACGAACCGGTTCTACGTTCCTGGGGTGTGTCTCCATCAAAGGTGGCGACCTTGATATGCTGGAGACTTGTGCATGACCACAGCAGCTGCTCTAGAGCATTTTTTTGGTCTTGTGCCAAAGCCTGCGTGAGGATGGTTTCCTGACAAGGCTCGATCGGTTTCCTTGTCGCGCACTTACTTTAGTCGGGTATACAAAGATGGCAGTTGAGCTGGGATCTTCTTCCAAGAGTCTTAAAAGGGGGGCCTGTAGTACTCATTTGAGCGCTTGAATACGTTTCAGCGCTGTTGATAGTCAAATACCTGGTATATAACGCTCTTTCCAGAGGCAGTACTAGTCGACACGATGACATGTTTCTTTCTTGATATCGCATTGATAGCAGCAGCTTGATGCGAATACAACGAGGTAATCTTCCTAGCGTTTTGGAACGCCTGCTGTATCGACTCAGACAGAGGTTCATCAAGTTTCCCTGAAAACAATCGCATATAACCCATTTACAATACCCACGAAAGGGAGGGACGATGATGCATACCCTGTCTTGCTTCCCTCGCTTCGAAAGTCCGCCGGTCGACGATTTGGTTCTTGTACCACTGTTCTTCTTGGATTTCTCGGATGACTTCGTCTATAGAATGTCTCTCTTCGGGACTTGGAATCGTTGTCTTTTCGAATGACTTTGGGTGTTCTTTTGCCTTTGGGTTCACGGGGATGTGGTCCCTAGCAGCGGCTTGGAGCAGGTCGACTGGGTCTTCGTCCGCCGGTGTTGCGGCAAGGAGCCTACACAAACGATTAAGAAGGGACATGATGATGATACTTTGAAAAATATACTCGTTGACGGCACGCGAGAACCGCTCTTCACGGTTTTCGATCAATTTCTTCGTCTTCGCGGGGGATATAGCAGGGGGGAGTGACAACCCAAGACTGTCAAACGAACAACATCAGAGTCTCCAGTCCGCCAATTATCACCTCTCTCGACCCACCCAGAGTTGTCCTTCTTCCCCTTCGAGTTCTCCGCAAACTCAAGAATAAGAACGTGTTCACCTTCTTCTATCCCAGGGAGCTGGGACGAGGACGGGGGGGCCTGGGTGGGTATGGAGAAGTCGGGGCTCGTGCGTCCGCTGGAGCGCTGCATCTGTGTTTCAGCGTGGATGCGCATCTCGTCTCGGGGTATGTAGGCGAATTTGATGAGGTCGGGGAGGAGGGCTCTGGATGTTGGCAGTCAGAGGGTATTACACGATCATAGACTTGATGCTCACTTTAGTTCGGCGACTTTTGCAAGATCCAATGGTCTGGTATTTTGAGTGTGAGCGAGGGAATGATATTGTATGTTCATCCAACCTTTTTAGAAGACCTTCGACGGATGACCGAACCACTGGAAATGTGGTCGCCAGGTGCTTTCGCGAAGACACAAAAGCGAGTACAGTGTTGATGGCCTGGATGGATTGATGATACAAACTAACTCCCTATGGATGACGAGTCAACTACTCACTTTGAACACCTATAACAGCAAACATCGGGTTCATAGATAAACTTTACGGTGGTGAGTATGGTAACGGGATGCTGCATACCTTGAGAAGCTACAATAGCGACACCTCAGAGATAGGATAGTCGTATTTTGGGATGTTACGCACGTCCTGGAAGTACTCAGGCCAAACAATATCTTGCTTTTGTTTCCCTTTCGCCTTTGCCTTTGCTGACGTTCTCTGTTTCTTGGCTGGCTGCTTCGAGCTTCGAGCACTTAGATTCGGGGCCTCCTTGCGTTTCATGGCTCGAGTAATTGATACCCTCACCCGTCAAGATGTAACGGCTGTCGGAGGTGCGGTGAACTCTGAATTAGGAGCAATTAGACGTGACGCGACGCGCTACGTGACGTGACTCTTGTGACATGGACCTTGACCTGGCCAGCCACGCACCCTTCCACAACAGCCAAGTACAACAACGGAGCGACAGGTGTGCCATCCACCAATTCCTGAAGACTTCGGTACGAACTCACTAGCTTCCCTTCAGCGCCGTCCTACACAATGCGTACCATTTTCACCCGCATATTGCCCAAATCCTGCCTCAACCCGAACCGAATCCAATCACCCCCACTCACCAAAAACCAAGAGAAAGCGTTCAAAGAACCACTGATCGAAATCATGCAAAGACGGCAAGCAGAAGCTGGCGCTTCTTGGCCACAAAATCTGCGTATTGAGCCTATTATGTCGAGGAGAGCTATTGGGAAGGCGCCGAAGTCATTAAGGGTGACATTGAAGAAGATGTTGACGGAGCGGTAGGGCTGATGATGCTTCGGCGATGTGTTGGTAAGGGCTTCTTGGTTTCATTTTATGTAGCTGAATTTACTTTCCTACAGATCACTCAAAGGAACCTCTGTTCAGAGGATCTTGTCTCGTCAATGTCCATTTGCCGCTTACACCCTGATAGCATCTGGTATACGTTCTTTGATACCACGACCAACCAGTCGCGAGGGCACACCAGCTCTGTAATCACATCTTTGCCGCTTAAAGATGCAACACAGTATCCGATTTCGTAAAAGTGGGGTGCTACTGAACCACTAATTGATGTCGGTATGTTTACCAATAGCCGCCTGCCCCTCCTCAAACACCCTCTCCAACAGCTGATTAAACCGCACCTTATACTGAGCTGATATGCCATGCCCTGCTTTCTCCCAGCACTGATACTCTGCCTCTGTCATGTGACTCTTGAGGAACTCGCCTTGGGAGTGATGAATGATGTTATCCTCAGCAGCACTGAGAATGAGCACTTTGGGTATGGAGGCAGAGATCTTGCGCAGCCGGTCTGGTGTGACGCGGTGGGTAACACCTGCTGACATTTGGCCGAGGGACCCCATGAGGGTTTGGGGCCTGGTGATTTCAAACCTGCGACGATAGGCCTGGGGGGGTGGATGATTAAGCAGAATGCGCTCCGAGGACATGTGAGACACTCACTTCTACCTGGATCTCTCTGTTCGTGCGACCTTCGGGGTCGTCCTCTGCCTTGGCATCCAACCATTCGGTCGGGAAGAGCATGTTGGTCATCATGGGTATCTTCTGTTCTCGGTCGGTGACTGTGAGAGGTCTGTCATTGAAGTAAGTTAGCCTATGGAACGAGAGGGCTCAGCACAGAACAAGATGACCTTGTGAGCTGCATGAACCCCTCCAACTATAACACGTCAACATGGCAATTTTCTTCGCAATCATTGTGGCAATCTTACCGAGGGCAAGTTGTTCCAAGGATGCCCTCCTGCACGTGTCACCACGAGACTCAACGACTTAGTTCGTTCGGGGATGCGGTATGCAAGCTCTGGGCAGGGCTAAGTCGCACATATAATGGGGGATTGGGTATCGAAGTACCTTGAGCGATCATTCCTCCTAGAGAAATGCCGACGATGTGTAAATCGCGTTCAGCGGTCCATCCGAGATAATCGAGCAAGCAAATAGCATCCTCAGCCATACAAGTGGTCCTATGAATATCAATATCTCAGCAGCTTGCTAGAAAAGGTGAAGGAAATAATAACGTGTATGGTCCCTTAGGTGATCCACTCATGCCGACGCCACGATTATCGAAAACAAGAACAGAATACTGATCCAACTTGCCAAAGTGCTCGACCTGGGGGAGCCACGCGAAGGATGGGCCGCTCAAACTGGAGAGAGGCGCATGTAAGCTGGGAATACGCGAGTTTTTTGTAGCAGAATGTTACCCCATGATGAAGAGGATTTTCTGGGGACCGGTGCCATGGACTTCAAAGTACAAGGAGTGACTTTCGAATGGAACTCCGTGGCGGCGGATCTGGGAGACAGGACACAAGCCACGACGCGCGCATGTACGTGGGTCGAACATGGTTTGATATTCAGGACCTAGTTCTTTGTCTTCGAGGTTCGCCATTGTGGACATGTTGTGCTAGGCAGTTGAACTACTAGTACTTATAGGCCGCCTTGAAGACCTAATCATGTGCAAACCTCGTTTTACATAAATTCACGTGTTGACTGATCAGTTACGTCGTAATAATGCCGCCGGCTGATGATACCACCCCTCCACACCCCTCCACACCCCTCCACACCCCTCCATGTCCAACCACTTCATCCAAGCCTGTAATTCATTACGAATTCATTAAATAATGACTTGGATCAAAAAAAATAAGCGGAGATGGCAAGAGAACTATCACAATGACCTTTACGACATCCTCCAATGAGTCATGAACTTGTCATGTACTTTCCGTTGACACGGACCCGATCAAAATCAACCCTTGACATGTATCCAATAAATTTATGTCATTATGTTATCTATTTCACGATTTGGTATGTCACACAAGCGTTACTTGTGACTCCCGTTGTCGTTTCTGTCACGCTGCATATGCGTAAGTAGTAATCTTGCAAGGCTTAGATTTAACTTGGAGCGTTCACCCAAAACCTCGTGTTTATTTCACCTCGGACGCGATGGCCTTCAAGTTACTAACTCGTACGTCTCAAAACTTTCGACCCTTTCAGCCCACACCCTTACCACGTCGCACCAGACGTCCTCCTACCCATCTTAATCTTCCCCTTCCTCAGTTTCATAGCCATCCAATTCATCTTCGGCCTATCCCTCCACAAAAACGGTCTCCAATCCAAACTGAACGCAGTATGTGACCCCACCACTGAACCTACATCACACCCCTTCCGTCTCGCATACACAGACAGACCAGATGTCGATAAAGTCCTCTGCGGCATGGTTGCTTTCTTCCACGCATTCATGGACCCGTTTTACCGCCCTTTGCTCGCGGAGCTGTTCACGACACTCGCAGTCTTGTCCATCATCCCCTTCGCCGAAGCCGCTCGTGACAAGCGCCCCTTCGTCCTGCGCACACCCGCCGCCGTCGGCGTCCTATTCCAACTCGCAACTCTCGGCGTTATCATGCCCCTCTACTCCCTCCTCTTCGTCGTCACCGGTGCAGCGTCTCAGAGACCAGGCCCTACCACCACCTCAAAAATAAACCAGGCAAACGCCGAGGCCCTCCTCTTTGCTCTCATCCTTGGCTACATCGTCCCCACCCTTTCCATGCTCGCCTACGAGGACCCTACAGTAACAGCTATCTGGCAGACCTTCCCGCTCCTCACCGAGCTCGCGCAATTCGCACACCGGGTCATACGCCCCCCATCAAAGTACGTCGATTCGGGGCACCGGACCGTCATGGCGACCTTCGCGCTGGTCTTCGTAGCCTCCGCGGCCGTGCATGCGGCGTATGTGTGGCCGCTCTTGCAGGACTGGGCGTTGCTCAGGGCGATGGTCGTCCCGTCACTCGGTGCACTGGATCCTGCGGCGTCGTCGTTAACGGAAGGTGTGGTCGCATTCATTAAATGGGATATTGTCATTGGCGCTGGGTCGATCATGCTCTCGACGCTGTGGATGGCAAACGATATCATCCAGTTTTTGGCCATCGTTCTCTGGTACGGCGTTGCGACCGTCCTGCTTGGACCAGGGGCAGCCATCGCCGGCGTGTTGTTGTGGAGGGAGACACATCTCAACGGAGGCAGTCAGGTGGAGAAGGTCCAGGAGAAGACCCAATAGGGTGCACTGGCTAACTAGTCCACCCGTACCAATCGTTAAACATTATAAGAGTCGGTACTACCGAACACACCCAACAATCAAAATAGTATTACACGGAGAAGAAAAGAATAGCATATGCGATAGTAAAAACAGCGACAGATGTACAATTACTCGCTCTCGAAAATACCCCAAGCCACAAACTCTCACCGCTTCCCATTCGCCTTGGGTTTAGGCTTAGCAGCCACCTTCTTCTTCTTTGGTCTATCATCATCCGAATCATCCGAGTCCCCACGAGTCTTGGCAGCGTCCGCTCGCTTCGAATCAGCTGTTCAAAAACCACAGTAAGCAACGTTCACCACACGCAAATTAACAACGGCAGAGATCCAAGTGACTATGGTCTTACATTTCGCTGCCTTCCGCTCCAGCTCATCCCAATCATCACCGTCATCGCTCTCCTCATCAAATGACGCGCTCCCAGAATCGTCGCTCGCATCAGAACCGTCGTACGCGCTCTCTTCCGCGCTGCTCACTTCGGAGACTAGATCCTCGGGATCTGCTTCGAACTCCGATTCCGTGTCTGATTCTTCGTCAGCGTCGCTCTGTCGCTGAACGTCAGCGTTTTGTTTTTCGTGGATAATTGGTAAGGAGGGCAAAGGGAAGGGAAAACGTACCTCGGCACCAGTACCACCGAGGAAACTCCATCCGCCCTGCTGGAAGAAATCATACGGGCTCTCGTTGATCGTCTTCATAATGGGACCCCAGTTCAAGTTGACAGGACCTTCGCTCAGCGGAATATCGACGGAGCTATGTAAAGCATGTATTCGTCAGCAACCCTAGTTACGACCCGCATGAGACACCCCACGAAAAGAAACACTCACTCAAGCCAATTCTTCACATCATCTAACTGGGCACTCGGTATTGAGTTGATATGAAGCGGGGTTTTGGTAAAATCTTTGAAGATGAGAACGAGATCGAATTGTTTGAGGGTGAATTGCACACGCTCCAGAGACGCGATTTCGATTTCGTTGAGAGTGACAACGAGGAAAGGTGGCTCGACAAGGTGGACGAGACATTCAGTTGTGGGCTGCAACCGAACGTTCGTTCGGAAAGGTACACCTTCGAAAGACAACTCTCGGAAAGGAATATCGACTTCGAGGGTTTCGCCGGTCTGAACAAATCGATCAGCTCGAGGCGGAAGACCAACGCAATGAAATGAAACGTACGGAGGTCGAAGCAGCTTCTGCGAGTCGCTCAGCAAAGAGTTTAAACTCCTTGTTAAGCATTTGTCTCCGTTTCCGTTCTTGTTGCTCCATCTCAATTTCGTCCTCGTCGCCGTAGCGGTGCTTTCGCTTTCGGTTACCAGTTTCGTCAAACTGTACGTCAGAGGCCTCACGGAAGAATTGGATGTCCTGGGCAGCGATTCGTGAGTTCAATTCCACTAACTGGAGTGTTCGTGACTTACGTGTGCCTTTTTCTTCCCGATCATGATAGGCGCCCTGAGATGAATATGAACTATCACAAGGAGCTCCTTGTCACAAGGTTGGAAAAACAAATGCTTAATGTTGCCGAACAACACGTCTGCGTAAGCCCAATCAGCAAGGGGAATCAATGCATTCTACTTGCGGCGACATACCAATTTTCTGCGAACCCATAGGTGACTGGTACCGCAGGCCGTTCTGGTGAATCTCAACCTCGCCCGGTAATCGTTTGCCATCAAGCGCAGGCCGCACGAAGACCTCAGGAAGCTTGTGTGGCCTCCTTCCCTTGAGCTCCACCAAGACATCCTGCTCAATGACATCCGCCATTTCCTTCTTTTGTTGCTCCCGCTTGTTGACCTCTTTCTTTAAATCTGTAATTTGCTTTGAAATCGTGTCGAAGCGGTGGCCGTCTAGCGAGCGATAGGTCACGGAACGAACGAAAGTTGCATCAGGATCTTCGAATGGCTAGGCGAATTGATTACCTATTAGCTCGTAGCAAGATTGACATATGAACTTGGAAACCTACAGTGTCGTCCTTCTTTCCGGCGAGTTGGCCTGGAGTCTGGAAGTTGATGCGCAGGTATGTATAGTCGCCTTCATCGTTCTTGCTGACATTTTTTATGGTGTAGATATGGAAGGGGACAGCGAAGCCGTGCATAGGAAGGATGATCGTTTGGGCTTTGCGGTCGACCGATATCTTCGGGTCTTCTGTATCAGCACAAATTGTCAGTCTATACAACGCACTGGACGACTCACCCTCAAGCTCTCAGCCTCCTTGGGAAAAGCACTCTCTCCCTTATAGCTCTGGAACCGCTTCCAACCTTTCCCTTCTTTCTCACCACCATTGCCACCCTCCTCCGAATACATCGCAAGACCAGCTGCTTGAAGGTTACCATGCAATTGAGCCTGGTGTTCCTTGATCTTTGCAGCCGTCGTCACCAACACCTCCTCCTGAGCGGCACTTCTTGTCTTGTTTCGCAAGACTTTACCGCCGACAGTCTTGTTTTTCACAGGTGAGCCGTTGACGAGGGGTT
The DNA here is from genome assembly GCA_014904945.1 of Gyrodon lividus. NCBI lineage: Eukaryota > Fungi > Basidiomycota > Agaricomycetes > Boletales > Gyrodontaceae > Gyrodon > Gyrodon lividus. Next base: position 935,626 of record MU127417.1, on the reverse strand, counting down.
TCGTGGGGGGTTGTTTACTGCTTTTTGATGGTTTCTCCACTTCATCCTCGGCTGTGTTCAGGAAGAACAGTGTGTCTTTTGGTGATTTGACGCCATCAGTGAAGAGAGTGGACTTGTCGGGGCCAACTCGGAGGGTATCAACGAGGTGCAATGAATATCTAGCCAAGATGTATCAAAAGGATAACTCGTACGCGCTGAAAAACAAGTACATACTTCTTTCCAGATTCGTCCAGGAGATCAGAGAATCCGAGTGCCAGGTTAAACACCATGTTTGTCTTGATTTGACGCCCATTTTTGGGTGAGAGAAGATATGCCGAGTCTCTGAACTCGATACCGATCTAAGTTAATCATCGGTTAGTTTCTTTCGGCTTGTTCAGCGTCGGCGTTCTAACGTACCCCCGAGCCGATATTCTTGACGAAGTTCTTCTCCAGTTCTGGTTTCTTCTCTCTAACATATTCCAGGGCACGTTGATATATGTCGCGCGCTGTCTTTCCATCCTTCATCTCCCGCACTAGCTCGGACTGTAACGAAACCAAGAGATTATAGATCTCTTCTTGTTCCTGTTGAAAACTTGAAGACTGTCCAGAGTAGGGTTGGCGCAAGCACTTACCTTTGAGGGGTCGACGATAATACTACGCCCAAGGTTTGCGCAATAACCTTTGTAACGCATCCCAACGGCAATAAGAAAGACACCCTTGTGAGCTATGGGATCCATGGATGATTCAGCAGTCGATCGGAGGTCATAGCCGGTGCTCGTCGAGCGGGACTGGATAATTGGAGTGTAGCAGAATTCCGTCGATCCCCAATCGACCTGTACAAACCCTAATGAGAACGGCATAGTCGAGCACTCGATGAAAAGACGCACATCATTAAGCCCTCGACCCTTACTCCAAACTTTCATATCAGGGCCTTTTGCACCCTCATCATCCCCTGTCCCTATTCGCATCTCAATTTGGCCAGCAAACTGCTCGTGTGTGATCTTGGCTTCTTTGTCCAATATCGTCTCCAGTTTGACTACGATGTGGTGAACAAGAAGTGTCGACGTGAGGTTTGCTGCTGTGCGAATGGTTTTCTGCCAGACCGATATCAGAACGAGGGCGTGAAAGTATTGTGACAGATCGCCTCACCAGTTCCTCCTCGTCTTTAACAGACATGAGCGTCGACAGTGTCGGAGCCATATCCACTTGTTCAGGCTTATTGATGATATCGACAATGCCTTGATTCCATTCGTTCATCAATTTTCCGCTACAGGACTCCTTGACGAGAGTGGCAACACGCCTGTGAGACGAGTACGCCTCAATGAATTTTGGGAGGGCATCCGTTGGTGGCTCTTTCGCCTTTGCTTGGATGAGGATTTCGACAGGAACAGGAGGATTCCCGTCTTTAATCTGTTGTAGGAATTTGGCTGATATAAAACGCGTGTTAGTACACACGAACTAACATCGCGGTACATCGAACAGCCTGATACATACCTTTGCTGGCCGAACACAGTATGAATAGTTTGTCCTTCTCGAACAACAGGAAAGTAGAGGGAAATTCGTATCCCAACAGCCACGTCTACACAAAACCGTGTCCGTGTCGCGTAAGCTACCTCGAGTTTTTGGGTACGCTAGTTGCTGGTATAATAACTTACTTGAAATGCAGTACCCTTTCGCACAGGCTCGTCCTCGCCTGCGGGGTCACCTGAGAGCAGTAGGAGGGCGTCCGAGTTCGCTATTGAGCCAAAGTCGTCATTGAGACTCGCATTCTGGACAACCCGCGATGTGTTAGCAATTATCCCTAGGCAAACCCGGAAAGAATATACGGACATTCCATCCATCATATATACTCTTTAGACGAGCGCTGATGAGGTTTTTGTTAATTTGGACTGCCATTTGGCCCTAAAAACAATCCTTTTGTTGTCTGAGACTGCAGCAAAGAGCGAGGGCGCTGGCAAAGACTGGTGAGGCCGCGCTGGTGGCGGGAAATTTACTATAACGCGTTCATTACTCCAAGGCGTGTATTATGTCAGCACATCCTTCCTTGTCTGTGAGCCACCACCACCGTCCACAATGTCTGAACGTAAAGGTATGTGTCTTCTACATCGCAGTGCGCTCGTTTACTGATACGTTTTATCAGTATTGAACAAGTACTTTCCTCCGGACTTTGACCCTTCGCTCATACCGCGAAGAAAAGGGCCAAAGAACTCACAGCAGGTCGTCCGTCTCATGGCACCTTTCTCAATGTAAGTCCAACATCTGTGCTCCGTTCAGACACCCTTGCTGATCTCTGCTCTAGGCGTTGTAACACCTGCGGAGAGTACGTCTACAAAGGCAAAAAGTTCAACGCCCGTAAAGAGACTGTCGAAGGCGAAGACTACTACGGCATCAAGATCTTCCGATTCTACATTAAATGGCACGTACCATCCTAATTATCATTCCCAATTCTTACTGATCATATCTACAGCACCCTATGCTCTGCCGAGATTACGTTTAAAACAGACCCAAAGAACACCGATTACACAGCAGAACACGGGGCATCTCGGAATTTCGAGCCATGGAGGGAAGAGAAAGTGGTCGAGGAGGAGGACCGTCTTGCACGGTTAGAAGAAGAAGAGAACAACCCCATGAAGGCGCTCGAGAATCGAACCGTCGATGCAAAACGGGAGATGGATATTCTCGACGCACTACAAGATATCCGAGCCAAAAACGCTAGAAATGAACGAGTAGGACAGTCTGTTGATCTCATCGCGCGCATTAATGTGGAGGAGATAGAAACAGAGGAGGACCGACGGCGGAAAGAAGAAGAGGAAGAAGACGATAAGATCATACGAGAGGTATTCTCAAAGGTGTCTATGCCCGCCCCATCAGAAGGTCAATCGTCAGGCATAAGCACCTCGGATGGACCGTCCGCGGAAGGCTCGACATCACGAATCGTTACCGTCAAACGTAAAGCAGACGACGTCGAGCCCGACATCTATAGCTTACTCCCAGAGTCCACCCGAGCGCTGGTCAATTCTAAAACCGCTGCAGCACCAGCAGCAAAGAAACCCAAGCCCGATCTGAAGACCAAGCTGGGCATCAAGGTCGCGAAGAAGGGCAAAGTCGCTGTATAGGTTGTAGACTCTGGTCCCTAATATATTGTTGTAATGCTCGTTGTATAATATGGTATATTCATACATTGGATACCTGGTCCTGTAGATCGACCACGACCGCACTTTTTCCATTTTCCATGGCCGCATTGACTGAGATACGAGGTACCGTACCTATCGCACCGTCAACCTGCGATCCCGCAGCCTCATGAATGTGACCGAAGACATGCAGTCGACAATAGTTCAGATGCCTCGACCGGGATAAGAGTCTCTCACATCCGGCATGACTCCCTTTTTTCGTCTTGTCCAGTATCTTGTAGGGAGGCGTGTGGGTTATAAGAATCTCGGTATCGTTTGGTATCCGGTCATATATTGCTAGAAGGGATGACATGATGAATCTTGAGGCACGACATGACAGCAGCAATGTGAAGCATACCTTTGGCTTCCGTTCGTGACGTATATTGGAAAGCGCCTTCGACGTAAAGCGGGGCTGCCTTGTGGCATTTTCTTCGGTTTCACAATTGCTGCATCAACGACTGGAAACCTACCGGCGATCCGTAAACTTTCCATACTCTTCCTGAGGGTGATGTAAAGTGTAATGACTGGTGCTCGAGGTAGTACATCCCAAAAGATGCTTGGCTGTGCACATAGGCTCGAGCACGTTGAATGACCTGTCATCGAGCGTCAGAACTGCTATAATGTAGGATAGAGCTTGATAGTAAGACTGACTTCAGGACCCAAACCCCAACTATCGGATTCTCCCCATTTCTTATCTAGACACAACTGTGGTCCGTGGAGTACTCTTCAGAAGCAGGAAGACACTGCACTCGTCGTATATACCTACATCATGATTCCCAGCGACCAAACTAGCCAGCCACGGGCATTGCATGATGAGCAACCCACGACGAAATCGGATAACAGGCGTGCTCACATCTTGACAGGATGATCCAACGTTCTCAACCATTCGATGGTGGTGGTCAATCGGGGCAAACTCCCCCAACTACTCAAATCTCCGGCATGGAGCAACACATCCCCAGAAGGAACGCGATATGTCCTCGAGTGTGTGTCTGATATACAGACGAAGCGTGTCCAGCCAGGACCAGGATGAGGAGGAACCTCTGTTCCCTCAACATCTATATGGATGGAATAGTGCGTTTGAGTTTCATGTTTGGCGGACATGTTGCCAGCATCTACTACGGGAATGAGAATAATGGGAAGATGGCATGGTCGATGGGATCAAAGCTGTGTATGGCGAGTGCTGTGCGCTGCGTAATCGGGCCTGTCATTGGCACTTCCTAGTCTCCCCTAGGCAGATCAGTACAGATATGTGGTAGGAACGACTGTCTTCCTACTCTATCTAGCATATATACCCACTGAGATGTATCATTCTGCATTACTGCCCTTTGACATATAACGGCTTCAGAAGCGGACAGTAGTCTGGAACCCTGAGACTCTAGATACGGACCAGTATCAATGAAGCCTTCAAGTAGAGGAATACGTATCGATCCTCTTTGGAACTCACAGTGCCAGGGAGGTGGTAACTCGTAAAGCGAGGAGAGCAGCGACCAACAGACGCCGAGTCGTGATCAACATCTACGGGTGCATGCAGACTGGCACTTGTCACCAACTCATAAACGTATGATAAGACGTTCTTGATACCTTGCGAAGGTGAGCTCGACGGGGTGCTTCCTTGGATACGCAGCAGCCCTTAGCGGCATCGACAACATACGAATCCCTCACCTTGAGGACATCGAGACCATGAGTTCTAATTTCTCGTCAAGACCAGACCCTTTATCTTCCGAGCAAAGGCAAGTTGAACGATATCAACCGATGCTGTCAGGTTCGTGTATTCTCGGCAAGTGGCGACCCTGAGCACATCGAGTTCGGGAAATGCGGACAATGAGGCCTCGAGGATCGGATGGGGTGACGACAACCAGACAAACTCTCCGTCATGAACATTAACATTAACCTTGAAGCAGAGTCCATACATAATCCCTGCGATCGTTTCCCTCGGCGAATGTGATGATTAGTACACTGTTTCAACAAAAAATTATATTTCCCCTTCTCAGTGTACAGAAAGGCGAGCCTGTCAAGAATGTCAGTACTAGTCAGTGTCAGTGTCAAGCCGTGATAAGATAAAACAATAGCCGACAAAGATAAGCGTACATGTCAAAACTAGATCAGTTCAACTGTAGGTTAATCACAGGCTGCATATGATCAGCTACGGCTAATTTACACAACGCTGCTGCTACTACTAACCCTCCTTGTCCAGACACATCACCACCAAAGCGACTGACGATGTCCGAGCAGAACTTTGTCGCGGCTTTCTGGTCAGAGGTACTCAAGGACCGTCACAGGATGACCTCTCATCCAATTCCTTGCATTGACGGCGGCCACGCAAAATACTCGAGCGCACCAGAGGGCGGCACGATTCGTGCAAAGATGCTACAATGCACCCTCCAAGATCTCCCCCGCGACTCGGTTTCTCCATGTGGCTTTTACACTTCCATCCCAACGCCCAGACTAACCCCCACCCTTCATATTTGGATTCCGTACGTCGAAATGCACAGTCCCACTCATACAGATGCACCACCCGATGAATTGGGCAATACAGGAGATGTCTTTATTATAGAAGCAGCTCGCAAACCGTCCTTCTGGGTCAGAGGGCCCGGGAGGTGGTCGTCCGTCGACAATAACATTCTCTCCGAGCATCCCTTTGTGAAGGGGCACAAGGCTACGTACAGAGATGGAGCGATTGTATGGGAGAGACTGATGCCGCTTAAACCTGCTCGCCGCCCCCTTTCAAGGCAGCAGCCTACAGTCACTTCTTTCGGGCACCCCTGGCGGATGCCTCAGGCATCACTACTGTTCGCGCACCGACGGCATGGTGTTCCAACCGCAAACACGAGCGCAATCTTGCCTGCTTTCCTACCTCCCACTCCGATAGCGGGCAGTCGTTCGAGAGACCGTGTGTTTTTCTGCCATGCGGTCACTTTTTCCTTCTGATTCGCCCCACAGCCGTTGCTTTAGCCCCTAGCGCTGTATCACCCTCGCCTAGTAGTTTCTCTCTGCGTTCAGCTGGGAAAAGAACAAGTCGATCGGCTCCAGAGGCATCCCCCGCTGGGCGTGACCCAAAGCGCATGCGGCCATTCACCGAGGAAACTGAGCTCGTAGGCCAAGCGGTGAGCAAAAAGAGGAGCATATCCGGATCTGTGTCCAGCACACCCTCGCTATCCAATTCTGTCCCAATCGGAGGTGAGCCGGAAACCGATCCATGCATTCTCGCCTCTAATACACTTCATGAAGGGCAACATACCACTCCAGACGCACCTTTGAGGGCTTCCATTCCCGCAGCCTCTTCAGACGTCGAATCCCTCCAACTGTTGATCCAACAAAAAGGGGAAAGCATAACACGTCAAAACGAAGAGCTCGCCATTCTTCGCAAACGAAACGCCGAACTCTGCTCCGAAAAAGTAACCGTTACCCAAGAACGCGAGAAACTCGAGGACGAGCTCACGTCTTTGAAAGTGAATGGTGAATGGTTGGAGAAGGTCGTGGTGCAGCTACAAGCCGACCTCGCGGAGGTCCACGCCAAACTGGACCACGTCAGTGGGGAGATGCGAAAAGGTTCTGAGACGAGTAACACACTCAGCTCGAAATTGCGTGTTTCGGAGCAGAAGCGGTGGGAGACTAACAATGCACACGCGTTCTCGCTGGACGTCATCATCGGTCTTCGACATGCCTTATCGTGGCAACAGAGCAAGAATCGGAAGCTCAAGAAAGACTCCTACGAGAGTAGTCATCGGCACGTCCAGCAATATACCGTCTTCGAAGGCCTCATTCAGAGCGCGAAGGACAGCCTGCTACGTAGCCACGCCTCAGAGGCTATTTTGAGCGGTGACAAGGAACGGCTGCAGGGCAAACTTGAGGAGTCTCTCGCCATTGTAGAGGGTTTCCAACGAGATCTCAACGAAGAGCGAGCTAATTGTAGGAGGCTTCAGGATGAGGTACGAAGGCTGGAGGTTGAGGTGAATGCTCTGCTGGCGCAGGCTAAATCCGCGGAGGCGACGAGTACATTAGAGGCGTCGGCGCAGCTGGGTTCTTGTCACATCCAGTCTTTCCCTCCCCAGTTGCGTGCTAAGATCACTCTGTTCCTTGGTTCCAGTGAGGGATCCTATCCACTATTTAATATTCCGATAACCCACCCCGTTGTACTGCAGTTTATGACACCTTCTCGAAGATGCAGGATGAGCTCACGGTAGAGAAGGAGAGAGCTGTTTCAGGTTCGTCATGTTATACGTTAGCGCGGACGATCTCACTCACTGGCACGAATCAACACTGAACAGCGAATGAGATGTACGCCAACGAAAGAGACGCTCATGCAGAGTCCAGGAGAACTAGCGAGCAGCAGCTCGATCAGGGCACGTGCCGAATCTCCTTGCGTTATACCTGAACTCACCATTCTACAGTGACACAAGAACGAGACGCTGTTTTACGAACCTCACAGTCGTCTCAACGGGAATTATCGGAAATCCGTGAAATCCTCGGCAGACTTTCCCGACCTCCACTAACTTGAATAATGCTGTTAGGCCGCCGCTGGACCGGCTGGCTTTCGTTATGACTATCAATTATCATAAAGTAATCGTAATTTCAGTGGCTGACTGTCTTGATTCGTGGTGCTCCAATCTTGTATTCATCTCCAACGTCTCTATTCGGTCTTGGGGTCTTTATCCTAATTCACTTTTATATTTCATCTGTGCTCCCGCCTGTATCAAGGTCTCTCAGAATGAAGACGGCTTCTTCGACACGCATCTCCAATACATTCAACATCTCCCTTCTTCTCTCCCACTCTGTCAACACCTCCCGTTCCATACGACTCAGAAGATTCTCGTCCTGAGCGACGTCAGTTCGTTCTCGTTTTGCAAGGACGGCCTTGACATTGGATTCTTCTTGTTCCGCGTGTTTGCGTGCCCCGATGTTGAAGAGGGTTTTGTATAGACTTCCTAGTAGTGTAGAGTACGCTCTTGCGAGGTCGACATGCCTGGGGTGACCACGATTGTGAGCTCGTAAATTGTTATAATTGGAATTGTAGGATGGCTCACCAGAGGTAAAACATTCGCGTGGGATTACGATCTGCGCTCTTCGGAACCTCTTGAGTCGATATCAAAAAGTCGGAGGCAAGCGCCGATAGCAACGGTCGAACGTCCTTGCTGGCCATCATCGCCACCTTGGCTATCTGCCCCCCAAAAGAAAAGTATTAGTGGTGTCCTCGTCGAAAAATATCACGAAAATAAAGACGAAGCGAGCAGGGTCCATCGCCGTCGTCCGCGTCGAAAGGACCACTCACATGTTTCTCGTCCATCTTTCCAACGTCCAACAAGAGTCTCACGATCCGAACACCATTATCCCCGTGTCGTTCCTTCGCGACGGCTTCCAGAACACGTCTCCTCAAACGCTTACTGATGATATCGAACTCGACGTGAACTTTGTTGTCGCTGAGGGACACGTAGGACGCTGCTTTACCAGCGGGAGTAGGGTTGTCGGCACACGACAGGAGGCCCAGGTAGTCTTTCACTAGGGAGGCATTTGAGGGTTTCTTGGAGGTGGTGGCAAGTCCTGAGGAGAGATCGTCGTCATCGGGTATGTGGATTGCGATGGCAGCTGTGGACGTGGGGTCTTTCAAAGAGGGAAGAACGGCATGAGATTTCAAGATCTCCGGTGCGGGGGTGTGAGCGAACAAAAGTAACTACCTGAGCGTATATCAGAAACGGACTTTTGTTTTGACTCGGTTGCTTTGAGAGTGGCTCTCGTGACCAGAGCAGCGCTGTGATTGAACCGTTCTTCGACAGCCATTTCGATGAGCTAGTCTATTCTGTCAGTTAAGAGCGGCAGCATGAGGGTGTGGTACTGTACTTTGTTACGGATATGGGTGTTAAACTTGTCAAAGTTTACCCGGAAGTAGACGGCGTCCTACAAACACTGATGAGCGCGCTTTCTGGGGGACATGGGCTCACTTACATCCACCATATCTTCGACCACCTTGTTTTTCTACAACACCGTCAAGACACATAATCAGTCCCTCGATAAACTGCTCCGAACGCTAGTAATCCCACCTTGGATGGGCGATTACCTATTTGCTCTTTGGGCTTGCGTTTCTAAAAAAAACTAATCGATCAAACGACTTTCCTTGCGCAAAAGAGGTATAGAAGACATACCAGTCCAACTTTCTCTGCCTCCTCTTCCTCCCTTTTCAATCTCGCTTCAGCGGTCTCCTTCGCCTGCCGGAGCTCTTTTGCAGTGGGAAACCCGCTAATCTTAGCTTTCTCCTCAGCCTCGTATTTTATACGCTTGTCCCGTGGTGAATGATGTGAGAGGATGGTGGATGGTTTGAGGTATGATTCGGATACTAGTTTGTACAACGATTGCGAATACATGACGGAACCTGGGGCAAAAAAGAAGTTGGTACGCCAGTTTGGGCGGAAACGGAGAAAGGCGTACTTTTGTGGTCATAGATAGACAACCGTGATATGATATCTGGTGGGCGAAGCTTGCCATGATCTAGTATGAGTTGCACAATTTCTGCTCCCTGTGAAATGAGGGATAGCAGTCAGCCAGCCAGCCATGCGTTTTGTACACCAGGAAAACTGGTTCGAATAATGCATTACACGTACCGTATTACCGAACAGATTCTCCGCTTGCCAAACATATCGTCCAAACCTCAACCTCAAAAGACATTCCAACGTGTTAAACTCGAGCATTTCACCATCATCTTCCGTGTGCGCATGCCATAGAATGTTGTGCTGTATGAGCACGAGAATAGATGCTCGCACTGTGCGAGGTTTCAGCCCCGTGAAACGGACAAGTTGGGGCAAGGACAGTCTTCCTCGGGTTAACAAAGTGGACGTGACTTTCTGACCAGGTTATGAGGGATGTAAGACACTGGTTGGGTTGGCGTGTACTTACCGCTGTGAGGGGGCCAAAATGTGAATTGATGATCTGCGTACATAGATGGCATGTGTCCGCGTCGGCCATGATGAACGAAACTACGATGCAATCGACAGAGAAAATGACATGTAAGCCTCAGAAGATGGTATATTGGTAGTAGCAGGCTCCTCGTTAACATCACGTGATGGATCCTGTCACGTATGGCCTATCATCACGACAATCGCCGCCGTTCTCTTCCTTGTGGAGCCCATCCACCTGGAAAAAACATTTATGCTGATATGTTGTGTTAAAGTAACATACATATACACAATGATCAAAGTTGGTTAGGAAGACAGAACATGCATTTCTTCAAGTGACGAGTGATCGAGTGGAAACGCAAACTGTACATGGCAAAACATAATCAAACATGTTCTTGCCTTCAATCTCTCAAACCCCGTAGTCGAGGGCCGAAGTCGTCTCCTCGGCCCATAACCCCACGTCATGCCCATTATCATTTTGGTGATGCTGAAAAGGTCAGCAATATACAATGCAAAATAGACGGAGGGTAGACGGAGGTCATAAACAGATGAGAAACAACCTGTTGCAAAAAAAAAAATACTTGACCTTGCGCGGATCGGATCCGGGATGCTTGAAGGATGCGATGTGGATGTGGATGGGGATGGGGATGGGGATGGGATGCGTAATAAGTTAAAGCACTGCAAAGTGTGACGGTGCGTATGCACCATGTGTTGGCAGGCATAGTGAAGCAACAGCGCTGATGGCTGCAGTAATTATCACATCATTCGACCCGAGGTCGTTTGGAGCCTGTGAAGACGTTAGTTATGTGTGCCTGCAAACGTGTGAAAGACTAACCTGGTGAACTCTGCAGTTCTTCTGTGTATTCTTCTTCGGCAAGATCGACCTCCTCAAAAGCCCTTTTCGACGAGGCTTTACTTGAGAGCGTGGCAGAACTGTCATTCGAGACAGCATCTGGATCCACCCAGTATTCCTGGTCGTCTTCCCCTTCTGCGTCTGCGTCACCCCAATCATCCCATGTCTCATCGTTCTCAAGAAGAGCTTCGATGCCACCTTTCCCTCCACTATCGCTGGGATTAAATGTACGATCTAATTCAGCATCTAGAATTGCTGGGGTTAGCAAAGTGAGGAGCGCCATTCACGAAATAGCAAAGCATACCAGCTTCACGTTCAAGCATAGCGATGAAATTGGAATCCGACTCATCTTCTCCAGGGGGATTTTCCACCCTGGCCTTACTTGAATGTCGACTGCCCTCTGCTGGAGTACCTGGCATCTTATGAGAACGTCGAACCTACTAGACAAGCCGCGAACCACACTCACCATGGATGGTATCACTGGAAGACTCGCCTGCGGCTGATTTTGCTTTCTTTGTGGCCGAATTATCTTGTTCAACTGTGAGTGTCGAGGCTGAGTCGGTGCTGATTGAGCGATGAGGTAGGATATCAACAGACCTGATGGCAGCTCGCCTGAGCTCTCGCCGGGGACAAGTTCATCGATATCGGGCTCAAGGATTGCAGGGGCAGGCATCGGAGTGGCCGTGGCCTCGTGCTCCTCATCCTGATCCGACCCTGGCAAGATCTCCTGTGTGTCATCTACAGCCGTCGACGTGTCCTGCTCCCCTTCTTCGTAATGCTGAGCTTCACCATATTGGACATCTGTCGCCTCTCCAGCTTGTTCAGGAAGGTCCTCCCCATATCGTTCCTCATACTCCGCCAGCTGAACATAATTCAAATACTCAGTTTGTTCGCCCCCAAATCCTGACTCCTGACTGGTAACCGTTGCACCAGAATCGGAATCTAATGCTGCTAATCCATGAACTTGGTCGGCATCCAGGCTTTCGGACTGGACGGATTCGTCTTCATCGCCAGCGTTAGTACCCTCATAGCCGTCTTCATCCTCGAGAGCGTGTGCTGCTTCCCCAGCGATTTCGTGATATTCGGCGATGAGTCCCGGGACAGCCGAAGTGTTTTCAGCTTTTTCAGTTTCTTCCAGAACTTCTTCTTCTCTTGGAATGGGAGGAAGTGTCGGTTGGTGTGTCGGTTGGTAGATGGGTTCATCGGCCTCTGCGGATGGAGGGACTTCCAGAAGTTCGGGTTCGTTAGTGTTGGCGGTTTCTGCGGGTACATGGCTACCTTCTTCAACTTGGTCGTGCTGGGGTTGTTCTCCACCTTCAGTGTGTCCTTCTGTTAAATAGAATGTGAGCCATTGTAAAGAGAGCCAACAGAAAAGTGATCACGAACCTTCGTAAAGTTCACCCTCCCCTGTCTCGGTAGCCAGGTTCAGTCTCTGAACTTGTTCTTGAAGTGTATAGTACCGAACGATAAACCGAGGAACGCACGCGCGAAGGTGGAGGCGAAGAGGTCCTGCAAAGTCAGATCCGTCGTGTAAAACGTTGAGATCGTGTAAACTAAGGTCGCGCGAATGCACGTTGTCCTACATATCAAAATTCAGCATCGTGAATACAACTGCGGAAAAGGTAACTGACTTCAGAAACTATAAGCTGTAGATCGTAGGCGTCAAGGACGAGCTCTCCTTCGAAGCTGTGAGGGATGCGAGCAAGCAGTTCCTCATCCTGTCGCAACGCCTCAAAGACGTTACTCAGAGGTTCATAGTATAGAGTGGGGCGGCTGTCTAGGAGTAGCGAGTAGACTTTTGGCTTGCCCTCAAGAAATTCGTCGGATGTACTCTCAGACCCAGGTTCTGCTTCAGGTTGATTGAACAGCGAAAATTCTGGTTCCGAGGAAGCGGCGATAGATAGTAAAACAGCCGGCGGGGGATCGATGTAGACTCCATCTGAAATCTGGAGTGGATCAATGGTCTCTCCTTCCGTGACTAGTACCTGATCAACTGGATTCTCCTTCTGGACCGGATCACTGCCATCATACACCTCCTCTGCACCTGCAAGAGGCACTGATTCAATAACCGATAGCTCTGGATTTTCGTGCTGAGTGACTTCCGAGCTAGAGAGCTCAACAGGATGCTCCTCGGCGGAAGCTTGGACGTAAGAGTTTGCCTCATCATATGTGTCCGTAGGAGTCGGAAATTCGAAGGTGTGTTCGCTAGCATCGGCTACATCTCCTGTCGTCTGCTCGTGGAACTCACTACTAGGAGGCACACATTCGTGAGGAGCGTCAGCTGAAGGGGCTAGCTCCGAGGCAATTGCTCCTCTATCTAAATCCAAAGGAACGGCGTCCCCTGAAGCTACGGGCTCCACATGAGGTATGCCAGATACCGGGTGGTCAAGAGGTAGTGCGGAGGGCTCCAAGACGGTTGGTGACGACAACTGGGGACGTCCAGATTCAATAGAAACGTCGACGGATGGATGTAAGGGCCGATGAGGGACAAGGGGTGAAGGTGCATGCGACACGTCGTAAACTTCGACGTCCAGTGGCTCGTCTCTGTGATGATGATATTCAGTGGTGTCGTCCGTCATTTCGTATTCTGCGTTATCGCCTGCATATTCCTCCATGTCTACTTCTACGCTGGCATGTTCGCCGTAGGTAGAGATAGACGAATGCCCGTCGTGGTCCATCAGTGCCTCTACAAGGAATTCTGTGGATGCTGCGGTGTTCATTGGAACATCAAGGTCGTGGGCGAAGTCAAGCATTTGTGCATCGAAGGAATCGACTAATGGCAAGGCCGACATCGCAGCTGCAGCGAGCATCGGCAAATGGGAAAGTGTAAAGTTCAAAAAACAAGATGGCAGCGCTCATTCTCAGGTGGAGCTTAGGGCAAGCATGGTCCGTGCCAATCACGTGATTGAATTTTACCTTGGTCATTGACGACGACAACCGTGACGACGAGCACAAGACCTACCGACACAACGTGCATTGTAGACATGTCTTCTGAAAGACACTTGGAACCCCATGCGGTGGATACGCAATTTCTCGTGCGACGATCCATGACCAAGGGGTACGAGCTGTTCTCCCTACTCACCCCTCCAGCTTACATCGCCTTCATACTGGCACGCAAAGGCCGAGCTCAATTCAGCGTAAACCGTTTCCTTCGTGCGACATGGGCTGGAGGAGCCGTTGGTAAGCTCTCATGTGCTGTTTTCGCGCTTTGGCTGAGTCAGTGCAGGATGTGTCGCCGGTGGAGCGTTTGAATACCTTCGGTCCGCCAACTCCAGTGAAGCCACTGTAAGAAGCAGGCGCATGCGTAGCGCGTACGACGTATGTTTTTCACGCTCAACGTTGTGTGTTCCATGCTGAATGAACTTCCAGACCGCATCACTGCGGGCGGATGACCATTCTACTATTGGTTCATTGCTCTCTGCTGTCCTCACACCTGCTCTGCTCTGGAAGAGAGCGAACGTCATGAACTGTACGTGATGTTATTTCCCGTGACCACTTCCAGCTCATCTGTTTGTTGAAAGTGGTGCTAGGAGGCGCTGGCATTGGCTCCTCCATCGGTCTCTTGACGCACCACGGACGCACTCTGACAGGAGACCCAGCACCCACAGTCGAGGCCCCCGAAACCTCTGTTCCGCTGTAGGAATGGGCCTGAGAGATTAATATCGACAATTATCATCCGAGCGTGGAGCCGGGACGCACGGGTCTCAGTGGATTCGCAGCTGGATCGAACTGTAAACTTGCCCTCGCTTCCGGCGATACATTCTACTCTTCACTGTACATTATGCAATTAATTTCTCGCCACGTCCTTGAATCTGCCGTCCGCGACAGGATGAATGACAGGCAAATCCTCGCTATGACTCTTCCCATGGCCATTCTCGCCATTCCCGCGCCGAACTTTCTTTCCATTAAAGCAGTCGACACCACTCATGTGCTCTCGGGCTGTGATATTGATGTGATCCAGGTAGTGCGCCCGAGAACGCAGCTTATGCAGAATCTTCGCAGCCGCGTGCTGCCACTTTTGAGCGATGTTAGGCCAGTGGTTGTGCGCGTGTCGTTTTCTATGGTCCATCTCTCGCTTGACGACATGAGCAGTGTCTGTGTGCAGGTGATCCATTTCCTTGTTCTCATCACGTAGACGGACCAGCCTGTTGACATAGCGAGACCCTGCCCGAGAACAGAAACAGTGAGATGCTACTCGATAACTTATCTAGGAACCCACCGAGTAAGTACTTCCTCACGAGACTGCTCATCAATTGCCCGTTCTCTTCGTCGACGAGATAATTGTGTCCAAGCAGTGATGTGTATCCATCGTGCCCCTGAGCCATGTAATCCCTGGTCACGATCTTGTACATCCGTCCCGTGTTCTCCCGTTTGATGAATTCGCCATCAACAAGGACGGGCGTTCCGGTTCCAGAACCACCAGAGCTTCCTGAAGACCTACTCGGCGCCTCTTGTAAGAGCCAAACACCAAGGACACGTTGGCCTGCGGGGCGACGAGAATCCCAGGATACCTTCAAGCCGGATACGATTGGGAATCGTCTACATGCAAAGTTAAGTAGGGATCACAAACGAATCGCAAAGACTACTTGCCCCTCTTGTGCGGGGTACTTGGATAAACCAGCCTCGAGCGCGTCCCACAAGGCTTCTCCATCCAGCTCGATCACCACGGTCGGGTCTTCGAAAGGTACAACCTCGAGGATGTTCCCAAGGGTAATCTCGCCTTCGCAAGACTTCAGTACGCATGAGACGCGCTACCCGAGAAAATCCTTGCCTGGAGGATACACTGAATCACCCCGCAGCATCCCTCCACAGATAAGAACCCCATCAGAACCGCTGCCATATTTTGTGCACAACGCATCGTCGTAAGCATGTCTCACTACATCCGCAAACCAGTTTCCAGCCGCCGTCTGAGGACAAGAAGGGCATGAGCTGTCTGTAATGGCCGAACGAAAACACCTACCTCGCCTGTGCGCAAGAACTGGGATCGCAGATCTAGTTCCACGTCGGTGATACATACAGGCGCTTTCAGTGTGTCAGAGACCGACGACAACACCGATTTGAGGATTTTCTGCATTTTTCTGGAGGAGGGCATCCCGGGCTGAATCTTGTGGTGTTTACCTGGACGCGATTACGATGCAGTCACTCGACCCGTGGCAAGAGGTAAGATTAAGGAACGGACACGGACCATGAACAGCTTTGATCACCTTCCTCCTGATGCTGCCCGAAGGCATATCCTCAAGCTCTAGAGTAAGCTCACTCAGATCCCTAAAATCTGTGCCACTCTTGACCACAAGTATGTCGCCGTGGTCGTCCTGAGACCCAATGCTTGGCTTCGAAGTGTCATATCCCTCCCATGTTGTCATACCTTTGGATGCAAAGTAGACATGGTCGTGACCGCCCAATATGATGTCTACACCATGTTCGCCAGCAATCGGACGAGCCTTTTGAGCAGAGGGGGATGAGGCAAACAAGTCTTTGGCAAGTTGGATGTCCTGTATCAAGGATGAGCAAGCGCGCAAATACACGCAACGAGCTGATTACATTCGGGACACTACAGAGACGGTCAATATAGAACTTCAAGGGCGTCAAGGGCGTTTTACCGAGCATGGGTCAGTGCAATGATCAAATCACAGCGATGCTCCCCGCGCAATAGCCGTGACAATTCTCTACCAGTCTCTGCCATGTCCTGGAACTTGAAATTGGGTGGCCACGACGATACCGTGCTTATCCAATCTCTGTAAAACAAAGGGTGATCAGCTCGGCCTGCTGAAGGTCATTTGAGTGGTGTGTAGGACAAACTCTTCAACTAGGCCGATGATACCAACTCTAACGCCAGACCTCTCGAGAATTTTGAATTGGTGTAGATGCTCAGGGATATTGTTTGTGTTCTCATCGATTATGTTGCTCAGAAGCCAGGGCTTCGAGACTCGTGAGGTCGTCAGTACGAACCTAAGGCGGAGCATCGACTTACGAATTTCGTGTCCTCGACCAGTTTGGAAAGATGTGGGTATCCTGCAAAGTGTGAGCTCGGTGTACGCAACCACACGACACCGAGATGATTCATACCAAAATCAAAGTCATGGTTGCCTTGAAGGACACCTGATCAAACACACGAGACAAACCCAAGAACACGAGTACATACCCGTCAAAGCGACATTGGGTGCAAGTTCATTCATTACTGGAACCTATGCCAAGCCGTCAATTCATGCTCTCCACTAATCGTCACGTCCCCTATCGCATCTTACCATATGGCTTCCTCTAGTCACCGTACTTTCCACTGACGGGGAAAACAAGTCACCCGAGAAAAGAGAAAGCCCATCGCGTGCTCCATCTGATCTCACGCGCCACCTGCGTCGAATAGTCTCCAAGAGTGCAGCGAATTGGGTGACATCAATCGTGTCACCTCCAGGTGAGATCTTTTGAGGGGTAACGCGATAAACGTCGTTCCAGTGCACAATGGAAAGCTTGAACATGCTTTGGACTAGAGGTATCAAAGCGAAATATTGGATGGGCTTCCAAAAGGCAGCGGTTCGAATATCTCAGGCTGCCGGCGCTGGGCATTGGGCAAGATGATCTGGGCGCCATCGTTCCGAACACGCGTCACGCCCGAGTCTAGGACTCCATGATACAATTCTCAGAAAGGCATTAGGCAAGCATACTATGGTGCCTGCATCATGATGGCGGTGAAACACTACCACTACTACTACTACCACTACTCCGGTCAAGGCCTGACAATACTTGACATGGAGTTCATGATTTGTTGGTCGGGAAATTAATACAAGGGCTGGACAAGTGCCAGCGTCTGATACATCGGTGTGGAAGTGATACAAAGATAATATAGCGACGATGGCAATGTAGTATTCATCCCTCTCTAAAGGGATGCATGGTCACCCGCTCCGCTGTCAAGAGTGCTTGCAAATCACAGTGGTCGACAAAATTCACCATAGGGACAGCAAGCACAGGCGAAAGACTTTTCTGTATGCATGGCGACTTTGCAAACAGCATGTCTTAAGCATATCAGATTACTGGCATCGAGGGATGAGCGCTTTACGGGAGATGTGCATCAGTAACGGTAGCGAGGACTTGTCGGACGATATTCACGATAATATCTGAACGGCATTTCACACAACCCCCGATATATCTGATGATCTGATCTATTTGATAATTGTTAGACTGTACGGGCAGACCACGATAACTATAGACGTCGAGTAGCGGGAGTGAAACATGTCTGGGACGTCGTTATGATCTTGTGTAACACTCTAATCACGCACCAAAAAATGAGGTGGAGAGAAAATGAAAGCGGAACGAAAGCAGCAACTCATCCATCGGTTTAGTGATTACCGGTATCGTGATAGGAATATGACAGTGGCTGAAGCAGCGCCTGCAGCAAACGCCAACACGGGGAGAACGATCGTAGCAAGCGAGGAAGTGCTGCTGCTGGTGCCCATGTTGCGGTTACGATTGCGGTTGCGTTTTCCTCCCACCTCTTCAGGACTCAGCACAGCATTCTTCTCCCAACCATCATCCAGCAACCTCTTCATCATTGCGTTGTCTAGTAGCGCTAGCTCGCCCATTTCCCAAGATGTGCAAACATCTATCATCCACCTCATCCGGCGTTTTCCCACATCGCCGCCGACACCCGGGGCCCTTTCTTTGAGCTTTGACCTTAATTCTCCGACCTTTTCAATTGCCTCCCCAGCATGTTTTGGGAGGCTGTTCTCGATCTTCTTCCTGATGATGTTGGCCAGCTTCGGACTCTGTCCATTGGTAGAAATCATTATCTGCAATGGACCATCGCGAACCTGGGAACCAAAGTAAAAGTCGCAAGACTCTGGAATGTCTGCGACGTTCACCGGAATCTTGCGCTCCCTGCACAGTGAACAAATGACGCGAGACTGCGCCACGTCATCGATAGCAGTCAGCACCATGTCGACACCGAGGAGATCCTCTGCACCCCCGAAAAGGCGATCATAGTACGTTATCGAGTATGGGCCATTGATGAATTGCTTTGTAAGTGGATGTAAGCCTGTGCTTGGGCAAATGATAGTAATGCGGGCGTCAGCAACGAGAACGGACTCGATACGACCAGAGGCAACGTCCCCGCCGCCTACGATAAGGACATGTTTATTCTTGAGTTGCCAGGCCAGCAAGAGTGAGCCGCCGCCCAAAGTAAGCGACTTCGAGGACATCTTGGTCTAGATCAGAAGGATGATGAGGGTAGCCTGGATCCAGGTGGACGACGAGCCAAAACGGCTGTGAGAATGTACTGATGGTAGGGAGCCTTTCGAAAGATCAGCAACTACCAACTGGTGTGCATGGAAGTGATAATTGCCTACAGTGGTAAGTTGAGGTGCGACTGGCGGTGTGCAAAGTGAAGTAATGAGTCGCGGAACTATAAAACTTTGTGACTATGGCGATGCTAGTGTACACAATTGTGCTGTAATGAAGGCGTTTCCCTCGAATCTCTTTATCTTGCTTTCGTCCGTCTCTTTCTCTTTTTTTTTGCGAGTCATTTACTGTCAGACCATCTGTAATATCTGTCGCTGTGTATCGCATCAGTCGCATCAAGGAGACCACAGCCCATCAATTTTTATTTACAATATTGGCTTGCACCGCACAATCGCCTCACAGCGACTACATAACCCGTGTGCACTGACCTTCTTTCTCACCTTATCCTTTCTAACTCCTTCTTACGCTGCAGGCAGCCCTTTAGGCGTTGATCGTCTTTTCGTCTAATTCCAAGCTCTAGCTCCTTGGCACTCTCCGGAAGAGTTATCTGATAATTCTAAACCAACTTGAAGCAAGCCGCATCAAATTCACTCTTTTCTGTCACCACACCTCTGAGCCAAAATGTCCAAGCATCTTATGCTCGTATGGTCCTTTTTTGATTTCTGCCTTATGGCAGCAGGAATCATATCGCTCGTTTTCTCTGTCATCTGGCGCGACCCAGACCTGCTCCTCAAGCTCACCTTCAGTCCCACTGATCTTACTGGTAAGAGCATAGTCAACAGCTACCATCACCCACTTCATCCTTTCTCGCAGGTGGAACTGTTTTGGGGGTAATGCTCCTAGTAACATTCGCCCTGTCGCTCGTCCTCGTTGCTCAACGGGGGAAAACACCCCTCGTCATCCTTAACTGGTTACTCTTGATGGATGGAATTGCAATTCTCCTCGTTGGTACATACGTCTGGTTCTATACGCTGCACGAACGAAACAATTACCACACGGTATTTGGAATGGAAAGCAATGCTACCAAGATCGAGATTCAAGACACGGTGTGTAGCTATGGCATGACGTCTTATCAACCACTCATCCATGGGTTCACGAAATCAACAGCTCAAATGCTGCGGCTATTTCAATGCCACTGACGAGGTCGCGTTTGGTGGTGACTTCTGCCCTAACCAAACTGCAGCCGTGGCTGCAAACAGTTTCTGCGTTACCCCGATCACCCACTTTGCGGACATGACGTTGAACCTCGTTTTCAGGTATGTACTATATCTCCTGTCAAAATACGACAGGTACTCATGTTGAATTACAGCACTATTTACGGGTTCATCGCCATCGTCATTGGGCTCTTCCTCGCTACTATGTGTGTCATCAGCAAGGTGAGCGAAGCGCAATTAGGTCGGCTTGCCACGAGGTATACTAACAAATGGAACAGAGACAAGAAGTTGAGCGTTTCGAGAAAATCGACGCTAAGAGAGGTGGCCGGGGCTTCGTGTAAAGCCATCAACCTCTGCTCCCCGGATGTGTCCGTAACTCCCATCTGTCCTAGCTTTCTCGGAGTTGGAGACGTTTGAATTTCAATGCAGGATGCCATCATTATCTCTTCGTTCTATGTTGGTGTGATCTTGTGGCTAATTTGTGATTTCCTGAAGCGCAAGACGCATTCCTTGAATTATCTTTCATTTGCTGTATTTCTATAGCGCATTCTGTTGTATTTCATAGTTTTCAGACGCCTTTTCGTCGTGGGTGCTTGGATTTTGTGTATGTCAAGCACAGGATATAAGATCGAGAGAAGAAAGAAAGTGAAATGTGTGTGAGCGTCCAAGTATAAAGGATGGCACTTGCAATATTACCCACAGGCTCAGTTGCACGATCCTCTCCGTTAGGAAATCCCCTGAAATTTTTCACTGCCCGCTCCATCCAAGCGACCACGCTCCTTTGACTACTTGTCTATGACGACCAGTTAGCAAGAGGCTACTGTATCGGCAGATCACCCCAAATACCCACCCATGCCCAAAGCACGAAAGAAGAAAACACCCATCACCGCGACCGCGACGTCAGACAGTGGCAGTACTAGTAGCAACCCACACACCACAAGAACGCTTATCAGGCGCTTTCATGTGTTACTCAAGAAGCAAAGACAACTTCAGAAGAACATTTCAAGTGCGTGTAATGCACAGGAGGTACAAGAGGTAGAGCGTGAGATTGAGGAGATGGGAGGATTGGCGGCGTATCAGCGAATGTCGAGCATCGGACAGGGCACTGATCGGGGAGGAGGGAGCGAGAAGGTTTTGATGAAGTGGCTTGTTGGTATGGGTTCGTCGAAGAGGGATGGAAAGGGGAAGCTGAGGTATGTAGGTGGTCCCTCTGAGGTTACGAGAGTCCGCTTGGATGAACGCGCTGACATTCATATTCGAATCCTCAGTCTACTGGAAGTCGGAGCACTGAAGCCAGATAACTATGTCTCATGTGCATCGTGGATAGACACAACACCGATGGACCTCAGAAGTCGACATCCGGCTATCATCGAGCAGGATTTCCTATGTATAGATGTGAACGAACATAGGGAGAGGTGGGACATCGTCAGCCTCAGCCTGGTCATCAACTTTGTGCCAGAACCCAAAGATAGAGGTATTTTTTTTGATTGAACGCTTTCCTGTCTTCGTATAGCTAAAATGTGCAGGTCGGATGCTCACCTTGGCGCATACGTTTCTTCGCTCATCAGGCTTGTTATTTCTTGCTGTATGTGTTTACAATCCGCTACGTGACTGTATACCTTACTAGGCTCACAGCTCCCTCTACCATGCGTTGAGAACTCCCGCTACCTGACATTCGAGCTCCTTCAGTCTCTCATGACCGCGATTGGCTTCGTAGAAATCGAGAAGAAGTGGAGGCAAGGAGGAAAGATGGCTTATTGGCTCTACAGGAAGGTACAGCCAGATGGTTCATCAAGCCCTCGTGAATTCAAGAAGAAATCAGTCTGTCGGCAGGGGAAGAGGAATAATTTTTGTATTCTCCTCAAGTGACGGTTTCGTATTCTTAGTTCTTCCGCGTTTGATCTATCCTCTCCCACTGAATGATTTTATCAGAATTACTGTCCCTGGCACGAAAAGATGCTCTGTTCCGACGGTGCTGTATAGCCGTTAGAAACGCATGGAAATTTATGTCCTCTTCACGAGTTGGCGGGGATGACAATAACCTGCTGGTTAATCTAGTGGATGTGTTCGCACCACTCCGTGTTGTTGTCTCCAACAGTTTGTACAGGGCTCGGTGGGATGACGTAATCACTCCTCCATCATATTTCTGGTGAGGTCCTGGGCGCACCGTGCGGAAAATGATAAGCTAATTCGATTTCGGAACGCATGCTCGCGAAGGCAGGGGCTACTATCTCGTCTGCAAAAAAAAAAAACCAAGCACGCAAGCTATCTCCAGTGTACTCACCTCATAGCGGTGGTAAAATTTCGGTGATTCACCCGATGGCAGTGAGCAAAAGCCCAACCTCCGAGCGACTGATTGAATCGCTAGCAAGGTCGACTGACTACGCACAAGCATGGGCACCTCACTTTTGGACGTAGGCCTGAAGTGGGATGCTCTGTCCCGAAGGCTTACTAGTCTAACAAGGGTCCCGAGCCCGCACGGATAGAGGAACCTAGGCATAGTCGGATCATGATGCATGATAGGCCATGGTGTAGAGACTCTAAAATTTCAAAATTCATGATAATTGCTTCGCCCTTGATATACTCTGGTGAAGAAAGGCTGATAGGCTATAACTGGTTCTTTCGTGATGCTACTGAGGGAACGTGGCCACCCTCATGTCAGGGTACCCTGCATCCGTCGTGCACGGTCTTTTAGCTGGTTTCCGTTTGATGG
Source organism: Gyrodon lividus (assembly GCA_014904945.1). NCBI lineage: Eukaryota > Fungi > Basidiomycota > Agaricomycetes > Boletales > Gyrodontaceae > Gyrodon > Gyrodon lividus. The sequence goes on along the minus strand of MU127417.1, from coordinate 912,644 downwards.
AGGACTGACCATACCAACGAAAAACACACAGCAGAAAGTTGAATAGAAATTAGGTAGTTTGTCGTGAAAAATGGTTTTCCTGTAAGCTCGAGGAAACGTTGAAGAATGCGTGTCGAAAATTTGTGATTCCTGTGACGCAAAGGTGGTGTGGGGTACTCCGTCCTTTCTGGTTACCATCTTTTCCTTGTCATTGTCGTCGCCGTTGTCCTTGTCGTCGTTCACCAAGAATCGTGTCAAACGTCGTCGTGAAAGGCATTGGTTGTTTGTTGGCAGCAAACATTGTCAAGTGTCACAGTCGTCGCTCTAGACGATGCTCACAACTCCCCGCCTCGTCTTGAACCTCAAGTCCCCCGCACAGGGCCAACAACTCAATCACCAACAACAACACCAGCAGTATTCACAAAATACGTTGACTGCTTCTCAGCAACGCGACGTTCTTCATCGGCTCAACGGTCCTTACCACCCTCAAAATAATCCCGGCACTTCGACTTCTCCACCACAACATTCCGCTCCAAACCAAACAGGCCCGCCCAACATTCACCATCCACAGACAATCCAAATTCCCATGCTTGGCACGCTCCAGGTGCCTCAGCCTCAACCCAATCCACAGGGAAATCAAGGCCCACCTCCCCAGCAGCAACAACAGAATGTACTAGGCCAGCCAGGCCAGGGCCAGGGTATCCCACCGCCTCCACCCCAAAACGGCCAGGACTTTACTTTGTCGGGTGTGCTCCACTTTTTGCAGACCGAGTGGCGTCGGTATGAGCGCGATAGAAACGAGTGGGAGATCGAGAGGGCTGAGATGAGGGTCAGTGTTGTTGAAGCTACTGCGATTTTCTTTCCACATTTCCCTGCTCTATCCTCTTCCATGATTTGAATGTGTCTCCATGCTGGCTTTTCGCTTGTCGTGCCTTTTTTCCCTTTCTTTCCGCTTGACCTTCCTACCTCTTTGTGATGTCGTGTGTCACAATGCTCATCATTCCCTCTTGTAGGCTCGCATCGCCCTCCTCGAAGGAGAACGTCGTTCATTCGAGAATGTCAAACTCGACCTCATGCGACGTATCAAGATGCTTGAATATGCACTTCGCATGGAGCGGTAAGTCCTCCCGCCCTCTCAACGACACCACGCACACTCAGCCCCTCCCCTGTCCCACTCTCGTCATTGTGTTTTCTCGGACGTTCCATGAAACTGTAGTTCAAAACAGCTTGCCCCACAATCAACAACGGTTCCCCCGTCCAAGCTGGCTGCTATCCAGCAAAGTGCAAAAGATGACGCACAAAGTCATAAAGATGGTAGCAGCGGAAGTTCACCTCGTAGCGACGGTATGACATCTTCCTTATTACTTGCAGAGAAAATGCTAATAACATCTATGCATTTGGTTGACAACTTAGACTCTCCCCTTCCAGCTGAACGTATGCCAAACGGCGTCGTAACCGTTCCTGCCCGTCTCCCCTCCTGGACAGGCACAACCTCAAACCCACCTCCCACCGTTGCTTCTGCTCCCTCCGTAGGTGCCCTGGGAAAACCTCCACCCGGACGCGACCCAAAATCCCGTGCAAGAAGCCGAGACTACCTCAAACAATGTCTTCAAGAAATCTCCTACCTTACCTCTCCCCAAGCGATGAATCCCCTTCCCAATCGCCCGCTTATCTCCAACACGAACCCGAGTATGGGCCTTGGTGGGTCTGTTATGAACCCTGGATCCGCAGGCAGTGTCGGCCTGGGTGGCGGGATGGGTGGGGGTATGGGCGTTACGCAAGCACAGGGTATAGGCCAGGGCCAGGGGCTTACCCCCTTTGAAGCGATCTATAATGGACGCCCTAGAAAACAGCTCCCAGATGCAGCTGGTCCCGGGATGGGCGGTGTTGGTAGTAGTGTACCAGGAAAAGAATTCCCGATGCTCGGAGGCGGCGCTGGTGTTGCTGGTATAGGACTTATGACCGGCCCTCCGGGTGCACCTGCTACTTCAGGCCCGCTTGAACGCGGGAATCCGCCCGCTGTGGCCGGATTGTACCAGCAGCAGCAGGCTCAAGCTCCGACCCAGGCCCAGGAGAACCAGCAACGGGGTCCCCCTCAGCCACAGCCACTTGCCCAACCGCAAACGCAGCCTCAGCAAGATCAACAGGACAGTGTTGCGCAGGCACCCGTACTGCGCACCGGGGAGGCAGAGGTGTTGAAACAATTGACGGCAGTCTTCCGACCTGATGATGCAGGAGAATGGAGGGAGAAGCTGCGTTCATCGTATGAACAACAGGTTCAACAATGGAGGAGTGAAGGTGAGGACGAGGAGACGGAAGATGTTGGAGAAGAAGAAGACGAGGGCGAGGGTGTTGGCGTTGGCGTTGACGAAGGGGAGGGTGAAGGTGCAAAACTATGGAAGCCTAAAAGGACATTGAGGAAGTAGGTCTTTCACGTGATAATACTACATACATTGACGGAACTGACACCTGCGTCTTCACTTCTTAGCCACCTTGATGCAGTCCGTGCACTTGCGTTCCACCCGACCGAATTATGTCTCGCAACTGGTGGGGACGACTGTACGGTGAAGATCTGGCGAATGGACGTTGCTAGTTTGGCGTCCTCCGTGTATGTCCCGCTCACTTGGCTATTTCACATAGTTCAATTACTCATGCCTTTACAGTGCCCGTGCTACGACAGAAAGTGAGCCTCAACTCACTCTTCGTGGTCACTCCGCCGCCATCACGCGCCTGGTGCACTCGCCAGTACGGCACCTTCTGTACAGCGCTTCCCTCGATTCGAGCATCCGTGTCTGGGCACTTCCTTCGCCCTCTCACACGACATATGCACCCTACGACGAGTCCTCCGCTCGTGGCGAGCTCATCGGCCACACCGATGCTGTATGGGACCTCGCACTTGTCAGGGAGGAAAGCGCGCTCGTCAGCTGTGGCGCAGAAGGTACTGTCAAGGTATGGGATGTTAGTGGCCCGGGACCCGGTTCTCTCCGGCTGTCGTGGGGCTACTATGGTACTGACAGGGAAGGCGGGGACGACGAGGATGAAAAGGAAGGCCCTGGCGCAACAGCGGTTGAGGCAGTCAAGACAGACTTGAAGAAGGTGGCCGTGGCATACCAGAACGCAGTCGTGAAGGTGTTTGATATCGAGACTGGCAAAGAGGTATCGCGATTGGCTACGGATGCTTCGTACGGTGTGTTATTTTTCCGTTCCGTCTTGTCTGCCTGGGGATCCCTTTTGCTCAGACTTGAACCTGTCATGCAGACGGAACGCCTGCGACCCAAGTTAACCAGATTGTCTCACATCCGACGATGTCGTTCCTCGTCACCGCCCACGAGGATAAGTTCATTCGTATCTTCGACATCAACACTGGTACGATGCATTCGTTCTATTCGAGACGAGACCTATCACCCTGACCTCCTGAGATTATAGGGCAATGCACACACACGATGCCTGCACATCTAGACGGTGTCACGTCGCTTTCTATCGACGCTGCTGGGTTCTCACTGGTCTCGGGTTCGCACGATTGCTCGATACGTTTCTGGGACCTGCTCGGCTCGCGGACATGCACTCAAGAATCAACTATACACCGAGAAAAAGCGAAAGAAGGGGTCTTGGATGTAGAATTCCACCCCTCTTTGCCGCTCATGGCAAGTGCAGGTGCAGATGGTGTCGTCAAACTTTATGCATCGTCATAGCTTTACATGCACTTCACGCACACGTCTAGATACGATTTTACCTAGGTATGCTCACTTAACCCCCACGTTGACACGGCTTTCATGTTATAGATCGTTGTTCGTTTGTCGTACGTACGCATCAAAGGACGGGAATTCTGATCATATCATCACATGCATTGGCTTTCTCTCCCCCTTGTCTACGCTCGTGTATCCACAGTTGTTTTTCCTTTTTCCTTTGTGTGCCGTTCCTAGTCAGTCTGCAACTGATTATCTTGACCCTCACGAAACAACGTCCAGCGACAATGCGCGACTTATTACTAGTGGAAGGAGATAGCAGATCGAAGTACGAAAGTGTCAACATCAACCGCTGACTTGTATCGATGAGTACAATATGGGGCTGTAATGGACATCACAACCGCGGGTAGAAAGGTTAAAGCTACAGTGTCTAGGTATACAGTGGGGAGGGTATCGATCAGATTCTTCAATATATAACCCAAGGAATAAATAAGGAGGTCTATTTCGGAGAAAGGTTTATATTACTGCCAAAATATATATCAGTAAACATCCAAGATCCGTCCGAGGGTTGTCAGGGGGAAGGAAGAATACTCACCAATCTTCATTCCCTGGTCTGCGGTAAGTAGCTCTAAACCGAGGTCATGCGGCGCCAGCAGCTCTCGGCACTGATCCCCAATGACGTGGTTTATTGGACGTTCTGTGTTGAAGTGCTCTTTGCAGTGCATGATGTACACTCTAAGACCCTTGAGCGCGCCGTGTAATGCTTCGGGGGGCAGTGGGTTCCCTTTTTGTTTCTTCCTGGGCCGTAACCTGGTCTTCGTCCCGGGGAGTTTGCGAGCGAGGACGACCTCCGTTGCGAGCGTGATCATCTCCTGGACGAAATGATCGGGACTTAGATGACCCCACAACAACTCATTCGGCCGCCCTGCGGGGTACGAGCACTCGATGAACACTGCAGAGAGGTCATGTGGGATCTTGGGCGCAGCCGCCTTCCATACTGCAATGTTCTTGGGCCTAACGGCAACGCTGTCGGGCTCGACGTCGCCGAAAAAGATGAACTCGTGCTGGGTGGGTACGTGCTTCATGAAGAAACACGAGCTCTCATAGTGCCCCAGGTCATTCTTGCCGTGGCTGATCGTCATGCTGCGCACTGTGATGTCTGGGAATATAGTCCTGTATTTACCATCGGCGTGGATGCTGTGCACGATGGAGAGTTTGAAAAGGGTTTAGACTATCATGGGGACACGAGACTCACGGATGGTAGACCAATCGGAATAACGGGTCAGTCTCGTCATAGGTGGCTAATCTCGGCCATACACGATTGGAGAAAATAGTCTCAAGATCTTTGAGGGTTTGCGGGGAGCCATATATCCGTTTGCTGCCACCGCCAAATGTGCCTGCGGACATAACCAAACTGCTTATGTGGTCGAGATGGGCGTGTGTGAGGAGAAAACATCTTTCGGGCCCGTGAGCACTCCACCCGTGTGCTCTCTTGGAAGGAAACGTACTCACTTGACATTAGAGTATACGGTGAAGGGTGTGATCTTTTGGGAGGGATTCTCGTCTGCGGGGCGCTCGCCAAAAATGTTCGGGTTTCGTTTCATGATATGCCTAAGAGCGCCATGCCCAGACCCTGCGAGGCGTCAGGACATACAGAGCACAAAGGCACCAGTGGTGCTCACCTGCTTCGAGTGCTATGATACCATTGTCCCAAGAGGTGTTATAAGGCTTGACCAAATACCTGTTTAGAATGTGCTCAAGTAAGCCCGGGACGGACATCAGTGGTGGTGGGTGCGACATACCCAGATAAGTTGGTTTCGTCAAGACCGCCGCCTGAGCCCACGACAATGATATCGAATGCGGGCATTAGATACTGGCGGTAAACGAGAAAAGGATCAGGGGTAAATTCCTTTGGGAAGAGAGACGAAGGGGAAGTTATATAGCTTGCTGAGATTCTAAAGTTGCGGGGTCTTGGACTTGGACAAGTTTCTCCACTGCGTGTGCTCAAGGCACATACTCACTTCGGCTAATTAACCAATCATAAAGCCTCACCGCGATTCATCCGTGTCCGTTTGTCTTACTTTCGACCTGTCTCAGTGGTTCAAACACTCAAGGCAGTCCACCGCAGCATCATATAGCCAGCCTGACTCGACCGCTCTCAATGCCAAGAAAAAGGCCCTTTACAGAACAAGACTCACATTGTACCGCGTCCTCGTAGAACAGGGAAATGAAAATCACGAAACCACAAGGAATCAGAGAGACAGTACAACAGGGTGGAGCGCGGCGCTCAATCTCAAGGCATGTCGACCGATAACATCCCAGTTAAACAAGGCGCCTCGTGCACAGTGGACATCGATTCAGGCACTACAAGCCCCATAAACGTGAAGGGAAGGAAGGAAATGTATCAAGGGTCAGTTTGTTCCGTTGTTCTTCTACGTTCCTCTCGGCAAGTCCCTCTCTTGTGCTTGTGAACTTTCCTGTGAGATCAAGAAGACGGCAAATTCATCGAAAGAAAAGATAAAGAAAAATGGGGAATACGTAGGAATGAGTGTGCATGTATCGGTGTGTGTTCCGGAAAGATCAAACTGGGTCCATTATTTGAAAGGAAAGGCCACGTAAAATCAAAAAGAAAAAACATATTACAGGCACGAGATCACTGATAACATATTGCAATGCTCGTGGTCAGTCTCCCGAGATCTCATTGCACCCCCAGTAAGCTGTTCAATGCTTTTTGTACGTCATAATCGTGCGCTTCAAGTGCCGCGACTGCTTGGTTGCGACTGAATCCCATCGCAGACAGCTGCTTGACTGGCTCGACGTCGTCCGCGACAGCTGGTGTAACAGCTTCTGGTTCTTCGACTGGCGTAAGATGTTGTGCCAAGTGTGATGATGGCATAGGTGGCACCGAGTCCTGTTTCTTTTTCCTGCCAAACGGCAGGCGAATCTGAAACATAACATTCGATCAGTCATTTGTCAAAAAAGGGGCCACATGCGATGAGGACAGAACTTACACTAAGCTTGGAGTGCCGTGGGGGTGGAGCGGGTTTCTCTTGAGGAACTTCTTTGGCTAATGAAGAACTCGATGGCCGCTGCGTCTTCGGAGAAGCAGCCCGAGGTGGGGGCGATGTAGCTCGTGGCTGGGGAGAAGCTGACCGTATGGACATTACGCGGGGGGAAGAAGGACCCCGTGGCGACATCGGAGGCGATACAGTTGGGAACGCCTTCCCAACGTCAGAGGGAGGAGGAGAGCTTGAGGTCGTGAACACCTTTGAAGAGCGCGATGAGAACGACTGATCGAGCTTCAGGGCCTGAGAGGCTCCAACTCCTCCAAACGCTTCTTCGAATGAGATACCGGCTAAATTTGACTGGTTCGCCCCCGGCTTCTCAGGCCTACTCGTCTGAACGGACCAGGAGCCTGATGAGAAAGCATCATCAAGTGTGGCCAGTGATGCCGGTTGTGCAAGAGCTGCTTTCGGGGCGGCCGGTGTGTCACCATTCGCGGACTGGAAGAAGGGATCTTGCGTGCCATTCGCAGGAGCAGCTATAGTTTGGCCCGTCGTAAGGCTGCCATTCGCAGGGGTAATACTAGATGTCATTGCAGATGGAAATTCGGGTTCTGACCCTGTAGCAGTGATAAAATCAAAGTTGTCTTCAAATGCAGAGTCGAACGAGAAGCTCGAGGTCGTCTGCGTGGGCCCGCTAGATGGTGTCTTTCCGAAAGCTTCATCAAAACTATTCAAATCGCTGCTGCCCTTTCTGGGCACGTTGCCAGGTTGTGTGGCGGAGGCAAGTCTCTCTTGGACAAAATCAGGTGACACAGCGGGCTTGGTCATGGGTGCGCCAAATGCGTCAACCGCAGGTGAACCATTTTGGACTGAGGTAGTGTTGTCCGTTTGCGGTGCGGTCTCTTGAGACGTTATTACCGCTGGGGCATCATTGGTAGCACCGAAGATCTCGTCAAAAGTGCCAGGGGTAGGAGATAGCGCAGATTCATCTCTGGTCGAGGCAGTCTCAGCGGAGTGACTCTCCTGATCCTGCGAAGTCTCCTGGTGGTTTTCTTCCTCGCTGTCGCTGTCGCTATCACTATCCATCTCGTCAACCTCCAACTCATGAAGGTCGGTGGAGAGGTCAGTCTCTTTTCCGTACCCTCGTTGGGACGATGGCTCCGGAATGCCGTCCAGAGCAGGGAAATGAGCGGCAGCAGAGTCCAACGAGGGAATATGCGGCGTATCACTGCCCTGAGGCACAGCTGAGACGCTGTTCGGAGGTGTGCTGAACTGTTCATCACTCGTGGGTGACGAGACAACTTCACAAAAATCCCCAGATGTCGTCATGACACGAGGCGTGCTCGCATCTAGATCTGACGCGTCGTTATCCGGTGCAACTTCGGGGGGTTTCTGAGTGCCCGAGCCAAAGGCCTGTGTGAAGCCAAATGGATCGTCCTGCGATGCGACCGTGGCAGCAGGGGGAGCCAGGCCAGGAGGAGCTGGTGTCGACGCATTTGAGAAGGACCTAAAAGGCGACTGTGACTGAGGAAGTACTCCCGAGGACATTGCCAGCCTCTCGAACGGATTGTTACTCTTGATGCTGGAGGGACTCATGGGACCACCACCCGTTATGTCAGGAGTGATCGGCAATGGCTGAGCAGCAGCAAATGCCAGTGGATCAGCGGAGGTCTTGGTCTTCTCGATTTCAGCCTCGGCTTCTTCTCGTTCCTTAACGATGTTGGCGAGATCGCCTTGAGCCTCTTCAAGCTCTTTATCAGCCTTTACTTTTTCGGACTCTTTCGTCGCGAGCTGCTTTCGCGCGATTGCAAGAAGACCTTTTTGTTGCTTTGCATCTTTCTTGGCTCTGTCGACTTCTTGTCTGCCCGCAGTAATCTGGGCGGTGACTTCTGCCATGCGGCGATTGAGATCCCGAACTTCCTCTTTGTCGCCAAGGAACGATCCTTCAAGTTCAGCTTTCTCCACGCGAACAGCGCTGAGGTCGCTCTCACTCCTGATCAACTCTTCTTGGACTTTATGTATCTCCGCAGTCTGAGCGGCATGGCGCTCCCGGAGGGTGTTCAACAATGCTGTCTCAATCTCGAAGGATGCCTTGGCAGAAGCGAGTTGAATCTGGAAGGCGGAGAGCTGAGCCCCCTGATCGGATAGTCTCGTTTCCAGAGCCTCGCGCTCAGCCTTGGCGGTCTGCAGAGACTTTTCAGTGGAGTTGAGCTGGTTCTGGACGTTGCCGATCTCTGCAGATTGGTCCTGTAAAGGTGGAGATGCCTGTGTGTCGTCATCGTCCCCAAGTAGATCCTTGTGAAACGCTGGGGTTGATCATGGATATGTCAATTTCCGTTAACTTGAAAAAAGCGAAGCGACAAAAAAACATACATGATTGGATCGCTGCACTGCCAAAGGGATCCTCTGAAGCTTGCGGTGGACGGGGAGCTGGGGGTGGCGTGAATGCTCCAAGCTGCGCGCCGGTCGACTGAGGATGAAGTATGTTATTATGAGGTTGAGTGTTCACAGTCGAGGTTGGAGGGGAATCGTCCCACAGGAGATCACGTGGCGGGTCCGAGTATTGAGGAGGGGGTGCAACGGGGAACGGTGCGGAAGGACCATGTGATCGCATAGAGGGAGGTACGAGGGATGGTGGTAGTGTCTCTGGAATTTTCTTCCCCGAAAGTTTGTCTTGGATTAGATGCATCGCTACCGCAAACCCATCCCGTGTCAAGCGACCATCATTGTTGACGTCGGCAAGATCCCTTGATGGAAATCGTGAGATTATATATGGAGATCATTGAAAGAAAATTAGGCATACCAGACTTGCGCCAGTACATCTTCTGGTAGCTTGGACTGCAGCATGAAGGGTACAGCAACGTCTCCTTCAATAAAGCCTAGCTTGTGCGAGTCCAGGGCATCAAAGAAACGGTCAGCAGTGGCCTTGCCGGCAGGAGTCACGTCCCACTGTCCTATTGCTTGCGGAGCCACACCAGGGAAAGAAGGCACTGCAAGATTCTGGCCAGCTAGAGCAGGGCGCTGGGAAGGAAGTGCGGGAGCAATATTCGGTTGACCCGTGAAGTTCGTCTGCACAAGTGGCTGCTTGATGGCTGCGGCGAAGGACGTAGTCCCTGGGCTACTGGGATGCGCGCTGCCACCAGTTGCATGCGCAGCAACAGCACCTCCACCCGCTTGTTGGTATAACCCTAGGGGCAGTAATGTAGGAATGAATGATAGCTGGCCAGACATCGCTGCTTGAATTAAGTACATGGCTATCGTAAAGTCTGTTGAGTCGAGCGCGCCTCGATCTTGGGTGTCCGCCAAGCTCCTACGAGAGAGGAATGAGTGCTTGCAAGAAAAAAGCCGGCGGGTACCGACCATATTTGAGATAATTTGTCTACGGGAAGCTTGGACTTGACGAATATCTCACGAGCTTTCTCCCCTTTGTGAAACTTTCATCAGACTAAGTTTTTACCTATAAGGAACTATACATACCACTTAGTAAACCATTGACAGGATTGCAGGTCTGGAAAAGCTTATTGAACTTGGCTTTATCTTGGGGTGTAAGGACTGGTAAACCAGGAGGTGGTGATTTCGGTATTGACATCCCTGTGCCCTGTGGGACCAAGGGCACCTGAACGCCTTCGATGATGGCAAGGGGACCCGCTATTTACCAAGCATCAGCGCAGAAAGGACGATGGGACGACTGCACTCTCACGTTTGTTGAGCAAGGCCTGTGAGACCTTCTCTCCCTTCTGAGCCCAACCGATTAGACGGACAGCAATAGCGACGCCTTTCTTTGTGAGGAAGCCATTGTTATCGTCGTCGGCAATGCCCCATACTTCACCAAGGACAGTTGGTGCAAGCTTTGCACCGCCGAATACCTTGACTGCGACATCGCCAGTAAGGATGCCTATCTTCTGGGTGTCTGCCTGTGCGAATATCTGGTTTACGAGTGCGAGCTCTGGGGAAGTCGGGGTGAAACTACTAGACATGATGAGAACGTTCGTGAGGGGAATAAGACCGTTATAAAGTGTTATAAGTTAACGCGCTTCTTGACTGGAGCCCAACTGCGATACACGCAGCGGTGTGTAACTTCGTAAGATGCTAAGAGCCGACCTTGCCGACAACTTCAAAAATCAAAACATAAACTGACTAATTATAAAATATGCTACTTCCAAATTTGGTAAGTTTTGTACTGGACATGGGTTATTATTTTCCTCTTGTAATCGATGTAAAACCCATATTAAATATATATACACGCGACGACCTTCCTTGGTTCTATGACCCACAAATATTCGGTACCTAGATAGATCTAAATCGTGAACTGAGAGTCTGAGACTTTAAACTTGAACTTCCGAATGTAATTATTATTATTTTAATCTCCGAAAAGAATATAATCACGTGACGAGCGCGTCTTCCCAACTGCCTCGAACTGGTAGCGTGGTTTTCTTTGCTAAACAACTCGCCGTACTTTTGACACCTTGTATCATCTTACATCCTTCCCAACATCTCACCCTCATAAAAACATGGACCAGATTACTTCTTCCCTCGCTCCTCCAAGAACTTCCCAAAAGTCTACCGCAGCAGGTGCACCCTCTGATGGTCCAGGTAGCGTGACAAAACGGTGACATCCACGTATTCTTATGCAGTAGCAGTGACTCACAGGACATATGCAGCCTAAGCAGTGAGCTCATGACCCTCATGGTATGTCGCCAATCATGATCTGCCTCTACTTTATTTCCTAAGTGTTGCCTTACAGATGTCTTCGTCCCCGGGCATAGTCTGTGGCGTGTTATCTTGCGCCCGATCATTCAATACTGACCACTCTGCAGTCTGCATTCCCAAAAAACGACTCTAATCTGTTCGAGTGGGCTGGAACGATAGAAGGTGCCCCTGGAACGGTTAGCCTCTGCGATTTACCTCCACGTATATCACTGACTCTTCCCTAAGATCTACGCCGGACTGACCTTCCGTATCTCCATCTCTTTCCCTAGTAACTATCCTTACTCTTCTCCTGCCATCAAGTTCGACACCCCATGTTACCATCCAAATGTGGATATCAACAATGGCGCAATTTGTCTGGATATTCTGCAAGTACGTCTCTTATTGACGCTTGAAGAATCTATTCTGACATAGACATTCGTCAGGACAAGTGGTCCGCCGTTTACAGCGTACAAACAGTACTCTTATCTCTTCAATCGTTGTTGGGAGGTTGGTGCCAATCTTGTGAGAACTGCCTTCCAGCAAGTGACTATTTTATTTTAGAGCCGAACAATGCATCTCCGTTGAATCCCGATGCCGCCGCTCTTTGGAACAACTCAGAAGGCAGGTGCTGGCGTGAAATATCCTTCATTCAGTATGCTTAGATTGTCATCACCAGCATACAAAACCCAGCTCATGAAGCACTATCGTCCACTGGAAAATTCGGCATGAGGCTCCTTGGATTTGGTGGCTTTTATCGTTCGTGCGTTGATATTGTCGCTTGGTCGACCCTCGCTGTCACGCGGTTGTACGTAGTTCTTGAAAGGACTTGCACAGTAGCATCGGTAGATAGCAGTCCTTTTTGTCTTTACCTCTCTTCAATGTACTTTGTCTGCATCTGGATACTGGTACGACTAATAATTTTTTTTCAATTATATATAGCAATAACGAATCCCGAAACACTGTCGCTAACAGAGCCACCGTGACTGATAACTCCTGGAGTTGATCAATCGTTCGCAAATCGTTCGTCGACCAACCCCTCCTCGTCTCACGCAGCTGGCCTTCTGCTTTCGACTTCAATCGTAGACTGTACGTCTTCCCGCTCTTGCGTTCGTGTGGACTCCACAACTTACCCTTTCAAGGACACGGGTGGACATCCTCCACAATCCACCGATACTGGTTATCTGGCGGAACGCTACAAAATCGCTGTGCGCGTCCATCACCCCTCATTCTCTTAATTCCATAACTCACGGCACTATACTTGAGTAGCACTCCCGAGTCCATATAACCAACTCTTATCAGTTGCCTTTCGTTTTCTCGCACACATTATTTGCCCTCGTATCACAATGACAATGCGCCGTCGCGGTCCTCCCTCCGCTCTCCGCCTCTTCCAAGGTCCTCTTCCTCCTCGTTCCCAACCCAAACACGCCCTCCCCTCAATCCCTCGTCCCGCTTTCCACCCCGAGGGCACCCACCCTCGCTGTCCCACGCCCGCACGCCGCTCCGCACACATGACCTTCTCAGACCTTCCTCCTCTCGATCTTGAAGTCGCTGCTATTTGCAAGTCAAGTAGCAATGGGAACTCGAGTCCTACGTCACCGCCCACATCCAGTCCCAATAAGAGATTGAGGGGTCCTTGGGACGACTCTTCAAGTATTGCCCTTGTGGTGGACGTGGATAGTATTCTGGCGATGCCCAAGCCCGTTGCAACTGGTGTATGAACATGGTTTCGGAGGATAGCTGGTTTGTCTTGCCATAGGTTGCTGGCCGCTGAGTGGCTATTTGGGATAGCTGGGAAGTGTCTTTATCCTTTATAGTGTTCTGTGTAATGAGACTGGTGCTCAGTGTAATCTCTCCCTCGTTGATGCTTTGCTTTTCTATGATCAAATTCACGTGCTTGATGCATTCTCTTGCGACTCTTTCTTGGTACTCCTTGACGGTGCCCTCGGACGCCGCAGGGGGCGCACGAGCGTCCTCCCCTAGGGCTGCTTGGGCTCCTGCTATCTAGGTCCTCCGCCTCCCCCCGCATCTCAGTGGCGTTGTCCTTTTGGAATTCATGTCGATCCCGGGCGCAAACCATTTACGTGCAGAAATAAATGTGTGTTAGTAGTCATGATCTGTGTCGGCGAGGGGACATTTGGGGGATTCGGGATCTGGGATTTCTGCTGTTCTATTGGCAGAAACTTGAAGGAGTGGTGGTATCCTAAGCGACACCTTCTGCTTTTGAGGTCGAATTTTCACCATGTTCCTTGAACCACAGGAATGTTGTAGAGACACCCTTGGGTCCCTGAAGTGCGTACATTATGGCAAAGATATGGAAAAACACGATGTGATGACGCATCTTCGCCCCACGGCTTTGGTCGGCAGCCCTGATGGAAATTTAGACATGGAGACGAGTAAGTTCTCGTCCGCGTGTACTCTTGCCATTTACTCAAAAAAATCCTAGCATGCTGGCTTATAGAGGTCGTTCTGACGTTACTTATCGAGAGTTTCAAGCTCGCCCCACGCACGAGATCGTGTGGATCCTTGGGATCTCGATGCCGAAAGTGAAAGGCTCTGTGCGTCGTACAGTTTCCCTCTTTGCGTTGAAGCGATTGGGGAGTGGGACCACAATGCTAGTGGTTAGTGGTTTGAAGTACCGCCGCAGCTAAAGAGATATGGGCTTGTAACGGTAGTCGTGATAGGCTTGAAAGGTAAAACAGATAGCAAGACAACAAGATGTGATTGTACAGAGAGTTCAAAATGACATCTTGACTACGAACCCACAACTTAGCTTCATCACAATATCTCCAACACATCTGTACGGACATCCTTCAAGGAAGCGAGCTTGCGTATCTGAACGATGATCTCTTGGTCCGCAGCAACCCTCACGTATTCCTGAAGTGTCTTCCGCTTGAGCAGTAGTGCGCTGAACGGTTGTCCGAGGCGGACAATCAGATTCAATGCTTGGGTATAATCGTCCGTCTGGGCGTGTGCGGCCTTCGGAAGGGAGGAGGGTCCAGTAGGATCATCGGAGTCACTATCTGAGCTGTCTCCCCACGTGAACCAACCTTGAGGATAAGCTTGACCAACAAGGTCACGGATCCACGGATGGACCAGGAGCAATTCTCCGCGCTGCTTCAGCGAGAGCGAATCTGTCGTCTTGATCTCTACATCGCCAAGAGCAGATGTCCTGACACTGTATGCGTTACCGTGGGCACTGCTCAACACCTGCACGAGTCGTTTGACAGGGAATATGATGCAGGGGAGATACAGGCGACGGTCGGAGAAGCGTGGAGGTCGGAGGCCGGTGACTTTGTCATAAATCTTCACTGCCTCGGGTGGCGGAAATGCACCCCTAAAAGGGGCAACTCGTGATTCCATCTCGCCTTCCGCGATAGTCGGGTGTGTGTAGGGTGACTGTTTGTAAACAACGATGTCGGCGGGGAGGGAGGTATTGAACGAGGATGGTTTTCCTGTCCAGGCGAGTATGGTCACATCGCCAGATCGAGCCACTATCTCTTGTAAGAGACGACCGAGCGCAGCTTCTCCCTCTCCATACTTTGGCATCAAGTCGCTGTCGAATATACCAATCAAGCAGTATGCGATGTCTTCCTCCAATGTTGTCCTGCGGGTCGAAGCTAAGCGTAATTTCTCGCGTACCCCCAGATCGCTCGGACGGAAGGTAGCGACAGTCGACGGGGCGACCGAGATGACCTCCACTAATTCCTTCATGATGGCAGGGGATTCTTTGTGGTTTGTGTGGGTATCGTTGAGATAGAGGTTCCATTCACTGTCGTAGAACCGGATGACTTTGGAAGCGAGGAGCTCTTGGAGCGTCCAACCACGCGTCATCCATACGCTATATCTGAGGTCGCCGGGCTTCGACGGGGACCCTACCGTGAGGACAGCAAGCGTGAGGGCGGCTTCTTCATACCACTTGTACATGGACGTGATTGACTGATTCAACACGGAGCTGGTAGATTTGTCGATACAACAAGTATCGCTCCAGGCCCACCTGTACCCAGCTTTGCGAACCGTCTCGCAGAATTTGCGTAGCTTGTCATTCGTGGATGATGGGACAAGACCATAGACTGATTTGCCCAAGACGTCGTGGTATTTTGGCTCGTTAGAGTGTTCATCCCATTTATGCGAGAGCGTGACGTATTGAAAATATTCTTCGACGGCTCGGCGGATATGCTCCTCATCCAGTTGCGACGTCATGGATGACAGAAGGTCCTGAAAGACCGGTTCTGTTTCGAAAGTGACGATTCGCGCTGATGCCTGGCAGAGGTGACCAGTTTTGATATCGATGAGTACTGGTGGACACCGTTTGAGGGTTTCTTGGATCATGGCATCAATTGTTTCCGCAGCCGTTCTCTCTGAGAGACTCGTGTACCGTCGGCGTTGTCCTATTTGACACAATCGACATAAATTCTTCTGAGTGGTGGAGCAATGCTAGCTTACGATGGGACATTGGATCAGTGGAAAGCTGAAGTTTCGATATCATCATATAAAACGCTTGGGTCGCCTCGTCATAACGCCTTGCAGCACGCAGCGTGGCATACTTCCTCTCAAAGCCTCGAGGAGACGATGGATTCAGCTTGATCGCCTGGTGGAGCGCCATTAAATAGCTCACGTGCAATGAAAGCACTAAACGTACCTCTTCCGCATCGTTCAGTGACTCGTCCCACGATTGTAGTGCCGCTTGCGCTTCACTACGCTTGATAAAAATACCTTCTCCGAGACCGACAGCCAATGCTATCGAGTATTGGATTATAGCTTCTCCAAATTCTTGGGATTGCATGGCTCTATCACCGAGATTTTCCAATATCTCAACACATTGCTGCTTCACCGCTGATACATGTGTTAGTGGGCATAACTGAATGGTATGTGCGAGCACTTACTACTCAACCAATCAGCCTTCTCCTTCTCCGCCTTCGTCTCGTATTCGAATTCATTCACCAACGTCTTCAGGAAATCAACGATCTCCTTCATGCGACGGGCAGCAAGTAGGGCTTCACATGTCTTCTGGTGAATTTCGAACCACAAAGTCTCGTATCGCCATCCGAACAACTTCCAGGAAGGGCCATCAGACGTCATGACAACAATGTGGAAGGATCCTTACCAGAAAGATGGTATCAAGCTTTGGAACTTTGCCAAATGGACCGAGAACTTGTGCACCTTTGAGCAGTCGTACAGCTTCGTCGTACCTCTTAATCGCCATCGCAGCCTTTGCAAGTAAGGTACACATATATGCCTGTAGGCAATGTCAAGGAAGCTTGTAGCGAAGGTCAGTCATATAATATGTTACCTGAACAAATCTATACATCCGTTTATCGACTGCGAGTTCCATTTGCGTGGTAATATGGTCAATGGCTTCATCACAAAACCCGGCCTTGAACATGAGGATGGTCTAAAATGGAGGCTGAATAAACAAGAAGGACTCAAGGCACAGGTCATGAGTAGTACCTTGACGAGCAAGACAATCTCTTTTTCATACGTAGGGTAGTCGCCGAGTGCAACATGGATTGCCTGCATTGCAAGCTCGTATTTTCCCTGCTTGTTCAGTGCAATACTCCCGGCCACGTGAGCAATGGCAGTAGGTTGCATGGCTACAGACTGCAGATGTACCATGGTGAGCACATGATTTGCAGAGAATAGGAGGAAAAAATAACCTTTTCCGAGTCGTCAAGCGATGTGTCCAATCGCCCCAAGCGCACTCTTATCACAGCACGGTTTGCAAGTGCATGGTAGCTGGTTTCTGGGTTCAGCTTGATCTCCTCTGTGAGGATTGCCTCAGCGTCCGTCAGGTTTCCTTCGTACCATGCTACTAGTGCGGCATTGCTAATTTTGATGAGCTAGAGAACCCATACGAAAGGTAAGTTACGTTCGATGTCAGAATTTCGTGGGTCTTGCGAAATGATGCGAACTTACGGGCTGCAGATAGGGATGAGAGGATAGTCAGATCATGTTTGTTCAGCTGCGAAAAGGACTCACCGACTGGTACCCGAGTCGTGAAAACAGCCATGGACACATGGTATATCGCGTTGATCAATCTCACTGCATGTTTCAGGGTCTGGACACTCACGGCAATAGTGTAGAATATCGGAAGAAGGTCCCGAAGGCACCATAGTGAGATTGTACTTGGATGACTTGGGCCATGCAAGTAGTTCAGGCCTCCGCCAACAAGCAGGCGGTCGTCGGGTGAGATGGAAAACGGGTGACAAAGAATTCTGTTGGGCCCAATCTTTGCATACGTTGTGGCGTCCAAGAACTCGATACCGTCGTGCCACTTGAATGTTAAAATGAACTTGCCATTACTTGAGACGTCGATGAAACCAAAGGATTGCCAGCTCGTTGATCCTGTTGTTGTGTCGATGACTACCAGTGATTCATGGCTTCCAGCGATGACCCGCTCTCCGCGATCATCCAACCACTTGACCCTGTCCAACCAGCCTGGCGCGTTGTAAGGGACCTTGATGAGCTGAGTCAGCTGCTCACCACCGGTAATGTCCCAGATGTAGACAGCGCTCTGTTGGGCTTGGCTTTGGGCATGAAAAACAGCAGCCAGGCGATCCCCAGCAGGAGAAATCTGGAGATACCAGATTCGACTGTCGCCGCCGAGGTCCAAAGGACCTGCAAGAACCTCCCCAGTGGCGAGACTCCACAAAATCACTGAGGAATCCTCAGCTGCACTTGCGATCACTGACGAGTCCGGTGTAACATCCACTGTCAACACTCCCTGGTTGTGGCGTTCTACCGTGGTTTTGGATATTTGTTCGCTCTGAGCATCCCAGATCGTTAGCCTCCCATCGTCACCCCCAGTGACAATCCACCTTCCGTCTCTTGAAACGGACACCGCCCGGATTGTTGCTGGCAGTGGCGACCCTATTCTGTGGAAGTCTGGCGCATGCAGTCGTGTAGCTCTCATGTGTTCAGAAATCCGCACAACCCGCCTGCCGTCGGGGAAGAACTGCATCCATGACGTGCGCTCGTCGGTGCGTGTCTCTTGCAGTGGTTTTGGGGCATCTTTTATTGGACTGTTAATGCTGACAACTAGGTCTCGCAAACAAACTCCGTACCTTGTGCTGACATGTTCAAATCCAGACACTACGAAACAAGGAGAGGCAAGACGATTGAGACGAGGACCGATAAGCACTGGCTCACAGCATTCTTGACCTTAGTCTTATTCAGTGCAATTCCCATCACTTATGGCCGTGGTAAGCGGATGATAGACTCACAGCCGCAACCAGGCATTCTGCATCATCTGACACGGCGATGGTGGTGTGTGCAGGCTCAGCTTGGAGCCCCACCATCAAGGCCCAGGGAAAGTGCGACACGCCAGTGGCTCTACATCATTTGCTAACGACTCCCGAAGCTGGTCTGGTGACCAGCCCATACTATGAGGCAAGCTGTCGATACTGAGTGGCTGTTTGGGATAGCTGGGAAGTGCCTTCATCCTTCATATTGTTCTGTGTAATGCTTAGTGAAATTTCTCCCTCATTGATGCTTTGTTTTGTTGTGATCGAGTTCACATGCTTGATGCTTTCTCTTGCGAGATTGTCAAGCTCTTTCCTGGTACTCCTCGACAATGCCCCTGGACGCCGCAGAGCACGAATGTCCTCCCCTATGGGCTGTGAAGTCGGCGCTTGGGCTGATGTGCAGACTTGGAACGGTACCTCTGATCAAGCTTCGTCCCTGTCACCCAGTGGTGACTGTGGCTCTCCGACTGGTGACTACGGTGCGCGTGATCGATGATCGGTTATTGGCTTTAGTACTAAGCCTGTTGCAAACTAGCACCAGTCATGCTGGATCGTCATGACGCTGGTGGAAATCCCAGTCTTCTGAGACTAGCTTGGTATGGCGTACTAAACTTTCAAATCGCAGAATGCCCAGTGGACAAGCAATCATTGACGGAAGCATAAATTGGGGTCATTCAAATTGGTCTCCTAGAACTGACTGGCCGTACGACCACCCCCTAACAACTTTTTTATCTTTTGGAGATCGATCGCCAAGTGCAAAAGTACAGACTGTGCAGTACCTCGTCTCTGATTGAGTCGGCATTCATGACTGTATAACGGCATACGTAGCGGCAGTCCAGTCGACGGTCGTTGATCAAGTTCGATGCCCGATTCCTAGTTATAACGAGGGCCTGGCTCGCTGTAACCTTGTTCGACAGATATGAGCGTAGTTGAACTAGTATTTATCGCGAACTACTATTGTGACTGCAATGAAAAGGGTTGGAATTGGGAAAAAAAAAGATTTCAGTGGCGTGGGGTGTGTTTTGGTTTGTTCAGGACCAGCTTATTTCGGTGTCCATCGTCTTCTTCCTATACTCTTTTCTCCTCTCTGCCATTGTTTTTTTCTTCTTCTTCCAAAGTCCTGTTTACGAGTGGTTTTAAGGATATTTTCTGCGGTATACAAGTTGCAAGGTTTCCATCATGACAAGTTCTCCAACACCAGACATTTCCTCTCTGTCCCTTGGCTCCCACCCATCCCAACAACGTTTCAACGACAATTACGATTATGAAGGCTCTGGTATAGGAAATGGCAGACAGCAGTATCACTTCGCTACATCGCCCCCGATCCCAGCTCAGTCTCAGTACAATCCTCTGAATATGAGTCCCTCCCCTCTCAAGATCAAGCCTCTTCGTGGCGCCCTTCCCACCGTGCGTGTCTATTACCTCATTTTGGTTCACGTCCGTGTAGTCTCATTCTTAATTATTTGATATCACTCAGCAATGGCTCGATCATTCGGTGGTCAGTCCTGAAAATCGCTCTCTTTCACCCAATAACAATTCCGACTTCTCGTCTTCTGGTGGTTCTCCCCCTATGGGTCATCTCGCTGCCCCTCCGATCGCGCCCTCCACACCTGGCCTAAACATTGATGACGAGATCATACCCACTGCTATTGTCATTAAAAACATACCTTTCAATGTGAAACGCGAAACGCTCCTTGATATCATCGTAAGTCAACGTGGAACACTGCTTTCGTCCAACACAGATTGATCATTTGATCTGATGCAGGCATCTTTGTCAATTCCTACACCTTATGCCTTCAACTACCACCTCGATCAACAGGGCTCATTCCGTGGTTTGGCCTTTGCCAACTTCCGCCAAGCAGCGGACGCAGATGCAGTCGTTGCTGCCTTGAATGGTTTCGATGTCCAAGGACGTAAACTCCGCGTGGAGTACAAAAAGGTCCTCCAGGCAGGTGAAAAGGAGCGTATCGAGAGGGAAAAGGCGATCCGTCGAATGCGCTCTATGCAGCTAGAAAAGGAGCAGGCCGCTGCTGTTGCTGGGGTAGGTGAGACATCGTACGACGACTTTGGACCCATCGCGGCTCCACTCTTCAACACCCAACGCTCTTTCTCTACTGGAGCAGCATACCAGCAACACCCGTACTCTCCCCCTGTTGTACCACCCCTTCCGGTCTCGCAGATCTTCAATCCCACGGCTTCTCCGCCCGTCGCGCCAGCGACTCCGAATCCGTCAGAAAGAGCCTCGTCCTCTAATGAGTTGGACTTAAACGATCCTTCCACTCTCGAGATTTATTCTAGAATCTTGCTTTTCAAGGACGATCGTATGAGGGACGAGCTTGCATTCTCCAGGACGCTCACCCCCAAGCAGAGGCGGGTAGTTCATCTAATTGCTCAAAAATTGGGCGTGTATCATTACTCAGTTGGCGAAGGCGAAGACAGATACGCCGTCGTAACCCGCATCGATCCTAACAGGGTAAGTTTCTGTCCTTGATCACCATGAAACATACTCACCTGCTCTCGTTAATGCAGAGGACCCAACCTGCTACCTTATCACGCGCCCCTTCCGCGTATCTTTCGCCATCTTCTTCCCAATCACAGCTTGCTAACACCCTGCGCATGAAGAAATCCATGCCTGACATGAAGACCCTGCATACACAGGCCCCACGCCTTGCTACACGTGCATCTAACGGAAACATCCGGGAGGGCTATGCTACAATCGCATCTCCTTCTCGCCGTTCTCCAGGAGGCTTTGGATCCTTGTTTGGCAACTTCGGCAACAACACTATCCCTCCAGTGCCAAGCTTGCCTTCTAGTGTCATCAATGGAGCCTTGAACGAGAGCTCAGGCAGTGGCGTCGTGAGGCAGCCACGCGGCCCTGGTGTAGCCGGCTTCGGTGTACGACGGGCAGCCGTTCTCGATAACCAGCCTCGTGGCAGCGGCCTTGAGGCACGCACGCACGAGCCGCTGGAAATATAAATATACTCCATCTCTCATCATCACCGCCGTTTGTAGGCAAATAGGCATTTCACCCGAGCCAGGTATATATGCGTGGTATGCATGATTCCTTGCATTAATTTCAATGATTCACGTTCATAACTTTGTTCCTCCATCTTTTGTTTGTCTTGCTCTCTTCCAATCATGGGTGTGCATCGTATCTCTCTCTCTGCCTCGCGTATCGTTCTTCATACGCTCCTTCCCTCGTTTTCTTCTGTCTGATAAATTGTATACCGCATTCCTCATTCCATATAAGATCAATCTCAATGTTACCTCAAAAACCCACAACTCTCCTTAATTTCTTTTCCCTATCCTCGCCTTTTCAGCTCCATTCGGCGCCTGCAATCCATCCACATTGGTCTCTCTACAACTATCTCCTGTGTCTTCTGCCGGATTCCTTTTGCTTCGTCCTTACATATATTATAGTCGTGGTTGAATAAATCTATGTGTTGCTTGATGCATCCTTCTAACCCGCTGCACGTGCACCAGCACGCGTGAAACATCCATTGCCGCTCGTATCGATCCAAGCAAATGGAGAAGGAACTTGCCTGGGGAGAAGGATCAATGATACACAAGTTGACTTGCCAGTAACATCATGCCCGGTTCATGGCAACGCCAGCACCGTGGCCCATAAGCATTATCGAACTTGTATACAGGTGGTGCAATACACTTTAAAGTGCGTGATTCGACTGTTCTTACTGAGAACCAAAGTACTTATGTATCTGCAGACTCGGAACATGATTAATGATTGGCAATATCAGTGAGACAGGGTGCCAGGTTGGTACGCTAGAATCCACACGCGTACACCATTAGTGGCAGAAGACACCGACAAAGGAAAAGGTCGGGAAGTCTACTAACAACCTAACATCATGGTATTATTACATCTTCCGAGGTGAGGTCGTTCATTCACGAGGTCTGAGAGCTCCTGAAAACGTCTGGATGTGCTAGTAGCTTTGGTCCAACCGTGATGCTGACTGTTGACACCGCCAACTGCACTGGCGTCCAATGCTAGCGCTGACCATGTGGTTGCTGTCCATGTTATGCTTTTCAGATTCCCTCCCCCAAGACAGTCCCAATAGAGGGTTTAGATCCTGGTTGATCCTTCATACAGGTCGATCGAGCCTGGTGTTCCGAGGATGATAGACCTAGCTTCCCCACAAGCAGAAAAAGGACTAGTCGCCCCGGGGCAGATCTATATGTTGGTGACTGCGCCGCCTATCATCTGCCTGGATGGTTGGTCGTTTTGGAAATTTCCCCTGTTCAACCATCGATCAAAGTTGTCGTTCTGGTCCTTTTATGAGGTGAGACAGGAGTTACGGACTTTGATGATTCTGTTTCCCCAGCGAGTTGGTAATGTCCATGCTGGCCTGTTGCGATTCAGCCTGGAATACGATATTAGTAGGGACAACCGCCATGGGCATCAATGAAGGGTTAATGACGACGAGATCGCTTCAGAGTCAAAGTTGCTCAGATGAGCCGCGATTCCTTTACATCAGTATTCCAAGCACCAGTAGCGTCCCATGACTACTAGAAGTCAATCAAGGAACGTGTTGCAGATTTAGTCTGGTGACCAACCAAGCCGTTGACAGATAGACGCTTCAAAAGTTGCCACTGGCATGTCACGACAACAAACGTTTTCATGGGTGGCCTGCCGTAGACTTAATTTGTAACCCATTTCTACCAGTCGAGCCACAGGAGGGCGGTTGAAAATTGCTGGTATGTAGGCGCTGAGCGCTGAATCGCCCAACTTACACACCTAGACTTGTTAGCGAAAGCCTCTTCCAAACGTAACTGGGGGCACTATTTTCCAAATACAGTGGTCGGACATATCGTCCCAGAAAAGGACCGTCCCGGTGTCAACGGGCCCTACCACTTCCTCATTTTTGAGCACAGAAGTGGCTCCTGTGGTAAACGAGGTAGTGGTCGAAGAGAAGAAAATGGTTATCATGTTTGAAGTTCTACAAGCTAACACTGGAACCCGGAGTTGGAAGATAAGCTTCTCGTTGATTCATGAGGTCAAGTACGGGATAGCGATAAATATGCTTACATATCATATGTTCTGAGAGCTATTGAACATCTATATGCTCTAGCTTGACTAGTGGGCGCGTTGAACCGCGATACTGACATCGCCAATTGCACCGGTGTGATTGTAGTTGCCAATGCTGACCAAGTAGTTACCATTCATGTTTTGCTTTTGAAGGAGATTGCGATTCCCTCCCCCAGGACAGTCCCAAAAGAGGGTGCAGATCTTGGTCCATCCCTCAAACAGGTCAATCGAGCCTGTTGTTCCGAGGACCCAAGGGCCATCCCCACAGGCAGAAACAATGTTGGTCATCCTGGGATAGATTTGAATGTTGGCGACTGAGCCGTATATCATCTCCCTGGACGGATAATCGCCAAGGAATTTGCCCCTGTTCAATCATTGGTCAGAAATGACATTCTGTTCTTGGAGCATTCTCTTACGCATTGAGACAGGGATTCTGGACTTTGATGATACCATTTTCCAACCAGTTGGTGATACTCATGCTGAGCCATTGAGCTTCAGCCCTGGACGATACGATGTTGATAGGATTAGCTGGCATGGGGATTAATGAGGAGTTGATGACGAGGACGAAGACTGCCTGGGGACGAAAGACCTTATTAATAAGTATCTGAACGCCAGCAACATCAATGTGCTACAGGATTAGTCTGGTGATCAGCCAAGCCATCGATAGACGCGCTTCAAGTTGCCACTGGCATGCCACAACACAACTGTCCATGGATGAGTGACTTTCAATGTTTCCGTAGACCTCCACAAAAGGGAATTTAAGGTTGCCGGTAAGTAGCCGCACCCGGTAAAATGTTGTCCAAGCTTTGCAGCCTGAGAGCGCGGGTGATATACCTTGCCATGCCTAGCGCAACATTCATCCACGCAGCATGTTTCGCTGTTGGTGCTGTCGTTGGAGGAGGCGTCGTCACTGCCGTGTCCTTCCACAAAAGGACCATCCCGGTGTCGGGCCCGACCGTCGCCCCATCTGCTAGCACAGCAAAAGCTCCCCTCCTACCACCCGTCATCGAGATGGGTCCGAATGGGGACGCGAGAATATCGAGTATTACGGCTGCGACCGCACTCACTTCCCCTGTGCTCAAGTATGGACATCCGGGTATGTAGTGTTCAATCGACTGTCTTGACTCCAGGTAATTTGCAGCTGACCGGGTGTTGCGTAGGACCTATACCAGACCTTCTCGTGCGGAAGGCGTATACCGCTGCGTATGATAGGAGATTGCGTCACCCTGCCTGGGTGAGCTTTTTGCACTGCATGGAAGCAGCTTGACTCACGAACCACATACCGCGTGCTCTCCAGACAGCTGAACATCTCACTCTCTCCTCCCTAGGCAAGTCCGCACTTGCACCCTCTTCCAACGACGAAGCAGGGGACCGGTCGAGGTCGACATTCACAGAAGACGCGTCGCTGCCTGTTGGGTTCCGCGCGAAGCTCCAGGATTACTTCAGGAGTGGATACGATCGGGGACACATGTGCGCCTCCGTATTGCGCGTATTTGTCGTGCCCAAAGATAGCTAACTTGTGTCGGACAGGGTGCCCGCCGCGGACGCCAAAATCTCCCAGGAAGCTATGGATGAGACATTCTTATTGTCTAATATCGCACCTCAAGTCGGTGCAGGGTTCAACCGTCACTGTACGTTCCGCCGTTCTTGTGACCTTTTCTTCTGATTCTCACTTACCTGGGCAGACTGGGCGTATGTCGAAGACTGGTGCAGACGGCTTACAGGTTCCTTTGCTGACGTCTACGTCTTCACCATTCCCCTCTACCTCCCTCACAAAGACCCAGATGGTAAATGGCGCGTTGTGAGTGTTCTTTTCGTTGTCCTCCCTCATATTTCTCTCTCTCTCCTTTTTCTCTCGTAGGATGCGTTGATGACTGTCACAGAACTACGAAGTGATTGGCTCACCACCCAACGTTTCGGTACCGACTCATTTCGCAAAAGTGGTTCTGGCTTCGAGACCATCTTCACCTTCGAGGCCGGACGTTCCCGAGATATCCACTGGCGCGTTCGTTCTGCCAAATACTATCATCCCCGATGAAGCGCCTTTGGAGAGTTTTGTTATGCCAGGTGCGATCAGTAGTTGTCTGTCTACGGCCTCGACCTGAAACCTGCTCTGCAGTGGAAGCAGTTGAGCGCGCTGCAGGTCTCAATCTTTTCTCTGATGCACTTAAGAATTCGTCAAAACATATCTGCAAGAGCACGAAGTGTGAAGTCGTCGTTCGCAGATTTGACGATGCGCAGAAACGGCCGGAGGTGCGCCGGGCTATTTCTGCTCCCAAGTAATCAGCGAGTTCTCTCGTCAGCCCGCTTTTACTACCGTTCTCCGTAGTTTAGTGACTGGGGGGCCTATCAGGGAAGGCGTCGACCGGCGCGTTGGTGGAATTCATTTGACATCCGCGTTTCTGAGTAAATTAGAGGATGCCTCATAACTTCCTCGAGTTGCAGAGGCACGGGAATTAACTACATAGTAAAGAACACAAATCGACACGAGAAAACAACTTTTTTTCTATGGTTTGAGTGTTCGGAGCGGGACACGCAAGTTCACAGAGGACCATGGGTAGGCAGAATCCTGGGGCATGCGATCAAAATGCAAACTGATGCTCCCTTAGGAGACACATCGACGAGAATTCCATCGAATAATACAGTGCCATGAAATCGGACAGAGCATCTTGATTCGGTGGTCAAGACGGCAGGTGAGACAGTTTCTAAGCAGCCAAAGTACTAGGTATATGATATGTGAAGTCCAACCGTGAGTCGAAATTTATGAAGATCCCCTCTTGTGCCCAAGGTGGCACTCACGAAGGTGCCGGATAATATTGTCGCGTCGGTATTTCTTGCAGCAACCACCCCACCAGCAAGTGACTTCCACCTTTTTGTTCATCTTTTCGATACCGTGAGCCGTGAGGTGTTGCGACGCGGTGGCACAAGAAATTGGTTTGCCACAAACAAGAACTACGCCTTGGTCGATATACAGCCACTCACAAGTTCTAGACTGCACTAGGCAATGGTGGTGGGTGGTCTTGGATGCGCCAGGAGGCGTAGACGGCGGAGCAGCTAAATCTGGAACTATGCTTCCTGCAGCCTGCGGATCGATGGCAAAAGGAAAGCTCAGAGGCCGCGGTACAAAAATGTGGATATAACCTACATCTTGACACAAGATAATAGATGAACATCTAGCCGTGTCAGGACCATCCACGATCGGTTCAAGGTTTGTGCAGTGAGTAGCAGAAGACTCCTGTGATATGTTTGAAAGTTATCATGACTTAAATCAAATGAGGATGTACCTCGCTTACCCCACCCGACTGAATATTCTGTGTTAACGATACATCTGGGGATGAATAGCCGTTCCGAACTGCACCCTCCAACGTATAAGACTTACTGTTGAATGCGGTGAGGGAAAGGTAAGAGTTACATCCAGTAATGCCGACGCACGAATTCGTCCCACAGAAGTGAAGAAGACCTGAAAAACCGTGCTCAGAATGACCTTGCATGATAGATTCGCCTCCGCTGGCGCGCGCCTGAATAGCGACCTGGCCTTGTATAGCTTACGTTTGAAATACTGGACACACTGCTAGATGGATCTAATTGAGACAGATACTTACCGCATGCTGCGATGGCCTTGGTCTGCATCAACTGCGACGACAACTTGCGAGCCTACCAAACTGTGAGACATGAGTGCATCGCGTGTTGAAGCAAAACTTACATCAACGAGACGGCTTGTCGACTGCACAGCACCATATTTGATTTCACCGCCAGTAGTCCAGAAGAAAACTCGTGTACCGTTCTGGGGTCGGAGTCAGTGACATTACGAAGAGTGATAGCAACAGCTCACGGGGAATGCGTTCATAGTCGAAATAGTAGAGAGGGGCAAGTTTTTGAAGGTGGTTGGGTAGCATCGGTCGACTCTCTTTTATAAATGAAGAAATGTAAAACGTGGGGATAGACATCTTTTGCTTTCCATCTTTCTGAGATTACTTCAAACTCCCTTCCGGGAATGAGGGACTGCTGGACGGGAGAGCCTGGTTTGTTCTTGCAAACCTGCTTGAGCTAAAGTTGTTTTGGGGGAAAGCCAAGAAGGTGGCTGATTGAGATTGTGAATGAACAGCTGCAAGCAGCCAGCGAGCAATGGCTTTGTTACTATCCCGCGACCATTGACGGTGGGCCTTGGAGAATGCACCTGTGTGTTACCTTCAACACCACATAGTATTACATAGTAGTTGACCGAGTTCTCACACGCGACAAAAAGAGGTAGGTGGGCAGCCGTGCCACATTATTCCACTGCTTCCCATGGTTTCAAAACCTTCATGCTCACTGTTGCACACAGTGAACTCAATAATTTCATCATTTCATTGTACTTTCAGCTACGCTTTTTTTTAGGCGCAGTAAATAATTAACTACCCTCTGAGTGCTCATGTTTTTGTACGCTCTGGCAACTGAAGTCTTACCGGTACCGCCAGCATGCTGCTTCCAGTGGCTCCCCCTGGTTCCTTCATGATATGATCGTAATTTACCTACCACACACACGCTCATAGGCCGCCCCAGTACAGTTCCACGTCGCTTAAAAAGTCCAATTAAACATGGGGATGTCATCCACCCTGGCACTTGTCACAGGCTCATATGACCATGAAATAAATAAGATTCTGGGAAGCCTGGTGCGGAATTTGCTCCAGAACCGTTTCGGGGGAATCAGTGTGAGCACTACCTCTGAATGATCTTGTCCAGTTCCATCAGTCGTGGAGGAATGTTGACCAGCCGCGAAGCGCCCGCGGCTGCGATTATAATTCCAAACAAACTGTCAGTCGCCATCATGATGTTATGCACTGTAGTCCCCTGCCTCGAGGCCAAACAACCCCTCGGCGTTTCGTTTCAACGGCAATGTCGCAAGTGCTCGCACCCTGCCAATCTGGCATCCTCATACATTTATGGGCACTCCCGACCAAAGCCAACTACCACACATCCTTGACATTACAGTCTTATCTCCCACAACTCACGGTCAACTAACTCATCAAGGCTAATGTTGGGAGTGCTCGCACTCCAGCACCTGCCAACCCGACATCTTGTGAACACTCCCGACCAAAGCCAACTACCACATGGGGACAGTCGCGTGTTAAAATTCCAGCCTCGTCTCCCACACCAACGCTCCATCCGTACAAGATGTACTTGGATCCCTTCCCCTCTAGGTTGTGCCTGTTATTTGCATTGTACCGGCGCGGACTTCCACAGCTTGCCACTGTACGTGACTACACCTGCTCTCCTCACAAAACTGCCAACCCAAAATATTCATCTGGAGTGCTGATCTTCACTTTAAAAGATCACGGCGATTTCAAGATGTGCTCGTCGGATGACAGCCCATTTTACGTCCCCCCAAAAAATTGCAGGCGGATCTACAATGAAAGGTTATTCCGAGCAGGCTTTTTCAGGCCTTCCCCATTACCATGGGACGAATTCGTGTGTTGTCATCGCTGGATGTAACTCCTACCTTTTGCTCACCGTATTTAATAGCAAGTCTTATACCCTGGGGGGTGCAATTACTCCTGTCTGCCCATCCACAGCTGTATCATTAACACAGAATATTCAGTCGGGCGGGGTAAGTGAGGCACATCCATCTTCATTTGATTCAAGTCACGATGACCCTTCAAATGCATCACAGGAGTCTTCTACTACTCGGTGCGAATACTTTGGATCGAGCTTCGACGAGGATAGCTCATGTGTTTGCGTTGTTCAAGATGTAAGTATACCCGCATTCTTGTACGTGGGCCCCAGACTTATCTTTCGCCTCGTCCGCAGATTGCAGGAAGCGCAGATCTAGTTGTAGCCCCGCCTGCGTCTCCTGGCGCATCCGAGACCACCCACCACAATTGCGAGGTGCAGTCTAGGACCTGTCAGTGGATGTATACAGACCAGGGCGGGGTTCGTGTTTGCGGCACACCACTTTCCTGTGCCACTGCGCCGGAACATTTCACGACTCACGGTATCGAAAAGTGTAACAAAAGGGAGAAAGTCACTTGCTGGTGGCATGACTGCTGGAAGGAATCCAGACGTAGCAATATTATTCGGCACGTTCGCGAGCGCCATCTCGGGCACAGCAGGTAATCTTGATCGTTATCACTACTGGTACTTATGTGAGTCACTGTTAAATCATTTTCTCGTACGTACGCCTGAGCGTGTTCATGGAATGTCATATGTAGTTGATCTCTCGCTTGCGTAGCCATTCCATTCTTCTAGACATTGCACGGTGTGCATCCATATGCACAATTGATTTATGACCCCGAGAATATGGCAAAGCTTCGAAGCATGGATCGTTTAAAAACATGAAAAGATAAGAGACGTCCTACTGTACATGCTCAACTCTGATACTGTATATACCGGCGTGCATGTCCGAGAGCCAGAGCGCTGCTGTGTACGGCCTGCCAACGGTCGAGTTGATATCCTCGCCAGTCGATGTGCGATCATCGGAGCCGATCGCGATCGTCTCTCGTAGTGCTTCTTTTACTGCCATTCTCGGGATATTGACTCAAGGTATTAGGCTTACTGATTAGAGCAACTGAACGTATCTGGGAGTAGAGCGATAGTTGGAATATACATTAGAAATCTGAGAGCATATCTTTGACACCCAACCAGTAGTTCTCATCTGTCCGCTGACCAATTTCACCCTTGGTTAACCATGCGAAGTCCTGGTACCGTTTCGGGTCTGGGCGGACTTGTCCCGCGAGAATATGGGCTTTGTAGAAGAACACGACGTCCTGTAGAGCAGTCAGCATGCGAGTTGGTGGCCAAGGAAGGAGTCTAACATCCTTAGTGTCCTCTGCCGTGACAGCTGGTTTGACAGGGTGGTGGACGCCTACTGGATTCCGGCTCACTATCCAGGTGTCCATATGCCGTCCACACTCTGCATCAAGTCTTCGATGCGCAGCCTAGCAAACACTTCAATATAACCAGGAAACGATCGAAAGTCAAACTCACCACATGCAAAAACTCATCCTTCTCAACACTACCTTGCGGGAATCGCCAAACGTCCTTGCCATCCTCTTGCGTCTTTAACAAAAGATAAAGATTACGTTGTCCCCTTCGATTGAGGCTCTTGAGGTCATTTTTGGTGTCCGCGTCGTGAACTCGGGGCATGGACTCGTCCACTTCATCTCGCATCGCAATTTCCATGAGCTCAGCAGCCTCATTCGGTTCCTCCGACGCCTCAATCCCAAAAGGGGCACCAAAAGCCTTGCGCTCTCGCCTCTGCTCCTCAATGGTAAACCGCGTCTCTAAAGGTGAACCTTGCTTGAAGTAAAACTCGGTAGGAAAGGGATTGTGTAATGCACGGTGAATGCGGGCTTGGTAGGAATAAAAGGCTTTTTCGAAAGGTGTTGGGGTGCGGGTAATGAGTGGGGAGCGATTTAGGATGATAGCGGTGTGTAGGCTCTGACGCGATATTTTCTTGGGATGCGTCAGTGGAGCTGCAGAGCTGGTTGAGGGTGCAGACTCTGTGGGTTGAACTTCCGTTGCGAATGAACGGCTGAAGACAGCTATACACGCTCTAAGCACGGTTAGAAGGCCGATCCGTGAGCAGGACGTACCTCTTGGAGAGCGTCTGCACGACGAGAGCACCGACCGGGAGAACATGACCTTGAAGAAACCACTAATATGTGCGTTCAGCAAGCAGAATTTACAAAGACAGAAAGGGGGGTCACATCACATTTTGAGAACTCATGTGGACACCCCGCAAAGGTTGTGGGAAACGTGAGCCTAATATGGTTAACCACCTCGGGGGATGCGAGATAGGACTGTGCGAGTTGCACTGACTGAACTCATACTCCGAACCATGTCGGTATCCCTTGTTTCTAATGCCTACCTCGACGAGAACTCTGCAAAGATTAGGTCAAAGCCTGTGCCATGGGAGGTTCGCAAGATACCTTTTATCACCGCCACGGCTGCTGATCAGTCTGGTGTAGGGATACCAGCGCGCGGAGCTGGTCACTTCTGAGGAGCTAGCCCTCATCAAGAAGGTAGACAGACAACCTAGAGCAAAGACGGAATCTATCCTCGTCTCCGATGGCCAGGCGTACGCGCTTTTGTACCTGCGCTTACTGAAGAAGTTGCAGAGGGTTGATACTATGCAGTGTCTCCTAGTCTTAACTGCAGATGCACTTCTGGGTGTGTCTTGACTGTTAAGTTGACCATGAAAAGGTTCTGAAATGAATTATCAGATCACGACGAACGCATACCGCTCTTCACAAGAGCCGCGCAGTCTGACCCAGACTTACCGTACCTGCCTCTCCTGAGGTATGCTACCTGTCTGCGTTCATATCAACCAATGTCTTCATGTGTTATCCAGGACACTAGAGGCCCAGGACGAATTTGTGCAGCTCAAGTCTGCTCAGATTCTGACCATACTTCTTAGGTTTCTACTTTCCACCCTATGATTTGTCACATTGCGCTGAATCCACACGTCAGCTCGGAGTCCACGCCGCTGCAGCATCAACACCTGCAGCCCTTTTTGAAGGTTCTCGCATCCCTTGTTCAGGGACAATATCCAAACAAGCGTGATGTCGCAGTCCAATGCCTTGAAGCTTTATTAGCCCGTCCAGAGTGCCGCAAGGCAGTGTGGGCTATTCCGGGCATTATCGCGGGGTGAGTTGAGTTGCAGTTTCGAGACACCTCCACGTGGTTCTCATTGTATCTGGCTGCAGGTTTGTGGAAATCCTTCGTCACAAGCCGGGTCCCCAGATGAACTACCAGGTGATATTTTGCTTGTGGCTCCTGTCATTCGAACAAGACGTAGCCGCGCAAATCAATAAGTAAATGAAGCGCGCCCGTAATAGAATGTAGCTAATCTTGGCCACTGCCCACAGGAAATTTGACATTATACCCCTCTTGATCTCGGCTGCGCAAGCAGCGGCCAAGGAGAAGGTTATCCGCGTGATTGTAGCCACATTCCGGGTACGCTGAACTTGCTTCCTTTGGATCGACCGTTGATCCATTTCTTCATCTAGAATCTCATAACAAAAGCGCCTTCTGCCAATTTACCGGCTATGTTAGTCACGCAACTACTTCCTTTCTCCAAGAACCTTTCTGCTCGCAAGTTTTCGGACGAAGATATCCTTGAGGATGTCCAATTCGTCAGGGATGAGCTAGAACGAAACTTTGAGAGCTTGACGTGGGTAATGCTCCAAGTGCACCGTGCCCAGTTGCTGATGCAGACACAAAGGACATATGACGAGTACACATCCGAACTTGACTCGGGCCACCTGTCGTGGACACCAGTACACGAGTCGGATGATTTCTGGCGCGAAAATGCTCCCAAGTTGAATGAGAAGGACTATGCACAATTGAAGTCGGTGTTATTTGCACAACTGTATATCGACAGAGCTGAACACCATTTAGGGTTCTTATTCGCCTATTGGGCACGAACGATCCTCTAGTGCTTGCCGTGGCAGTGCACGATCTCGGTCAGTACGTCAAGCACTACGAACGAGGGAAGAAGTAAGTCCTCTCTCCACGCTTTCCCCTAATCAGCCAAACCGAAAAACAACTCCTTCAGAGTCATTACAGACCTAGGTGCGAAAGCACGGGCGATGGAACTCATGACACACCCGGACCCTGACGTGCGCTACCACGCTCTTGTCTCCGTCCAGCAGCTCGTCAGCCATCCATGGGTCACCGCATGACGTTTTCCAGTACGTACGTACATTCCTTGGGTTACAAACAGGCACCAGGAAGGAGTGTCCATTCGTACGATGACCGCGACCAGGATTTTCGTAGGACACTTCACTATGTAATAGAACTTGTCACGACTGAACCCACACCTCAGCAACTACATCCAGTTCCTTCAAGGTTCGTGGTTCCTTCACAGCGCTATGTACACCTGGTTCCGTGTCCGAAAGGTCGTCACACACAAGGATGACTCGTAGACCGCCCACGCAGACAAAGCCGGTACGCAGGGGTAAGAAGGTGAGTTCGAACTCCTGGCTGGTTTCAACTACGGGTAGATCGCCTGCGGTCTCTGAGTCTCCGTGCGAAACTAGCTTGATGGGGTCCAATGAGATCGCGGAGGGCCCGAGGAATGAACACCCTTTGAGTTTTGCACTTCTGATTTCGTCTTGTGTCTCGAAGTATGGTGGTGGCAACGACAGTATTGCGTCACCTCCAGCACTGACAAGCTTCTGAGGTGACACAAGTGCATGTTCTCCCGCTACATTACACGATCCGCCCGTCGGCGTCGCCTGCGACGAGGGAGATGCGTAAGACGAAACACGCATGGGCTGTAGGTGTTGTACAACAAGCTCGACAGCCCGTTGACGTCGTCCCCTCGGTATCATAGTTACAACAGTAAGCTTGAATCCAAGCGTGAAAGGCTTCCCGACTTGGATCGGGTCTTCGGCACCGCGTATGATGACAAGATCGAGGTCCAGATCTGGTTTACATTCTGAAGTGACGGGTGGCAGGGGCGAGGGTCCGGAGACGCTGATCACTGAACCTACGGGTGATTGCGGGCGCGGGATTGGCCCAGCTGATTGGGGTGGGCCACGGAAGGGCGAACCTGGCCGGAATGCGCTGGCGGATGGTGAGTTAGGGCGGGATAGGGGCAGCTGGGGGGAACGTGGGCGAGAGGGACTAGAGGGTGACCCTGAGGTGGCACGCTGAAGGTAGGGTGGAATCGCTGTTGGTGGGTGTTGGGGTACAGGCAGTTGTGGCTGGGGCTGGGGGAGCTGTTGAGGGCCTGGAATACGGCGAGAGAGCATCTGTATAGTCAGGGTGCCATGAGCAGTTATTCAGCAGCTGGAGGACTTTGCATGTGCTCACGGAAGTCAAAAGACGACCCGGTTCGCCGAATTGAGAGCGCCATGAGATATCGAGTCGGCCAAGAGGAACAATAGTCCCTGGTTGATGCGATATTGGGAAAGTAGGCACCGTCGTCGGTGATAGAATATATATGTATTGTCGTATAGCCTGGGGCTGCATAAGCGCCATCGAACCGGAAAATAAAGGTAGTTTTGCCCCTCTACTGTCATCTGCGCCGATCATGTGGTTCGCGTCGACTGCACTCCAGCCCTCTGCACATTCCAATTCCATCCGATCAAACCACATCGTTTCTTGTGTCATGTTCTGTATGTGGACCTCAAGAAAGATTTT
The DNA here is from genome assembly GCA_014904945.1 of Gyrodon lividus. Lineage (NCBI taxonomy): Eukaryota > Fungi > Basidiomycota > Agaricomycetes > Boletales > Gyrodontaceae > Gyrodon > Gyrodon lividus. Next base: position 877,876 of record MU127417.1, on the reverse strand, counting down.
ATCGCGTTCGAGGGGGTGAAGGAGTGCTGATGGTGATTTAGAGGTGTGGACTTTGGTCTTTACGGATAGAGGATTGGTGACCTGCGTGATGAGGCAAACGTCGCGAAACTATGCATAACGAGGAGCATAGATAAACTCACAACGAACTTGTAAAACTTTCTAAAGCTTTGCAATCTTGGATCGTTGGACCCTTCCACAGGTCCCAGTGTGTGACGAAACCCAGGTGGCATACGGTACGTCACCGTGCAGGCAAGAACATGCTGACCCAGTTCCTTCACTTCATGATGAATGACATATTCCAAACCATCGCCAGAACCCAACGCGTACTCTGGTCCACCCAGCTCTGCCAGGAGTGTTTTCGAGCTGGCGGTCTGCATTTCCACTATGATACTAACGCCCTCTACATTCACGTGCGCTTCATTATTCACACAAAAGCAGCTGGAGAACGTCTCGCCGAGCTGGATAACTCCGAAGGCGGCGGGTAACGTGAGGAACTCGGAGACGTGCGTTAGATCACGGAGGGTCTTGGGGTGACCTGGGAGCGGGGTTTTTCCTTGTAAAGAGAGTATCGATGCGGTGGAGTGGGCAGAGAATGACGAAGAGCTGGAGTAGAACGGTTCCCAGGCACTTGCTAGTCCAGGTCGCTATTAGCATGACGACTTGTCATTTCAGGGGACTCTGGATGATCGAAAGCAACGACGCACGGATACCCGCATCACTTTCAGTGATAGTGGATGACCCTGTCCATCAATACTTGCCATGTTGAAGTACCGTTGTCTGGAGGCAAGCGCGATGAAATACGAGTACTTTCCAGCTCAACCAAAGCGATCTATCTTGTTTGCCTGGTACCAGTAAGTAAGTGAAGTCAGTGTTCAGGAAACATTGTTTGTGTTTGTTGGGATACAAAGCCTCCGCCTCCAAGCAATATCTTGCAGTATGTTCCTCATGATCAGCCCGAACAGATGTTAGGACCGAGGATAAGTAATATCCTGAGCAGTGAGATAATAAAATAATTGTTCCTCAAGACCGTCTATGAGTCCAACCGTCATGATCAACCCCCTGTGCTAAGACCTTCTTCAACTCCGCATTCTGCTTCTCCAATGTCTGCATTTTCACTTGAGCAGTGTACATCTTCTTGAACAGATATTTCTTCCTCTCGGTTGCTGCCCTCCGACTCCTCCAGAGCGATTGGAAGAACCTCTCGTTGCCGGTAATATCTTGTAGCGTCGCGAGCTCCACTTCGCAGGCTTTGATGCTGTTTTCTGCGCTCGAGATTAATTTCTCGTTTACTGCTATGTCTTGGGTAGCTCGGAAGACAGAATCTAGAGTACAAGTCAAGTTCACAGCATGATTTCAAGTGATGGAGCTTTGGCCCACCATTCACAAGCCTTTCGAACACATATTTCAACACAGGCTTTCCTGGGCGAATGGTAGATGGCCGGCCTGCGGGGGGCATATCAAATGGTTATCTGATGTCAGCAAATGAAGGACGTACCATTTGAGGTACTGATAGATATCAGTTCCGCATGCTCCATGTACCTCAAAGGGAGTTCGTCGCCTTTAAACGGGAAGTCGGACAAAACTTCGTAATAAGGAAGCTGTCGAATGGTTGAAAGCTTAGTAGTGGACTTGGTACTCGTGTAAGATGACAAGCGCACCTCTGCCTTCTTGGACAGCTGCTTGAGCACGGTCCATGCCTGTTCGCGTGTCCAGTGCAGAGACTTTGCATCTTCGATATCCTCACCGAACGCATTCTTGTGGAGCTCGCCGACGCTGCGGGAGATGACGTCTTCGACGGCATCTTCGATACTTTGACCACTGTGGACCTTGTGGATTAACTGGAGAGTCGTAGTCAGCGCAACACTCTGACACAGAATTACGAGGAAACTGACACTCTCGAGGTCGCTCGCGCGACCCCCTAGACGTCCGATGGAGGCGATTTGCGGTGCACCCAACTCGGCAGACAAGCCAGCGTTTCTTAGACGTTGTTTGACGAATGAAAGGGCGCTGTCTGCATCGGCGTCATGTAGGGCAATCAAGTTCAGAGGTTTTGACGGGAGAGCTATGAAAAGAATCATGAAGAGCCCTTAGACACAGTCTGGTAAATTATACCTCTTGCAAGGAGCTTCGCGTTATCTCGGTTGTCGCTCACGACGACAACATGCGCAATCTGAAAGTTTCGTGTTCAGTGAAAGATGTGGGAGCGAATGCTAATGTATTTGATATACCTTATTCTCGACCTGAGTCGATGCCCACTGGCTCAGAACTTCCTGTAGATCTTCCCTGTGTACACCACCACGTGCACCGTAGTTCTTGATGATTACAACAGGAAGTGCTCCAACAGCCTGAACCTCCTCCACGCTCCCCTCTCTCCTCACGAGTTCATCCTCCACCTGTTTCTCTTTCTCAAGTTCCTCCAACACAAATGAACCAGTCCTGACGAGTTCCCCAAACTCGCTATCAACGGCACCGAAATATTCGTCGCCGATCCCAAGCTCGGACATGACACCGTTCCCAGCAACACAGTCCAGCCTTCCATCGTGCCAAATGCCCTGGCGGATACGATTGCGTCTGCGCACATCTTCGACCTTGCGGGCTTCGGCTTCGCGCTTGGCTTTGATGTTTTGCTTGGCGGTGTTGCGGAGAGAGCGGTTGACATTTTTGAGTGCTATGCCAACTACTTCTAGTATTTGTTTGAGCTGGTCTGGGAAGGAGCTGCTGAATCCGGCTGTATGATGGATGGTGGATGAGGGGGATAAGTTCGCGGAAACAAGTACGAGGCAGACCTTTTTGACCGATGACGCCCATACTCGCGATGTCAATCATGTTGTTGAAAGAGTTGAGGAAGGTGAAGATGGGTTTGTAGCCTGTCTGTTGGGCGAGAGCAGCTACGAGTCTGGTGTCAGAGGACGCTTTGTTGAGCTCTGCACAGTCGATGACAAGAGTTTTCCTGTACACATGTCCAGAAGATGTGGCCAGGTTAGTGGCTGGATTGACTGACCGGTCAATATCTCGCATAATGGCAGAGACCATGCGCGATTTTCCGCTTCCTTGGGGACCGTGGACAAATGTGATAGTTGCTAGAAGCTCAGTCAGAGCCCACTGGACAATATTTCAGTGGGGGAACTTACACGGAAGGTCGGAAAGGTAGTTTTTCAGTGCCATTTCAGCTTCCTTGCGCTCCTTCCATCCATTCTGGCCTATCGTCGCGGTGTCCGTAGGGGTAGATGAAAGGGATAATCGATCCAGTGCATTCGCTCGTAGCCATTTATACAGCCCATATTCTGGAGGAGAATGATAAAATTTCCATCGTAAATCTTGGTGGCTGTCACACCTCGGTAATCGAACCAATTCAACATCTTTCCTTCGACGAAGAGTGCTCGAACTGGGTCAAAAACCTGTGCGCCCGCGCATTTCAGAACAGAGGTCAATTAGCAGGGTGTGGTGACTGCTCACTGTGTATGTTAAGGTGCCCAACAAAAAGAATATGATGGGAAGGACTATTTTCGGATGGGCTGCAAGCCAAGCGCGGATAGCATGAGCTTGGATAGGTCGCTGGTAAGCGGTCTGCAACCGAGTGATCGACCCGCCATTCGAGAACCGATAGCCATGAATAGTATTACGCGCGATGGTAGCCGACCGAACGCGTACGAAAGAAATGTCTGCAGAGCGAAGAGTGCCAGTTGAAACAAGTTTTGGGGGGAGTAAATCGTAGATGCGCCCGTACGGCTGTTATACAAATGAGTAGGGTGAATAAGATTTGACCACGATAAAACTTGCGCGGAACAGTTGGTAGAGTGCCTCCTCTTGGACATCAGGCCCGTCAAATGCTACCTTGACGATTACAGAAGGGTACCTATTCATATCCTGATACGTCATGAGTATAAGTCGTATTGAGTGGAGCAGGAGCCCACCTCCAACCATGGTTGGCCTTGAACAAGCCAGACGTTGCCCCAACCGAGCCCAGCCCACGAGGGCATACCTCCGTGCTCTTCAGCCTCCTCTCTCAGGGCATTCTCGATTTCTTTCAGTGAAGTGTGCGTGTCCCTAGCACTGTAGCTGAACTTGACAAACACACCGCCATCCTTCTGGTATGGTTGGAGGGACAGGACCTTGAAGCGGTGGGTCTTGACAGCGGAGAGCCGGGTTTCTAGTTTTTCAAGAAGGGTCTCCTCGCGAAAGACTCCGATATAATGGCGGAGACTAATTGTTTGGAGGCAAAGCGATCAGCGATGAGGGCTAGCGCGAGCAGGACATGCGTACTCCCAAATGCCTAAGCGGATGGGAAAAACAGAGTCGACAAATAACCAAGCCTCCTGTATCTGCTCAGGGTGAGCCTCGTGACCACTAGCCAAGATGATGAGACCCACGTTAGCGGCGACCTGAGAAGTTGGTGATTCGAGGGTGCTGTTAGTCAATTTCCGAGTCCCAGGGGCTGTTCTCCTCGAGGGCAGTAGTATGTCGCGTGTCGCGGTGGTTCGAGTGTTCAATCTGGTTCGAGTGCGAACAAGCATACCAGCTTTATCTCTTTTGTTTTATAAGCCTATACGACTTGACCGCCCTAGCTGGTATGCTTTGACAAAGTTGCTTTGGACTTTGCTTTGACCGCTGTGGATTTCTGGAGATGTGTGATTCTGACGTAATCGGAGTGATCGACCTGTGAGGAAATACTTCCATATTTGGGGTGACTTTATGATTACGGTGGACAGGTCAAGGCAAATTGTTTTTATTGCGAGGGTTGATGTGAGGTCTTCTTCTCCATTACCCACTCCTCCCCACCCAGCCGGATTTCCCTCCAGCTCGCCGGGAAACACAGCGATGAGCACCTATACCCACAAAAACCATACAGGTGTTGCACCCCTCGCTCGCTCAAACTCTTTCTTCGGTACAATCAAAAACATCGTCACTGCACCCTTCAATTGGCTCGCGAGTTCAGAGGACGAATTCGAGGATGCCAAAGGAAAACGGAGGAGATTCCCTGTTACCTCAGACCAGGGACGTTTAGAGGATGACACTCCCCAGCGCAGGGCCAAAAGAATGCGGGTCAGTAGCCCTGACAGAGACACCCAGCCGTACCTTGATCCCCCTCGATCCGCCTTCAAGCAACTGCGGCAGACTTCACATCAACCTGGCTCGGGCCACCCCCGTCATCTCTCTAAGTCACCCAGGAAAAGCTTGCATATTCCGGCTGCGTCAGCGACGACAAATCAGTCTCCACGTAATCGACATACGCTATCTCCTTATCCCAGTGGTTCGCACCTCAAACCCCCGGGAATAACTCGCACGATGTCTCTCGATCCCCCTTCCCATTCCAGCTTATCATCCCGCATTCAACCTGCTCCGACAATGCAGGATCTTCAGCAAGAATCAAACCATAAGAGAGACTCAATGTCCGTTAGTAGTGACGTATCCATGTCGCCACGCCACTTGCGGGTGCGTTCATCCCTCACTCCTCAGCCTTCGTGTGGCAGCTTTGGTCCTATCGTCCCACCACGTCGTGAGCGTGACCCGAATGAACCTCCCCCTTTGACTACTTTGATGTCCAACCCAATGTTTGTAAAGCCACCGCCTGGCTTGCAAAAGCAGAGCTCTGCAGAACCTGGGAAGCAACTAACTCTGGGCTCGCTGATGGAGACTCAGCGTAAGGTACGTTATTTATCTATTGAAATTCCTGCAAGATAGATAAGTCACTCATTACCTGTGCAGACACACACGCCAGTCCGCCAGAGTTCTATTTTATTCGGAACGGGATCCATGACGGATGTTTCCGCGCGTATGTTTTATCTTATAAGAAATCATCTTCTAGGGTTTGACTCACGTCTAGCAGGACATCTCTGGCCAGTCAACGCGGCGGAGATAGCTTTGCAAGAACTAGAGGTGTACAAGACCCCTCTTTTACCCACTCGATTGAAGGGTTCCACAACAATCCCGGACATGTTCGTGCACAAAGAAAAGAAGCTGATCACGTTGATGACTGATGACCGGCCAGTCAAACCTCGGCTTGGGACGAAGGGAAAGGGCAAAGATAAGGGGAAAAAGAAAGAAAAAGAAGCGACAAATGGGACGAAACCGTATGCGGGCGAGGGTGGGATGAAGAAGTGGCTGGCGAGGCGCAAGAGGGAGGAAGAGGAGGCAAAGGAGATGGAGAGAGCGGAGGCCATGGAAGATGAAAGAGCTGAAGAGGAGCTGAGAAGAAAGGACGCTAAGGCACAGGAGAAGAAGCGTGAACTAGAGCTCCGACTCCCTCCCCCTCCCCCTCCCCCCCTCTCTCCTTCAGTTCCTGCCTTTGGGCTAAGGTCAGCCCGCGAGGCCCCTCTAACATCCTCCTTGCGGGTGGGTCGTGCAAGGACCGGTCGGAATCACTTCGAACGTCCGGTGTCAAGGCGCCCCATGAAGTTCTCGGCAGTATTTGAAGATGAAGACGAGGAAATGGACGAAGGCCGCGCAGCTGAACAGAAGGCGTTAGAGGAAGCAGCGAAGAAAGCGCCAGTGTTTGAACTCCCTGCAGGATTTACGTTCGCGAAAGAGGCATGTAACTATTGACTAACATCGCTCCATGTTGTTCACTATTTCACTAGGCACCTATCGCGCATGACTTGACAAACGCCAAGGAGCCCCCCATCCCTTCACTCCCGTTCTCCCTCACCAAACCCTCAGCCCCTCCTGCTCCTGTGACCGCCGAAGCAGCGAAGCCAGTATCACCTCTTGCGCCTGCTCTTCCAACTCCAACTCCACCCACAATTTCACTCGTACCTCCTACTCCAGAGCCTGCAAAGACTGCTACGGTTACAGAGCCACCTGCGATCCCGGCAGCTCCCCCCGCAACAGCAGCACAGGCAACGACGCCGTTTGGAATACCTGACTTTTTCACCAACTCCTCTGTCTTCGGCAAGCCAACGGCTACGGCAGCACCACTTTCCCTTTCTTTGACTGCGGCTACAGAAAGCCCCCCTAAGCCAGCACAGAGTGAGCAAAAGGCACCAGAGGTTACAGTGCCAAAGGCGCCTGAAGCGCCTGCTTCGCTTTTCGGCGCACCATCGCGATCTGCAGGCACTTCCCTATTCGGAGCGCCTCCTGCTCTAGCAGCGCCTAGTGATCCTTCACTATTTAGTGCGCCTGCTGCAGCAAATGGTACTTCGCTCTTTGATACTCCGTCTACTCCCGTAGCCCCAAAGGAGACTGAAAAATCTGCAGTGGCTGCACCAACCGTAGCCTCGCCTTTTTCTTTCGGGGCACCGGCAAAGCCAGCTGAGCCACTCAAGGCGGCAGAGCCCTTGAAACATGTCACTGTATTCGGTGGTACTCCCAACAACTTTGGTGCTCCGAGTCCGGCTCCACCAGCCACCACCACTGAAGCACCAAAGAGTGTATTCACGTTCAGTCAGCCAGCTGCAGCCCCTGCCACCACAACACCAGCCCCTGCGCCTACAGCTACATTAGCTACTGTCGAAACGCCTAAAGCTACCTTCAGCACCCAGCCGTCCACAACGCCGTTCTCGTTCGGTCAACGTCCCAGCACTGCAACCACTGAAGAAAAGCCTTCATCAAGTGTATTTCCCTTCACTAGTACATCCTCTGCCACAGAGAAACAAGCCACGTCGGGATTCACTTTTGGTACCCCAACCACCCCCACGGCTACTCCTGCTGCTGCCCCGGCTTTCAGCTTTGGGGCCACTCCTAGTGGAAGTACCGCAGCGGACATCTCGAGAAAACCGTTCTCGTTTTCGCAAACCACGCCAACTCAACCTGTCACACCTCCAAAGGTTGAGCAGGAGGTGACCATGGATGAAAGTCCCAAGAGGGATACAGTGCTCAATGGCAATGGCAAGGCACCCGAAAGGCCAACTCTTAGTTTCTCCTTTGCTACACCCAGCACATCAGCACTCTCCCATCCCAGTACGCCGGCGTCAGCGTTCAGCTTTGGTTCGAGCGCTGCCGTCAATCCATTTGCAAAAGAGAAGACGGAGACCAAGCCTGCCGCTTCGTTTAGTGGGTTTGGGCAACCATTGTCGACTGGCTTCACGTTTGGTCAAAATGCGCCCGAGAGTCCAGCAGTCACCTCTCCTGCAGCTGCGCCTTTCCAATTCGGACAGTCATCCCCTAGTGTCGCACCTGCATCACCATTCACGTTTGGTCCCTCTGCTGCGACTCCATTCGGTCAGCCCTCAGTTTCTGCGCCGTCAAGCCCCTCAACATTCAACCGACCAACACCTGCGTTCGCCTTTGGAATACCTACAACCTCGCAGCCAGCGAGCAATCCATTTGCCTTCGGGGGTAGTCAACCTACTTCCCCTGCCAACGGTAACGCCACCCTTCCGTCTGGTACGTCCGGCGGAGCGGCGTTTACGTTTGGTGCCACTCCAAGTGGGACTGCCGCGCCTACTGCTACTCAAAGTCCCTTTGGTGCACCTGCGACTGCGCCCGCGGGAGGGTCATTGTTCACGATCGGGTCTGCACCGCCCACAGCGGAGGGTGCTAGGCGGATAAAGGGACTCCCTAGGCGTGGTGGGAGGCGATGATTTAAACTGCTTTATGCGGAACCTGCCATTTTTCTTCTCTGTTTCGCTCAGCTTTGAAATTGATGATTGTTTTCCCTCGTTTTTCTCCCGATTTTGCGCTACCCCCTCGACCATCTAACCTGATGCTAAGCATCAGCAATGACACGCAAAGAGCATGCATCGTCCATCTTCTAGGCAGTCTTCATCGTCTGTGGATATCTCTTCGGGAATCTCTGGGTGGCTCAAGGCCATCACAGATATTGTTTTTTCTCTGACATTCACAACGCTCAAGGTATCAATGGCATTACAACCCCATTCACATACTCTGTTTGCATACTCACAAGTTTGAGGGCTGAAGGCCCGTCGATTCAAAGTCACATAATCAACTCCTGCATTACCACCTGGCACGTTCGTACAGCTACACACACGTTACTTGTTCTTTTTCTCTTCCCCATTTCAGTTCTTTTGTCGTCATTATTTTATTTTTTGGGTAGATAGTTGAGATCTATAATGTGCATATGCACTCCTCTGTTCGATATGTGCGAGGAGCTTGAGATCTGCGAATTGTTGATTACTGGTGGCACAACGCGTCACGCGTCCACTTGATCATCTGAGTAGTAACGCGGCACTTGAGCGTGTTCTGCGTCCAAAATGCCTCGCGAAATCGTAACAGTCCAGCTTGGACAATGTGGAAATCAAAGTGCGTCTACTCTCCCTGTCGTAAAGGAACCCAGTTGGACTGACCAAGTGTCCCTACACAAGTGGGTGCTGTCTACTGGCAGCGCCTCTGTGCCGAGCACGGGATCAACAAAGAAGGCATCCTTGAAGAATGGGCAACTGAGGGTGGCGATCGCAAAGATGTTTTTTTCTACCAAGCCGACGACGAACATTACATACCCCGTGCCATCCTGGTCGATCTCGAGCCCCGAGTACGTAGCCGCCCACCTTCACCTCGAGGCCGAAAAGCCGTGTCTTTTGCTGAATGATGCAGCATATTCTAGGTGATCAACAATATCCTCAGTTCACCTTGGGCGAATTTGTATAATCCCGAGAACATCTTCATGTCAAAGGATGGTGGAGGCGCGGGGAATAATTGGGCACATGGGTACGCGTCTGGAGAGAGGCTCTATGAGGAGGTCATGGAGATGATCGACCGAGAGGCAGAGGGAAGTGATTCGTTAGAGGTTCGGATTGTCTCTTTTTGTCGCTTTCTTTCTCTCCGTTGCTGGACTTTGATCTGGGTGTCAGGCTAACTGATCGGTTGAATGAACCGAGACTGACGAACTGTTCGACTGATGCGATCTTTCCAGGGGTTCATGCTCATGCACTCGATAGCCGGCGGCACTGGGTCTGGATTCGGTTCATTCATACTCGAGCGACTCAACGACAAGTTCCCGAAGAAGCTTATACAGACATATTCCGTCTTCCCTAATGCGCAAGAGGGAGATGTCGTCGTACAGCCATACAACTCTCTCCTCACCCTCAAACGGCTAACGAATCACGCCGACTCTGTCGTCGTACTAGACAACGGCGCTCTTGCACGTATCGCAGCTGACCGACTGCACTTGCAGACCCCGACGTTTGATCAGACAAACCAGCTTGTGGGTCTGCTATTGAAGGCGGGGGGTCAGTGCCTCGAGTGCTCACTGTTTGCGTGTTGTGTCCCAGGTCTCGACGGTCATGGCTGCCAGTACTCAGACGTTGCGTTATCCTGGTTATATGAATAATGACCTTGTTGGCATCATTGCCTCCCTCATTCCTACCCCGCGATGCCACTTTTTGATGACGTCTTATACCCCGTTCACGAGTGATCAAATTGACAAGGTCAGTTGTAACGAGTGCTGGAGTTCCTGGGTCTACTCACCTCCGGTATCCTTACAGGCGAAACCCATCCGGCGCACAACAGTCCTAGATGTCATGCGCCGTCTCCTCCAACCCAAAAACCGTATGGTCTCGACAACACCCAGTAAGACTGCCTGTTACATCTCTATCCTGAACATCATCCAGGGAGATGTCGATCCTACTGATGTGAGGCGCTGACTACGCTCAACTTGTCGCACATATGCTGAGATACCTTCTGTTCTGTGTGTTTTTCAAGGTACACCAATCGTTGCTCCGCATACGCGAACGGCAACTCGCCAACTTCATTCCATGGGGACCTGCATCGATACAAGTAGCTCTGACGCGTCGGTCACCATACGTCACCACGAATCATCGCGTTAGCGGACTCATGCTCGCCAATCACACAAGCATAGCTTCTGTGCGTCTTGACATCGCTGGCTAGCCAAAAATAGGATGCTAAGATAGATATATTCTCAGCTATTCAAACGTATGCTGGACCAATTCGATCGCCTCAGGAAGCGAAATGCGTTCTTGGAGCAATACAAGAAGGAGAAGATGTTTGAGAACTCTTTGGAGGAGTTTGATGATGCACGGTGAGTAGATGTTGGTTTGTTCCCAGCGCTCTGAATTGAGAGTTTCGTTCTTCAGAGCTACTGCAGAGGAACTGCTGAAGGAGTACAAAGCTTGCGAAAGCGCAGATTATATCACATACGTGAGGTCTTTGTTTTGCTGTGATACGTCCTGTCTGACCATGTTCCAGGGTGGACATGAAGAAGGTCCATGAACGGATCCCGATGTTGTGTACTTATCTTGTAGCATCCTCAATGCTCGTGTTGTCTTATCTTTCTCTTTTATTTTACAACACCAATTTCACCAGTGCTCACTCGAAACGAGATATACCCGAAACGATACATTACAAGGGGAGATCTAAGGACAACAAAGATAGTATGTGAGAGCAATCTACGACGGTATGTTGTCGATATGCAGTGGGGCGACTACGGAGGGGACAAATTACGACTTCTTTGGCCCCTCCAGCTTCTTCCCAATCTCTGAACCTGGAGGCGAGTGTGAATCACATCATGTCGCAATATGACTATGAAGTTGATACGTACCACGAAGTTTGACTCCCAAGATCCTCTCGAACTTACCAAGGATCTGCGGATTAGGGATAGCCTTTCCGGACTCGTAGTCCTGAATGACGGAGGGCTTCTCGTTAGTCTTTTGAGCGAGATCCTTCTGTGTGAATTGTTTCTCCATACGAGCAGTTTGAATGGCCTATTCCACAAGGTCATACGAGTGACTTGCATGGGCAGAGGGGAAGCTCACCTTGCCAACTGACGCATTGACTTTGGGAGGTGGGGCGACTTCGTTTTCACGGTCAAGTTTGGCGATGCGTTGGTGGTCTGGGCCTAGAGGAGATCCCTCAATAAGGGCAAACGGAGGAATTGAAAGAGTGTCTAAGGGACGCACCAACATGAGCCTTGTTCCCACCGGCCGTCACTTTCTTGTCTGTTGCAACGACAGCCCCAGTTCGTCGTGCCTGCGCCCATGTATGTCAGTCTTCTCCAGTAAGATATAAAGAGCTTGAGGTCGACTTACAGCTAGGGAAAGGTGAGCAGCTCGACTCAAAATGTTTCATGGGACCTATCAACAGCGCTTACCGTTCAAATCAGAGGCGTTCTTGGTAACCTTGGGAGCTTTGGCTTTGAAGCCGATAACGGTCTTGCTGTCCCACTCGAGGTTGCTCATTGTCAAATTGTTTCGAGTAGAATATGAAGGATGTAGAGGTCTATCGAGTGGGTCGTGAATAAAGCAGAACACGCGAGTAACTTGAAGTAAACTGACTCGGATGCGGCATTAGTATGTGTCACGTTGTCACAACCATCGGGTAATGTGTGGCGTTGTGACATGGCTGTGACAATTGTTAGGAACCATGGTGCCGTCTGTGTCACGCGGGCGGAGATTGTACATACCTATGATAGAGCAAACACTGCTAACTTACTTACTCTTACTCTACACCCCAAGCCCGGACAAAAGTATACTAGCATTGACCCATTGTGACTTTGTCACATTCACACAGGTCTTATTTGGGGGATTTTTCAAAAAAGGACATCTTTGAGGTTCACTTAAATGCAGTTCAGAGAATGTATCTATCAATGCTAATGAGCATGGAGTCTAGGGACAATGATTTGCATGGTACAGAGTGGAGGGTCTGAGTGGTAATTACATAGCATATGGGTGAAAGCATGAAGCACTGACTGGCCCCGGTATGTGATGGCCTAGCCTGGGAGAATGTGGTGAGCTGTGATTCCCACTAGAGGTAGGAGCCCGTCAATGCATCAAGCAAGTCTCACATACCCAGGCATTAGGAGGCGGGGGAACTCTCACCAGGTTGATTAGCAATGAATTGGAGGCATAGTGTACTGGAGGAAACCCTTGTGGAGGGTGGGGGTGACAAAATACAGTGAACTCCAGAACCAGAACAACAAACCCTGCATTTCCGGAACGTCAGAATCTGTGTTTCTGCATGTCCAGAATGCCAGAATCCCTACCTCTGCTCCACTGCCAGGCGGAACCTCTCGGAATCTCGGAATCCCTCGGAATCGATCCAGAATTCATGTAGACATGCAGACCCTTATTGTATTCCATCATCCTTTACTTGTCATCATTCCTGAGCCTCTGGGGATGCTCCATCACTTCCTTACATTGCTTAATTCCAAATTCCTCTTGTTCCTGTTCCTATTCCCTGATTATCATTAGCAAGCGCTTCTCCGCTCACTCTGTTATACATATATACTTATTTACTTCGGATTTCTCAGTTGTTCTTTGCCCTCTTTGGCAGCGGCTGAGGTGGGTTTACTTATACCTATTTGCTACTCCTAGTTAATCCCTAGTAGTCTGGGCAATCACTGCCCTCTTATAGTTTTTGTCAGGTTATGAGCCCCGCTAGCGCATACTAGTGGAAAGGAAACCTCTCCAGAATGATTCAATTCTTGTGCAAATCCCTCAGCGCACATCTGGATACACTCCGGACCCTCAGAACTTCTACCATGTCATCCAATACAGCGTCCATTGACACTCCCACATGCCCGACTCTGATTGGTCCCTCAAACTTCCAAATCTGGAAACTTTGGATCATGGCGAAACTTCGGAGAGAGAAAGTCCTAGGTGTAGCCCTGGGAACTTACACCTGTCCAACCACATGTCCTGGCACCCCAGGAACCACCACCACTGTACCTGTTCCTGCCACGTCCTCCAGTGTTCCTGATTCTTCAACCATTTCCCTTACTTCATCTGGAACTCTGAGAACCTCCAGCACAGCCACAATGGAGGACATTTGGAAATGGACAGAACAAAATGAGAGAGCACATGGAATCATTCAGGACAGCATCAGCACTCTTTTGCTCAAGATGCAGATGTATACCACTGCCAGGACCCTTTTTGACGCACTCCTATCTATTCACCAAGTGTCAAACCTTGCCTCCGCCTTCTACATATTCCAACAGCTATTCAACTCCACATGGTCCGGAGGTTCCACCATCTCCGAGCACATCACATCACTCCGGACTTTGGAAGCCCACCTTGCCGGAATGAAATTCATGGTTGACACTAGACTCTTTGCTTTCATTCTCTTAAACTCCCTTCCTAAAACTCCATAATGGAACATGTTTACCTCCTCCATTGTCAACACTGTTGAAGACAGCAAACTCACCCTTGACGCCATGGAAACCCAGATCACCTCAGAAGAGGCGTGCCTAAACCCTTCCAGACCCTTGGACTCCGCCCTCAAGGTGTCCAACAAGTCCTCCGCTTGTCCACCCAACTATGCTGCCTGGTGTGAGCACCACCAACAATCTGGACACAACTCCGATGAGTGCTATGCTTACCAGTGTTGGACAAAGGAGCTGAGAAAAGGGGGAGGAGGAAAGAAATGGGAGAAAAAAAAGGAGAAAGCTAATGCGATGGAGGACGCTCCAGAAGTTACCCCTAAAACTCCGGAGATTGCAAACATAATTACCGAAGGTGTATCCAAATCTTTAATGGCATGTGTTCTTCCCTACCTGTCATCTGAGCCCAAGGCCAGTGGGAGAAACACTATTGTCATTGATTCCGGAGCTACGTCCCACATGGTCCCACACCAATCCTGGTTCCGGACTTACTCCCCACTGGTTCCACCTCGCCCTGTTGCTTTCAGAGACAACACCACCACCTCCACCATCGGAATCGGAACCATTGCACTGTTCTCCACCATCTCCGGAAAGAAGTATGAAATTGTCCTAACCAATGTCCTACTCATTCTGGACTTCTGGATTTCCTTAATCTCCGTAAACCGCCTCTCTACCACCGGACTCTCCACTGTCTTTCCAGCCAGCTCCAGCACATGCTACATCTGAAAGGGAAGAACTCCGGTTCTCATCGGAACTCATCGACAGGGACTATATCATGCAAACACCATTCCGGAATGCCCAAAGGAAGTGGCACATGCTGCAGTGGACATAAACCTTCTCCATTGATGCATGGGACATATCTCTGTAGCATGGATTGAACATATGGTCAAGCGGGGACAGCTCCGGGGGATCGACATCCTCACCGGAACTCCATCCTTCTGTGAGGCCTGCATCCTTGGAAAGATGAAAAAGCTCCCTTTTGAACTTCTAGAGGAACCTTGTGCAACCTAAGCACTCCAAATAGTTCACACAGATGTTGGAGGTCCAATAACTCCTCAATCCCAGGAAGGGTATAAGTACTGGATCACCATCGTAGACGACTTCTGCTGCTTTCCCTGGATATACTTCATGAAACACAAAAAGGAAGCACTCCAGATCTACATCTGCTGGAAAGGTGATGTCCAAACACTCTTCCACATGGAGGTCAGGCAGGAAAAATTCTCCAACGCCTATGTGGATTTCATCCAGAGCGATGGAGAAGGGGAATATATCAATGATGCCTTCCGAGAGCAACTCCAAAAAGATGGAACCCTACATAAGACCTCCGCTCCATACACTCTGGAACAAAACGGGTTAGCAGAGCAGATGAACCAGACTCTAACCCTCCTTGCAAATGCTATGCTGGAGGAGTCCCGACTTCCAAAGTCCTTCTGGGCAGATGCCTACATCACTGCACGAAGTCTGATGTCTGCACTCCATGGAGAAAACCCCTATCAAACACTATTCCGTTGATGTGTCAATCCTACCATTTTTTGCCCCTTCAGTTGCCCCGCCTATGCTTACATACCAAAGGAACAATGCGGGGGGAAATTCTGTTCACATGGATGAAAGTGCATCATGATTGGTTACACCTATGGCCAACAAGCCTACAAGCTCCTGGACATGGAATGTTGAACAATCTCCAGCTGGCATGTCACCTTTGATGAGACTGGAATCATCCCTCCATGCAACCTTGCCCCATGGAATGTCCCCACTGTTGAGGGACAGTGGGAGGGACTACTTCTGAGGCAACATGAAGCGGAGCATCAGGATGTGGAAGAGGAGAACCCAAAACCCAAAACTCCGGATTTGTGCAGAACAGTGGGAGCCAACAACACACCCCAGAAGAACAACGACCACCAAGTCCCACTGTTGACAACCTTACACACCGCTTTCAGCAACTTGACATAAATCCGCCACCTGCCCCGGCTCCTGCTCCTGCTCCCGTTCCTATCCACCCCCAATCTCCATCTCCAGAGAGACCTGTGCCAGCCCAGATTATCACTGGAGTCCAGAGAAGCAATCAGCAATGCCAACAAGCTAACCAGAATAGAGACTACCAATGGACTGTAAATGAAGATGCCACATGCAGGGCTCAACGACATGGTGGGCAACAACCAGATTCCGAAATGGAAGCCCCAGAAACTCCAGAGCCCCTGGCGGAAGCTCTGGAATTCCCAGGGGCATTCACAGCATCCACAGAATCCCTATAGGATTTCATCTTTGCAGGTGCAGCCAATTCTGAACCTGATTCATCCCTTCTGGGAACAATCCAGGAAGCCTATGCATTGCCTGATGCTGAATGCTGGAAGTCTGCAGTTGAGGAAGAATTCCTAAACCTAAATTCCAATCATGTGTATGAAACTGTCCCCATTCCGAAAGGTATCACTCCAATAACCTCCAAACCCGTCTTCCATATCAAGCACGACCACACTGGAAATGTTGAGCACTACAAAGTCCACATCGTTGTGCAGGGTTTCACTCAAAAGGAAGGAATCAACTATCAGGAAGTATTTGCCCCTGTAGCAAACCTGGATTCTGTCCAGACCCTTATTGCCCTTGCTGCAAAACATGACTTGGAGTTCAACCAAATGGATATTTCCACCGCTTACCTCAATGGAGAATTGGAGGAGGATCTCTACCTGCTTCCTCCAGACGGTGTCCCTATCCAACCTGGGTATTGCTGGAAACTCCGGCACTCACTCTATGGACTTAAGCAAGCCGGGCGGACTTGGAACAAGACACTAGACAAGAAACTCGGAGAACTTGGATTTGCTCGCCTCAATGTGGAGACGTGCCTTTATGTCTTCCAGAAGGATAGGCAAGTTTGTTTCCTAGTTGTGTATGTGGACGACCTACTGCTAGCAGCTTCTTCCAGACAGTTCATGAACTCTATCAAAACCAAACTCTCAGCAGCCTTCAAAATGTGTGATCTTGGAGAAGCAAAATACATCCTTGGAATCAAAATCAACTGGGACTGGAAACTCCAGAGTATCTGCTTGTCACAATGCCAATACTCCTGCACTATCCTAAACCATGTCAGAATGACCACATGCAAACCCATCTGGACTCCAATGGCACATAACTTACAACTCTCTGCTGCAGATTCGGAAAATGATCAAATCCTTCTGGAGATGGTCATTGAAGGCCGGAAAGTCTCCTATCTCAAAGTCATTGGCTTGTTGATGTATCTCATGCTCGGAACACGTCTGGACATTGCATATGCAGTTGGAACACTCAGCTGTTTCAGTGCCACACCAAAAAGGATGCACTGGGAAGCAGTGAAATGTGTATTCTGGTACATCCAAGCCACCAAGGACATGGAACTCTGCTTTGATGGCTCTGAGGTATCTATGGACATGGACTTTCAGGGGTATTCCAATGCAGGTTGGTCGACAACTCCTGCTCCACCTCCAGATTCCTTTTCCTCAGTAATTGTGGAGCTATCTCTTGGTCGAGCAAACAACAGAGCATGGTCGCACTTTCCACCACGTAGTAGGAGTACATCGGACTCAGTCTTGCTGGACAACATCTGGCATGGCTTCGGAGCTTCTTTGAAGAGATCAGACACTCACAAAAGGGGCTGACTGTCCTCCACTGCAACAACCAGGCCGCTATCATCCTAAGCTGCGATCCTCAATTCCGGGCACGGACTAAACACATCCAGCAGAAGTACCACTTCATCTGAGACAACCTTGTTGGAAAGGGAGAAGCCATCATCCGCTACATTCCCACAGATGACATGGTAGCAGACATTCTTACAAAACTGTCACATCCCAAAACTTCCCTAACCAATCCGGCCCGATTCCGAACCCCTATGACCAAATCCCGAATTCCGGTCCTCATACTTTACCTTAGACAATTTCTCTTTCATCGAACATTCCGAACCCCGTACTTCCCATCCCGGACTTTCCGCATTCCTGTCCCGGACTTCCTGCATTCCTGTCCTGGACTTTTGTATTCCCATCCCGGACTTTTGTATTCCCGTCCTGGACTTTTGTATCCCTATCTCGGTTATTGCTTGGCATATGTCACTCTCCTTTGACACTTCTTGACATTTACAGTTCCTATTGATAATTCCCTTCCCCCTTGCTTTGCAATTATTGCGCCATTGCCTTCAGTCATCATTCTACCATTCTGATGCCATTCTGATTCATTCCTTTCTTTCCTCCGGAAACCCGAAACTCCGATTTGCCTGATAGTACTTTAACATCTTTACATCTTCCAGACTCTTCAGTATATAAACCCGCGTGTACTCTCTGATATTTCCTTAGTTCGAATATCAACTAAATCCTGTTCCTTCCTGATCCTCTCCCTTCCAATTCTCTAAGTCCTTAAGTTGACCTTAGGACCAGCCTCCGACCCTCCACTCTTAAATTAAGGAACCGAACTCGTACAGGGGCGCAGCACATAAGCTGAAGCCGCAGTTCCTTACCCCTCCGACCCCCTTCAGGAATTCCCACAAAACCCCGCCTCCTCCGCACCTCTGGACATTCTGGGAATTCCGGGAAAGAACCCGGACTTGACAAAAACCTCTCATTCATGAACAACACTGGAAATTTATTCAAGGTATGGGACTACAAATGTGCTCAAGTGGGAGTGACAAAATACAGTGAACTCCAGAACCAGAACAACAAACCCTGCATTTCCGGAACATCAGAATCCGTGTTTCTGCATGTCTGGAATGCCGAAATCCCTACCTCTGCTCCACTGCCAGGCGGAACCTCTCAGAATCTTGGAATCTCGGAATCTGCTCAGAATCGATCCAGAATTCATGTAGACATGCAGACCCTTATTGTATTCCATCATCCTTTGCTTGTCATCATTCCCAAGCCTCCGGGGACGCTCCATCACTTCCTTACATTGCTTAATTCCAAATTCCTCTTGTTCCTGTTCCTATTCCCTGATTATCATTAACGAGTGCTTCTCTGCCCACTCTGTTATACATATATACTTAGTTTTTACTTCGGATTCCTCAGTCATGCTTTGCCCCTCTTTGGCAGCGGCTGAGGTGAGTTTACTTATACCTATTTGCTACTCCTAGCTAATCCCTAGTAGTCCAGGCAATAACTGCCCTCTTATAGGTGAATATAGTTGTTCTTTGCCCCTCTTTTGCAGTGGCTGAGTCCGGGTAATCACTGCCCTCTTATAGTTTTTGTCAGGGGGAGGCCTGTATGTATGGTGCCAGGATCTGGGTGTGATGATGTAAATACATGAGAAAGGCATTGCTTGCCCAGCAGCCTTTGATCTTGACAACATTGAAAGGGATGTTGTGGAGAAGGTATTTGAGGGTGGACCCGATGTGAATGCCATGCCCTTGAAGGGGCTTGATGCCAGCTCTCTTGGCAGCAGATGAGAGGGTGGTTCTGGAGGGCAGCCTGAGGGTCTGACAGACCATTCTGCTGTGCCCAACTGACATCCTCCCTAAGGAAAGTGGACTTTGTCCTGGGAAGGTGAAAGTTTGTCACCTTTAGTCCCTGCCAGTCCTTTTCATGTGTGATGTTGGACGGTTTGACATGCAAAGTGGGGTTGAAAGTGTCAAGGTGCAGAAGGTGAATTCACCAACTTGTGCTGTACACCAGAAGGTGGTGGTGAGGCAGGCAAAGATGGCTGCATCAGCAGGGTCAGCCAGATTGAGGTTATCATGCATCACAATGAGTATGTTGACTATGTACAGCTCATGGGGTTTGCATTTGGAGGAGGTGGGGGCAAGTGCAGCCGCAGCTTTGAGCAATGCTTTGATCTCCATGTTGTGCAACCAGCTCAGTCTGTGCATGATGTGCCAAGTGCAGACACCCTATAGATAGTTGGCAACAGTACCTCCTGCATACTGGCTGGCAAGGGAAGAGATGAAGAAAGCTATTAGCTTAGAGCTAGCAGGGGTGTGGTCGGAATCAGTGATGGACTTAGCATCATAAAAAACATGAAATACTAGTAGGCCAGAGCCATAGGATTCTTTGGTGCTTTCCGCCCAGGCATGGGTGATGATATTTTTGATCTGGCTCTGATCAGATTTGTGAGTTGTGGTTGGGACAAAGTCAAGGGAATTGATGACTGCATGGGTTGTGGGTTTCCACAGTTGGAGGTGCTCTTGGGCTGTGCACATGGGTTGAAATGGGGAGGGTATGGGGGTGAGGTTAGAGGGGTAAGCTAAATGTAGGGTGTAAGCATATAAAGGGAAGTACATTGATGGTGCACTGCTGGTTTTGGGCCTGGTGGTATTTACTGGATCTACGAGTATTTAGTGGCCTTGAGTGGTTTGTGCTCAGGGTTGGTGCAGAAGCCTGGGTGGCAGCCACTGCCAGTGTGCTCCTGTCAGACAGGAGTGGGGTTAGAAAGTGGTTGAGATGTCACAGAGGGTGTCCTAGTTCCTGGTTGTGGGATACTGATTGGTGTGGGCATCCTTGATGAAAGGGCACAACTTGGGGGGGATTGGGATGTCTGGGAGGAGAAGATGGATGTGGGGATACAAACCTCTGGACGGGGGGTCTGCTGGGTTGAGTTTGCTTGGGATGTAACATACAATGATGGTGGCAGCAGCTTTAGACAAGGTGGCATGAATCTATTTGAAGACACCATTCATTGGTTTGTTCTGACTTGAACCTTTCTGCCATCCCTTGACGACACCTTTGTTGTCTCCATAAACCTGGAAATGAAAGTTGGGGGGGCTGGTTTGGAGTATAGACAGAATCTAGAAGAGGGTAGGAGTTGCCCAAAGCTACAGTACATTAGCTAGGAATAAAAACTAAGTAGATATGAACTCACCTCAGCCGCTGTCTAGATGGACGGTGTCACATCCCGAAACTTCCCTAACCAATCCGGCCCGATTCCGAACCCCTATGACCAAATCCCAAATCCCGGCCCTTGGACTTTACCTTAGACAATTTCTCTTTCATCGGACATTCTGAACCCCGTACTTCCCGTCCCGGACTTTCTGCATTCCCGTCCTGGACTTTCATATTCCCATCCCAGACTTT
>MU127417.1:826114-851645 GCA_014904945.1 Gyrodon lividus | reverse complement strand
GCGACCGAGCTCGCTCATGCATCGGAACTCATCTTGGACTTTCACTCCACATACCCCGGAAAGTCCAGACCCCTTAATTCGCTCGGATGAGGGTGGAAACATGGTGTTTGATTCGCTAAAACACAAAACTACGCTAATTATACATAAGAAGGCCAATGAGAGACACTACACTACCTCCCCATCTCCATCCTCCTCACCTCCCTCCTCACCCTCATCCCCCTCCTCATCCCCATCCTCCCCATCTGTCCCCTGACCTTCCTCCCCATCATCCCTCTCCTTCCCCTTCCACTCCGACGCCCCCCAGCTTCCTCCGGAATCTCCGAATCGGGACCCCTGAGCCACCAGGCCGTCCGACAACACCTGCCGGATCCCCGATAGATGGGCCATGACAGCCCCCTGGTACGCCTTGTTGGCCCGCCTCTGGGCCTCATAGGACTCCGTCAGGGCCCCGAGCGCGTCTCGGCGCTCCTCGTCTTCCTCGTCCGCCTCGTCCTCCTCATCCTCCCCTACGCCCTCCTCCTGGACCTCCGGACTCCTCTGTCTCTGCCTCTTTTGGTCCTTTCCCCCGCGCGGCGACGCTACTTCCACGGCCACCCGCTTCCCTGCTCCGACCTCCTGGCACGATGAGTGCGCCTGTGCGCACCTCGCGCACATCCGCGATCTCCCGGTTTTTGGGCCCGGACATGGTACCCCTGCCCACATGCAGGCCGCACAGGGAGTATTAGCCCCGGAGAGCCAACCCCCAGGCCTTCCCGCACTCACCTGCGAAGGCCCCGCCTCGGACCCCCTCAAGGAGCCGCTCGCCCCATGCCTCTGTGACTCTTGTGACCCTTGCCGCAACCTTTCAGCCATGACCCTCGCGACCTCCGTCTCCGCTTTCCTCCTCCTCTCGTCCTCCTCCGCCTTTTTCTGCGCCTCCTCCTTGAGCCTCTGCCTTGCCTCCTTGCGTTTCTCTGCCTCTCGCCGGGCCTTTTTCTCCCTGGCCTCCTGGATTCTCTGGGCGGACTCCCGCACGCGTTCTTCCTCCTCTTGCTGAAGACGGGTGATTTCGTTGTCGGATTGCGAGTGAGTAGACATGTTAGGTGGTAGAACTAAACAACAAGCAGTCAACGGTCGCAAGGCACCTCAGATCGATCCCCGCTTTTCGAACTCCGCTATACTTCTATTGCCTATCACGGACTCCTATCCAGGCACTCAAGGGTTCGTGCCTAAGAGGGGGATACTGTCACATCCCGAAACTTCCCTAACCAATCCGGCCCGATTCCGAACCCCTATGACCAAATCCCGAATCCCGGCCCTCGGACTTTACCTTAGACAATTTCTCTTTCATCAGACATTCCGAACCCTGTACTTCCCGTCCCGGACATTCCGCATTCCCTTCCCCCTTGCTTTGCAATTATTGCGCCATTGCCTTCAGTCATCATTCTACCATTCTGACGCCATTCCAATTCATTCCTTCCCTTCCTCCAGAAACCCGAAACTTCGATTCGTCTGATAGTACTTTAACATCTTTATATCTTCCGGACCCTTCAGTATATAAACCCGCGTGTACTCTCTGATATTTCCTCAGTTCGAATATCAACTAAATCCTGTTCCTTCCTGATCACCTCCCTTCTGATCCTCTAAGTCCTTAAGTTGACCTTAGGACCAACCTCCGACCCTCCACCCTTAAATTAAGGAACCGAACTCATACAGGGGCGCAGCACATAAGCTGAAGCCGCAGTTCCTTACCCCTCTGACCCCTCTCAGGAATTCCCACAAAACCCCGCCCCCTCCACAACTCCGGACTATCCGGGAATTCCGGGAAAGAACCCGGACTTGACAGATGGAAACGACTGAGATGCTGATAGATTGAAGAGACATATATATACTATGGGCGGAGGTATACTTGTATTATGTTACTTGAAATGAACCTGAGGGAAGAATATAAAGTGTAGTAATAGATGCAGTAAATGGAAAGTTAAAAAGGCTAAGCAAACACAAGGGTTGTGTGGTCACAGTTCTGGTGCTTCCACTTCTGGAAGGAGCACGAAAATTTCGGAAGCAGTCTTGGAACATAGTGGTTCCAAGGTGGTTCCAGCTGGAAGCATTTGAACTTATGTTGATGTGGTTCCGAGGCCAGAAGGCTGGAACCATCTGGTACTTAGGGTTGAATACTGACAAGTATAGCACTAACAAGGAGTTCAAAGCCGATAGCTTCAGCCCAACCAATGTCCTGGCCATCTCGCTTCCAATCCTGGGTGAGGTATCAAGCATGCCATCTGCCATTAAGTGAGATGCCAATGCTGACACCTGAGCTGGCATCTGAATTGGCCTGGATGTTATGCTGATGAGGTCGTGAGAGCTTAATCAGATAACACCAACGAGTCCTATTGTCAAGTGGGACAAGAAGTCTTTACTGGCAGACTATAGGCCAATCAGTGAAGCAAGTTCTCAAACCAAGAGATAGCTGGTTAAGCTATGTATTGTGTAGATCTAACTTGGGTTGTAACCAAGTAGAGTACAGGTCTTTATACTACAGGAAGTGGCACATGGACCAAGGTATCCAAAGTAGGTATCGTCCAAGAAAGGTAACTAAAGATAAGAGGTATAAACACCATTGGGCAGAAGGTCATAGAATATGAAAGAAGAAAGATAAGGCCAGGGACTTTGCCTGGGGTCACTGGTTGTACAAAGGGTCAAAAGAGGAAAGGGATCATGTGAGGGCACAGAGTCATGTGAGAAGGAAAAGAAAGGGGCTAAAACAGTTCTACCATAACACTGGAGGTCATGGATGAGCATGGGCATGGGGATGGAACATTGGATCAGGTGATGGGGAGAGAGGATGACCTTCCATCATCTGAGGTCGTCTGGTGTGCCTTGAGGTGGTGTGTGTGGCATGAATGGGAGTTACCAAAAATGGCAAGCATAGCCTCCAGGTTCATTAAGTAAATGCACCTGGCTAGAATAATGTGGCAGGTGTGGAGTAGCTTCCCATAAAGCTTCTGTACCTCCTCCAAGGGATGGGTATGATTGGACTCCCATTTGGTGATTGCATTGAGGTATTTCTAACATTTTGTTTCTGAGAGCTGAACTGTGTGCTTGTCTAGGTCCCAGACAAAACTGATGAAGGTTGGTGTTGAAGAAAATGGGATGTCTTTTGATGTTTCCCAAGGTATGCCCAGGGTTTTCAACATGTGATCTATGTTGCTCATGTTGTAGGAGAAAATTGTGTCTTCTAAGGGTTGGGATGATTTGGCTGAGTGTCACATCCCAAAACTTCCCTAACCCACCCGGCCCAATTCCGAACCCCTATGATCAAATTCCAAATCCCAGCCCTCGGACTTTACCTTAGATGAATTCTCTTTCATCAGACATTCCGAACCCCATACTTCCCATCCCAGACTTTCCGCATTCCCGTCCCGGACTTTGTATTCCTATCTCAGCTATCTCTTGACATATGTCACTTTCCTTTGACACTTCTTGACATTGACATTTACAGTTCCTATCGATAATTCCCTTCCCCCTTGCTTCGCAACTATTGCGCCATTGCCTTCAGTCATTATTCTACCATTCTGACGCCATTCTGATTCATTCCTTCCTTTCTTCCGGAAACCTGAAACTCTGATTCATCCAACATACTTTAACATCTTTATATCTTCCGGACTCTTCAGTATATAAACCTGCATGTACACTCTGATATTTCCTTAGTTCAAATATCAACTAAATCCCGTTCTTTCCTGATCCCCTCTGAACTTCCTCAGTCCTTAAGTTGATCTTAGGATTGACCTCTATCTCTGACCCTCTGCTCTGAAATCAAGGAACAGAACTCATACAGGGGTGCAGCACATAAGCTGAAGCCGAAGTTCCTTACCACTCTGACCCCCCTCAGGAATTCCCGCCAAACCCCGCTTCCTCCGCACTCCGGACAATCTGGGAATTCTAGGAACGAACCCGGACTTAACACTGAGTGACAAAAACTATAAGAGGGCAGTGATTACCTGGACTCAGCCGCTGCCAAAGAGGGGCAAAGAACGACTGTATTCACCTATAAGAGGGCAGTGATTGCCCAGACTACTAGGGATTAGCTAGGAGTAGCAAATAGGTATAAGTAAACTCACCTCAGCCACTGCCAAAGAGGGGCAAAGAACAACTGAGGAATCCAAAGTAAAAACTAAGTATATATGTATAACAGAGTGGGCAGAGAAGCACTTGCTAATGATAATCAGGGAATAGGAACAGGAACAAGAGGAATTTGGAATTAAGTGATGTAAGGAAGTGACAGAGCATCCCTGGAGGCTTGGGAATGATGACAAGTAAAGGATGATGGAATACAATAAGGGTCTGCATGTCTACACAAATTCTGGATCAATTCTGAGTGGATACCAAGCCTCCGAGCAGTTTTGCCTGGCAGCAGAGCAGGGGTAGGAATTCCAGCATTTCAGACATGCAGAGGCACAGACTCCGATGTTCTGGAAATGCAGGGTTTGTTGTTCTGGTTCCGCAGTTCACTGTATTTTGTCACAGCTGGCCCGTGAGCCACAGCTATTTGTCAACCTCGGCTGTCCATATACTACGGTACCAAAGCACTACATGGGCTCTGTCTGACAAAGAACATTATGGCGTTGCAGCACTTGTTTGTATGCTGTGCTCACTGTTGACAGATGAGTGCACTGACCAGGACATGTCTATAGAAAGTCGATGGCGTACCCAAGCCAGCTTTCTCGAAGCCCAACCCCCGAATCGGAATACTCGACAGTGGGTTAGGCATGTCATACTAATCTATTGACTCCGTCAAATATAATTCAAAGATCAATCCTACTGTCCTACTCACAATATTCCCGCCCCCGCTCGTGTTCGCAGTATGGTAGTGCCATTGCATCGTGCGCTACAATAGTCGCCACATCAACAAAACCGCTACAAACATCCATGTCCACCTGCGCGTCCGCCATCTCATCCCCATCCTCATCGCAACCGACTTCACCTCGTTAATCGTCCCTCTTCACAGACCTGGGCGAAGGAGGTCCAACCGATACAACAGGTGTAGACGCACCCAAACCCGAGAACGGCGACGCAGGCAAAGGTATTGCGGCAGGTCCCCCCACCCCTCCTCCACTGACACTCCTCAACATAGTTGGCGTCCTCATATGCCCGCTCATAGGGATCGAACTTGAAGGTGTCTGTCCACCATGCGGCGGCCCAAACGTCGGCGTTCCAAAGCCCAGGCCAACGCCTGTGCCCGGTGCCGGTGAGGGCGGGATTGACCCAGTACCAGGTGGTGGTGGGGGAGGGATAGCAGGTGAGGTCAAGTATGGCGAATAAGGATAAGGGCTTTGGGGTTCGAGCCCTCCTGTTAATGGTGTTCCCGTATACGATGTCCCTGGACCACCTTCAACGACCCACCCACTTCCTTGTCTCACCACTCGCGTCGAAGGGGAAGCGGTGAAGCGCGTACGTAAATGACCACCTGCCCATTTACGCTTCACAGACGTCGACGAGGCGGCGACAAGCCCTGGCGTTGGGTCAGCGCCAGAGACGGCTTCGATGGTGCGGATTGTTATGCGAAGGAAGTAAGAGGTGCAGGTGAATACGCCGCCGATGACTCCCACGCATCTGTTCGATACAAGCAGTTGAATTCCTCTCCGTTGGAAAGACCTAGAGAATATAAAAGGAGAGTACTACGTACCTAATCAAAAACTGGACAAACGACGTCGTCCGCTGATGCATCGTAATGACCATCGGGTCCAAGTCAAATTTGAAAAAGATCCCAGGTGTGCCTTCGTGATCACTTAGTTTACGGGTATAGTGCGTAACGCTGTATTGGTTCGTTTGTAACTTGGAGCGCGGGGTAATATAGGTTGTGGGGACTACGTGGAGGAAGTATTGGTAGGCCATGAATGCTATCATTTGGGACGGGAAAAGTGGGGTTGGGTTTTGGTTAAGGTCAGGACGGAACAACTTAAGCCAGGGGGACGTACGATTTCGAGCAACTTCAAAGGAGTAGTCCAGAGGTTGAGCGATGTCGGGGAAGTAAGGCCCAAATGAAAACTCGGTGATCACATGTGAGAGGTTCAATTCTGCGTGATTGGGCAATTGGGTATTAGCATTGGTGAGTGGTGTCACTGAGCGTGATTAAACTTACTGTCATGGGGAACGTGTACATTACTGGAATATCCATGTCCAAGAGTAGTGATGTGCAAGTTGGCTGTCGCGTCAGCGCCATAGAGGGGCAAAAGTGATACCGGTGAGCATCACGCAAAATGCACCTTGACAGCGCATACGCTCACCAGTTACCTTCTTCACCTTCAGGGACCCATAAATCCGGCATGCATCACCGTCCGCCCGGTGATCATACGTTGGCCTGAAATCTGGTTCTGCTCGTTTGAAGAACGAGAAGAATCCCCGTGATTTTCTTGATTGGGCGACCGCCTGACGAGCAGAAAGAGCTTTGGCGTGTTCTCTACGAGTTCACGATCGAATCGAATCAGGTGAAACATGGATGACTGGACCCGTGCCGGACGTACTGTAGAGTGGTGGCTTGTCCAATATCAAAGGTGGTCTATGGAGGTTGTTTAGATATGAAATGGGAGAAGGCAGCGCCCGTATGAATTTACCCCGTCCCGACGGAATCCTTTGCTGAGGAAGAGCCGATCGCCAATGACATCACGCAGATCCACGCTCAGGTCTACACGACAGTTAGACCGACCACTGAACACCATGACGAACACACATACACTGGCAAGGCATGTTGACCACCATGTCCACGTTGATATTCATGAAACTCGCTCCCTCGGTATCGACGCTGAACTCATAATCAGGCCAACCCCAGATATACTCTGCGAGATCATTTAACACAAGGAGAAATGCAAGAAGAGCAACTAAAAGAGTGAGAAAACCGCGAGATTCAGAACGGGTTTTGTATGTGGAGGGGAGCTTTGGGAAAGCATCGTAGCGTGCGAGAGGGACGGCAGCGTCGAGTATGTCGAGAAGGGATTGCTCCTTCGCCGCGGCTGCAGCCATTGTTTAAACCACCGGTCTATGCACACTCGAATACTGGGAGGGTAGTGGAAAGGATACCAGCTGGGGTGAAAGCTGGGGTAGTGACAGCGTACTTATTGCCAATTAATGTGTGCTAGTGTCCTGTTGACCCTTGTTGACCCACACATTCTAAGTACTCAACGGCGAATGCATCTGCCCATCACGCAAAACCTCAGGACCGAACCAAACGCGTTACTCGATGTGAAGTCCATTGCCTCTGCCTGATCCACGGGTACAATATCCTATACGTCCACGGACACCTTTGAGCTCGCAGTCTCAAGCAGAGGCATATAACCTTACGACCTCTCGCTCTCCTTCTTGCTCCGAGGATACAGCTGACACCGACAAGCATTAACACAGGTAATTCAGAGGAGTTCTTGAGACACACCTTGCCGGGATTGAAGAGGTTCAGCGGATCTATGGCTCGTTTGACAGTCTTCATAAGCTCCACGGTGTCCTCTCCAAGCTCCTTGACGAGGTACTCCGTTTTACCAATTCCGACTCCGTGTTCGCCTGTGCCTGAAGGGCAGGGGTTTATAAAAATCAGTATCACATCCGAGGAAACCGCCCAAGACGGTATGCACGCGACGTACATGTCCCGTCCATCGCAATCGCCCGATGTATGAGTCTGTGAACTGCTTCGCTGACCGATTTTAGTTCTTTCTCATCTCGGAAAAGGATGAGTGCGTGGAAGTTGCCTGGAAATTGGTTCAAGATCGTTTTACAGAATCAACGACTTCTGGGCGAAACCCACCATCTCCAACGTGACCGACGATAGTGGATTTAAGCCCAGCCTTTGCAAGATCCCCTTTCGTCTCATATACGAGCTGAGGAAGCTTAGATACCGGCACACTAGTCATTTTATCAGGACCTGTCTTGTTCCCTGTGAATCCCACTAAAACCTACCACACGTCCGTCGTCCAACACTTCATTCCGGGATGAGACGCCATAGTGGATACCAGCGCATATTTCCTGTTCTCCCAAAGATCTTCTGCTTCTTGGTCCGTGGAAGCGAACTCGAAGCGAGTGCTGCCGTGTCTTTGAACGATTTGTTGAACTACTTTTGAGGTCTCGGAGATGGACTCAAGGGAACCTTGTAATTTGAAGAAGAGGGTGTCTTGAACTGGATAAGGCTGCTCGACGATGCCGGCTGTGTTGATGGCGGACATCACTAGAAGGGATGCAGGCATCAGGCAATTACTCATCGATACCAAGAACAGACGAACTGTGATCATCAAGGAGCTCTACGCATTCTAGGGTGGGTGTATCAATGGGCGACTGTACACATGTTAGAAGATGGATACCGACGTATGTGGGGGCCATAAGGCGTGTTGAGTATCTCTTGGACGGCACTGACTGCTTTCTCAACATTCGGGAACTGTGCCATGGCCACCTTTGTCGGTACGCAAGGCGCCAGACGGAGGGTTGCTATGCTCGTCTCAGCAAGAACTCAGAGAGACCGACAGCAAACTTGCCTTCAGTCACAATGCCCAGAGTACCTTCCGCCCCGATGAAGAGCTTAGTAGTGTCGAATCCGGCTGAAGACTTGCGGGCCCTTTGACGAGTCTTGATGACTTTCCCAGAGGGGAGTACAACTGTCTGTTCATCGTTTTCTATGCATGTTTAGAACGAGGCTGCCATAGTGGGCTCACGACGTTGAGGAACCATTCTGCCTTTGCGGTACCGTATCTAACAGCATTCGCTATAGGAGGTTCGAGATGTAGTCGGTATGAAAGGGTGAGGTGCTTTAGACTTACTGCCTGAGCAACCCGTACCAATCATTCCGCCTATGGTCTTCCATAGCAATTACGCCACAGCTTCGTACTCGAAGAAAACACCACTCACAGCACCTGGACCTGGATCAAGCTTAAGACGGTGGTAAGCTTTGACAAGTGGGAGATTTTGAAGTGGCCTACGGGAAAGAAGAGAGGGGTGCCTCTCTTCTTTAGCGTGCGATTAATATCTTCCCATCGAACACCGGCTTGGCACCGAAGGTCCCCGTCGGCCTCTGAGGGAACATTCGAAACAAATGGCGTTACATAAGTAAGTCACCTACCGTTGATCTCTAGTATTTGGTCCATGGCCGACATATCAATACATATACTACCTGAGGGATGCTGCACGAGCATCAAGTCCTTCGGACACAAGTCGAAACAAGAACCAGCCAAGTCTACTCACTCCACTGAAATGACCCTCCAAACTCGTAGCCCCGCTATATGGAACGATCGGCACCCTATGCTTGCGCGAAATATTAACAACCCTGACGACATCCGCCGTGCTCCTCACTTGCACCACGACGGAATGGGGCGAGCTGGGATGGTACGAGTTTTCAGAAGAGCCGTGGATCTCGAGGGTGTCCCGATTCGTTTGGACATGGTGTTCGCCGGGAAAAGCGTGTCGCAGCTCTTCGATGGCCTGTTCAACATCCTCGGGGGTGCCGTAAGAGGATGAGAGGGATATGGGGGTATCAATGGACACTAGAGAGGGATCAGAGTCAAGTTCGGAGTCGAACTGGGAGTCGACGGCTTTCCTCTGGTAGTGAACATGTTTTCCAGAATGGTCCGACTCCAGGCTGGATATAGCGTCTGGTGCATTGTGTACGGCACCCGCCGTCAGAGGGACAAACTCATCGAATGCACCATTGCCAAAAACATAGAAGCCAACTCCGAAGGTAACGAGAGAGCCCATAACGAACTTTCCAACACGAACCGCCTCTTCATGCCAAGACTTCTTTTGAGTGCTGGTCGAAAACGCTGTGCAGCTCCTGGATGGTCCTAGTTTGTTAGTAGTGTTATAGATGAATCGGCGGGCCTGGTCTCTTCTCCACGGAAACAACTTGACCATTGCGCGGGCACGCACATAGACATGTATGGAGGGAGTAATCATGGTCGTCACAGCGGCTTATGAGAAAGATGTATGGGGTGCTTTCGCTCCTACGTAATTCCACTGACCAGCACATACATGAGAAAGTCCACTGGCAGAAGGAAGTCGTTGGTCATCTGATACGTTCAGGGATTGTGAATGAACAAGCTCGAAAGCTGTCAAGTATATCACAATAACATACTGCCGATTCAGCATCAGGCCGTCAAGTAGTGACCATGACCACCGTCCCCCAGTCCAGCTGGCAACAGACTCCAAAACATTGAATTAAATTTTTGACGAGCAGCACTAGAGCGGTAGGTATGATCAAATTTTCAAGTTTTCTCTTGGGACATCCGTAACGGGGGGTACATTTGCGCCAAAACTTTATCGACTGCTATTTTCCTCTCAAAATTTCTTTCATCTCTAACTTGATTGTTCAGTGAAGTGTAGAGCGCAGGAACTCGGATGTCGCGACAAGGTGGAAAGTTGAAACCTTTGAAGGTATATTAACCCTCCGTCTCCGCTCATAACGACCTTATCTCACCGACCCTCTCGACCAACAATCGATGATCCCCCTGGCGACTCGTCTCACCACCACCGACCCACCTATAGGCTCCTAAGAAAGAGCAAAAAGACGAGGACGAGGATGACAAAGCCTTCAAGGAAAAGAAGAAGGCTGAGGAGGCTGCTGTGAAAGCTGCAAGGGACAAAGGTGCGTTCGATTTGGTTTCGTATGTTCCTCGTTCCTGTCACCCTGATGACTTCGTCGACTCGCGAACTTTTTTGTTTTCGGTTGAACCTGTGATTGCCTTGACCATCGATCTATTTCGTGCACGATCATGATACACCCGGGTCTCGAACTCGACTACGAATCTCTCAATCATGCAACGCTTGTTTCTATCATCCGTGAATCCTACGATCGGTGGTGCGATATGGATATGTAGCTGTCAAAGGTATGCGTATATCCCATTCACCATATTGTCGATTCGATAAATATGGAATTGATGATCAGGTGGTC
Source organism: Gyrodon lividus (assembly GCA_014904945.1). Lineage (NCBI taxonomy): Eukaryota > Fungi > Basidiomycota > Agaricomycetes > Boletales > Gyrodontaceae > Gyrodon > Gyrodon lividus. Next base: position 840,748 of record MU127417.1, on the reverse strand, counting down.
CACCTGGTGGAGGTATCAAGAAGTACGTTGACCCCTTCCGTATATCAAGGCCAATTGTAACGGGCGTGATTGCATCGATAGGTCTGGCAAGAAATAGGCGGAATATTCGTAGGAGAGCACGAGGGCGTTGGAGATGACGTGGTGATGTATGATGTGTGCAAATGATCTACCGGAGTGGTGTCTCGTTTCACTCCTTTGTCTGTGTATGTGTGTGCTGTGTGCTGTCCTAATCGAACGCTCATTGTCGCGTCAGTCATAGATAGTTGATGCTGCAAATTCAAAGGTGACCCGAGCCCGCGAATTGAACATTGTCGATGACTGCACTGACGAGAAGCGGACGCCAATTTACAATATTACATCATACACGCACCTCTATAAGTCGTAGACGACGACAACTTCGACCTGAAAGGGTCATCCATGTAATTATGGCGTTGTGAGCAGAGGTGAGTCGTTTGAGAGACGACAGGTGCGTGGCTCTTAGATTCCTTTTCTTTGGCTAATGAAAGTAAAATGAGGCTCATGTGAAACCCAAGTGCTCAACCAGTGCTAATCGGTAAATTCTGGCGTTTTGCAGATCGCCGCGGTCGGCCCGCCTTACAAAGTGCAGCACAACGAGAATTTAATTCACCGATTTCTCATGGCCTCATCGACATTCGTAATATCGACAACCAACCCTGCTGACGTTCATTGCATCAGCACGTGGATTGGCGACGACATTGACATTGTTTGAACAACTTATGGCTTTCATGGCCATTTCGCAAGCTGACCCCTCCCCACTTCCTCTCACGCCGCTCTCAAAGGACGCACACTCAGCTTCGCGCAATCTCACTTGGGCTCGGAAGACAGCTGGGATGACATGGACTTCTGCAACAAGTGCCTGGACTATTTCTGTTTCGGACCATGTGCGAACCGCGAGAGATCCCATCCATGGAAGACAAAGTCGCGTGCTGTGCCCAAGCCCGAGCCTGGGGAGCGCGCGACCTGCAAGGAGGAAAAGAGGAGGGCGAGCGTCTCCAGACATCCAAAGAATACTCGTGCTCGCTCGCAGAACAGTGTGCCTCTATCGCATAACCACGACTCCCAATGGAACCACATTGAGTGTGAGTATCGCGTCACCGTGTTGGATTTGTTTCGTTGTTGTTTTGCTGCTCTGAATTTGTAGTTCCCATACTCTCTGACTTCATTGTCCCCATGTTTTTTTGACTTGTTCGTTAGTTCCTCTGCATAGGAGACTCTCTACTTGTTTTATTTTCGCCATACTAACCTATCCCGATGCCTAGTACTGAAGAGTAGATATGACATACATCCGATAACTCGTGTCAATGTTACTTCGTCCGACCTGGGCCCCCTGATACTCACCACCGCAGGACGAGGTGAACACTCATCCTTGGTTGACAACCTCGAGTCTTCGCTTGACGAGAGGGGGCTTGTTCAAACTCTACATACGCATCACGAATTCGTGAGGTCGACCAGTGTGACCCTCGAATTCATAGTACTTGTCTATCAATCTATTCTCGACTATAATCTGATCAAAGTAAATAACGGCCACACATTGTCCACTTCGTTTCCCTGTTAAATACACACAGAATGAGCACCATTGTGACGATCTCGAGCACAGGCTGGCGCGTCGAGTTGGAACGCGATTGGGATGTACGCCTTCCGTCCTCCAGGTCACTGCTATGCTGAACTGTCCATACATGTAGGTTCTTGGGCCATTCCCAACCCACGCCCGCGAGCAGCACTTTCTTTCCCCTGCATACCCTCTCGATCGTGAGTCTTGTCGTTGTAGACCTCCCATTTCACCTCCGGGTCGTCTATTCATCCCATCCATCCACCCAACCCAGTATCTTCCCCGATCTTAACCACCACTCAACCCTCGATCTACCCCACCTCACTCACACACACCGCGTACGCCTCTTGGTCACGCACAACCGCCGACCTGCATGGCACCATTGTCGTCTCGCATCCTTCTGTGCCCTGGGAACAGATACGCGCGACGGAAGGATGGGCAGGCATTCAACATATGAATGTAGTAAGGGGTTGGCTGTCGGTCCACCCGCCGTCTAGGAGGGAAGAGGGCAGAGACACAGGTGACGGGAGCGTAGACGAATCAGAACCCCTTCTCCGTGCCGACCTTCTCCAAGGTGCTTTCTTCACTATTCTTCCGCCTCCTGATTCTCCGCAAAGGAAGACCAACTACGTCCCGGAATGGCACCCCGGGAATGTATATGCGATGGAGAGGGCCCCGGCACAGTTCATCAGGTTCCCTGTGTCGCCTGCGCGGAATGGGAAAGGTACAAGGTACGAGGTGATTATATGCGGGGCATATGAGGTACAGTGATCTCGTCGTTTGTCCAAGAGTTGATCTGGTCCTCATAGACGTGATTTCTCCTTCTCATGCTCGTGTTCCTTTTCATTCGTTCATCCTCACCGGTGCAAACCCACTTAGATCCGCCTCTTTGGAGACCCCAATGTCTACTCCTCCCCTTATCCGATCCTCACGCTCAACTTCTCCGTTGCCCTTGAATTCCCTTGCGCCCCCGCTCCCTTGTTCCAAACTACACGGACTCAAATTTCCGTCGAAAGCTCACCCATTCAACACATCCCCACACATTCGATAACCCCTCATATTGTCGACGGTACCCCGTTTGGAGAGGCGATTGGCATTGGGATGCGGTGTCTCGATTTCGCGCATTGGGCTGCTGCCGGGTTCGCACAGTCTTCCTGGGCCAATCACGACAACACAGGCACCACAAAACTAGACTTTGGAGATGATGAGGGGCAAAGGTACTGGTCTATTGTCAGCGCCCGTCTCAACCCTGGTCTTAAGCCCCTTCCGCCCTCGTTGTCCCTTGCACTGCTCGATGGCATGCCTATACGCATAGCACCGACACAAATGCGCGTCATACCGCTGCGGTTGTTAATATCTTCATTCGAACGTATACCGGAGGACGTAGTGGAGTTGGACGTAGAGCTTACATGCGTGTCTTCTTCCTCCATGTCCTTCTTGGAACCAACCGCCGAGCTACCCATGGCTCATAGTCCTACTTCAGTCCACCCGGTGGCCCAGGAAACGTTCATACTCCGAACCTCTCTACCACTCACGCATATTCCACTTTGGACGGAAACGGAGCATATCCCCATTCGTGCGACATATTTCTTTGCGGGGTCGATGGTCACCGCGTTTTCAGTGAAGCCCCCTAGGAAGGCGTTTGGTGAGGTTATCTGCGGACAGGACGACTGGAGTGACACAAGAAAGAGGTGTAGAGGGAACGAACCCATTCTCGCGCTTCGTAAGTCTGAAGCTCAGGCCGATGCCAAGATTGGGCCCCAGGGTTTGACCGACTGATGCGAGGAAATGTAGATGGCGCAGGCGTGGACATCCTCACTCAATCTTTTTGGGCTGACTCGCTTATGCGCCAGAAGTATGCGTGGGTGGTGATACCCCAGGGACGGACTGCTTGGGTGAGTTTATACCATCATAGTACTCCATTCCTCATGCTATCGTCCAAACATTCTCACCCTTATCTTCACTCTTCTGGTGGTAACAACAGGGCCTCGACTGGCATGGACCCTCTACAGCCGACGCATTCACAGCCGTCTCCGCCCTCTCTCACATTCTCTCTACCTCCGGTTTGGGTCGCTGGAAGGAGTGGGGTTTCGATCCTGGAACGCGCGTCGTCCTCATGGGTCACTCGAATGGTGGACAGGGAGCTTGGTATATGGCTAGTAGGTGGCCCGACCGGGTATGTGCGGGTGAGTCATCTCGTCTCGTCTTCTTGCCAACTCTTTTCGATGTCGGAGTCCATGCTGATTCGCATCGGATGTACTTCCAGTAATCCCAGCAGCGGGTTACATCAAATCCCAGGCTTACGTTTCGTGGTGTATGAGCCGTTTTGCGCACTTTGTTGACCCAGCTTTACGTGCTGTGCTCGATAGCTCACTCACACCAGACGACAATGACTTGTTTTTGGGGAACCTGGTGGGGATGCCTGTGTTGGCTATACATGGGTGAGTTAACCACGGATCACCAAGAAAAAAGAGATATAGCGTCCTTTCATTGCATTCGCCGCTAAATGACGGTGTTACCCCTGACAGGGGCGCAGATGATAACGTTCCACCATGGCATACACGCGAACAAGTGGGGACATTGAAGACCTGGCGCTCTGGCGCGGATGTTACGTGCGTGCTTCTCCCTTTCGTGTTTAATTTGATGGTTCTGTCCTAATTGACCAAATGCTTTCGCTGCTTTTTCCCGATGCACTCATTGTTTGCTCTAGGTACCACGAAGATCCTGGCCAACCTCATTGGTATTTCGACATCCTATTCAATAAGCACGTACAAATATTTTTGGACCGGGTGTATTTCCCTCCGTCTCCGCCAGTGTCCGCACCCCCTGCAAGTATCGGCGGGGTGCCGGACAGAAAGCACGTGTACACAGAGGCAGCAAATTCCCAGGAAGGAGAGACGAAAAGTTTCACCCTCACTGTTGCAGTCCCCGCTGAGAGCGGGTCGATGGATGGATGGCAGATATGTGCATTGAATGTACCGGGATTGTGAGTATTTTCGCTTTCGCGTTCTAGTTGTTCCGCTCTGTTCATTAACATACTACGCTAAGGCTTGCCCGTCTCCAAGTAGTGAAGCCCCCGAATGGGCATACTTCGATACGCACGACCAATATCTCGGCATTCTCCCTTGACTTGAACATCTGGTTCACCGTTTGTGGCGAACTGGTAGGCCTCGAGAACACGACGACGGCGCTGACGGTTGACGGCGAAGATATTCGAGTGGATGTAGGCGGCATGGGCTATTCAGACAGTACGATATTGTTTATGAGGGATGTGAAGATGTATAAGCCTTCTGCAGGGCTTCGATGCAAGCCAACTTGGAAGGTATGCGGCTTATTCACATGCGTGGCATCGCTCAATTGCTACTCCTCAAATATCTCGCATGCTCAAACATGGATCAGATCCGCCTTTGCCCCAACCAGTTAGTTCATGTACCTCATATCCCCGTCCCGCTCCAGCCATCGCAGCGCCTGCAAGCGATTCTATCCACACACGCTCCATTAACCTTGCTGGTCCCAACCCTCGCACCCTCGCCTGAGCTTTCAGCGGCGTTGAGAATTGCGCATGCATTACAGCTCTTCCATTCGCTCGATACACAGATTGTAAGTGTGCGTGAGGTCGCCGAGGCTGGAGGAGACGTCGGGTCCGGAAACCTAGTCGTCATTGGTTGTGCCGAAGAGTCGCTCGTCCAGGGGTGGCTAGAGCGTATGAGGAGCATATGGACTTACAGAGATGGCGCATGGCGGATCGACGAGAGGAAGTTCGAGAGGCCATCTTCAGGTAAGTAACAGTCCCACCACATCTGTCATCAGGGTGGTCCGCGATTCTTCCGTCCATGAAAACTCTTTTCTTTGTCATATCATCCCCCTATCTCTGGTGTCAATCCCGCCAGGGTGCTGACTTCCCCCCCGCATAGCAATTTTGTTCCTCCAACAACACCCGTACAACCTTAGGGCTATCTCGCTCTTCCTCCAGTCAACAGATACCTCTGGCCTGGAGCGCGCCGTTCGCCTCTTCCCCATTCGTACGGGTGTGCTCTCCCCAGACTGGTTAGTGGTGGACGGTCGAGCAGACAAAATAGGGGCAGCGGCCGTGGAGGGCGCGGGGTACGTCCTGTTCATTTACGTGGCATGTGGCACTCGATACTCACATTTTTTGTACCATCTCACCAGTGTCTACGGATGGACACTCGATGATGACCAGCACACATCCACCATGCCGGGGAAGTGGATCTGGAACGAACGCATGTCATGGATTGATTAGCATAAGTGCCCATATGTTTGCTGTACATAGTACCGTAGGATGGTAACAAGATTCTTTAATCGGCTTGAACAACGGACACTTGCAGGAGATGGCAAGAATGTGAGACATAAAGGAGAATCACGATGACCGTGCTAATAAGCGTGCTGTGTGCAAGTGTACGGAGGGGAGATTTCGATATAATCAAAGTTCACGTGTTACACCTTGTTCAACACTTGAATAGGGTGGAAAGTTGTTACAATACAGTGAGTTGCAGGTGAAAAAAGAGACACAGACAGACAGAAAAAGGCACTGAAAAGAAGAAGAGAAGAAAACCCAAGGAGAAACAGATATGTGCGACAGATAGCAGCGACAAAAGACAGAGCGAGTCTAGGATTGATAGATGGACCTCGCGACCTGGTGATCGTACGTTCCATCAGCGCCCTGACTGGGCGTCAAGGACAGCGCGGTACTCACACTCTCAAGAAGCATGGTGACTTCGGGAGCAACACGGATAAACTCCTTGTTCCAGAATTCGTATTTCTGGTTCTTGAGAAGCTCGATGAAGGTGACCAGCGCCCCCCATGGGTGAGGACGATGAACGATGAAACGTTCCAGAAGGACCCGGGCCATCACCTCACGGAAGCGATCGTCCTTGACCTCAAGGAAAAGGTGGAAAAGGAGCGAGGAGAACCAGTGGGTATGGGCGTTGGGATATCGCAGGTGGAGCACCATCGAGCTCAGGAGGTGGTGTTGTCCTGAAGGTTCGAATAAATACAGAGAAGGTCCATCAAATAAAAATAGCTCACCTTCAACGTCTAAATTAGCAGCTAGATACTGTAGAGCAACGACCCCAGGGTCGCTTGGGATGAAGACAGACGACCCGCTCCGCGCCTTCGCCTGGGCAACCGACGAGACTCCGATGTACATTACCAAAGAGTTAATGAGAGGAAGATTGTAGGTTTCGGTGGCGCCTTCCGGAACCACCGATAACTTCAGGCGATCTCTGAGCGAGGCAAGGAATGCAAGGGTTCCGCGGTTGAGGAGGTACTGGTCCAAACTGTTTCTGAGGTCGGCACTTTTAAGGCCCGAGGCGAAGTCGGACAGGATGGGTGGTATGGGACCCATTTCAGGCATGGCGTCGAGTTTGGTGTTGCGCAGGTGGGGGTCAGGGAGGACGACGGAGAGAGGGAATGCGCTGAGGATGATGTTGCGGAGTTGGATGCAGCGGGGAGGGATGGCATCGCAGAGACTGAAGTAGTGTTCACTGAGGAACTCAGGGAAGTCGTGAAGGAGAACTAAAAGTAGGCGGAGAGTGCCTCTGTACAAGTCACGAGCTGCAAGTTGAAGATCTGCTTCCTTGAGGAATGGCGCCAAGAACTTGAAGAGAGACAGCAGCAACTTGTGAAACGCAGACCAGCCCTCTCGGTGCTCGGACAGGAGCAACTTTGGCATGAAATGCCTGTGAGAAACAAGACACAACCAGGAGAAGGCAAAGCCAGGGAAGTATGTGGGCTGCAGAGAGCTGAAGGTGTCACTAAAACATCACAATCAGCATCTATAAAGCCTCTCCACAGAACAAAGTACCTGATAGCAATCAAAAGCTGGAAGTATGCAGATCCAAGGTGCGCCTCCATCGAGTGCAAATCATTGATAAGACTCGAGAAAAACCTGAAGAACGGTTTCTGCTGAAACATCACCCCTTGGTCCTCGTGCATATTGGCCAGAACGAGGACAAAGATTGATAGGATTTTTGTGAGGTAGTGCACTTTGGCCTGGTCGTTATTGACACCAGAAGCATCCCCATGGTACTTGATGATATAGATAATCAAGCGCGACATCGCATCGAGTGCTTGGAAAGCATAATCGAACTCTCCAGCGGCGATGCATTTGAGGTAGCTATTAACGCTCGATTCGGCGCAGACACGGAAGAAAAACGAAGACACGTCCTCGACTTTCAGGATGCCTTGTTTGGTCAGTTGGGTAATGTAGGGAACGAAAGCCTTTTCTGGGGAGTGAGAGCGCTGGAAGATAGTGACCCATTGCTGGAACCAGATGAATAACTTCTCCCTGAGCTGTTCGGTCTCAGGCTTGACAGAAGGCTGTCTGATGACAACACCCTCTGAGGCTAGGCCAGTGCTTGGTCTCCTCACTACGCCACGAAGGTCGTCCAGGAGTCGTTGGACGCTTTCAAAGTCACATTAGTCAATGATATGAAAATTGCGCGAAATGGGTACGTACTCTTCGTTGGCTTTGCTAGCTTGGGAGAGTTGTCCAAGAACCTCAATCGTGTATGTCAACTGGCTTTGGGATGCGACAGGCGGGTCACCAGACAAACACTCCCGAACGAGACCAGCCGCGAAGCTCTGCAAGGTCGGACGAGGGTCCTGGAACAAGCTCTTGGCCAACTGCTGGTCCTGGAGCGAAGTATTCACCAAGCCACTGCGGAGGAGGGTGACTGTCACCGAGATGTTGAGCTTGCGCTGTATCCACCTCAGTATTGGTGCAAGCAGGTGCGACGGAGAGCACTCACCTCATCCTCGGCATACAAAAGCCAAGTAATAGCCTCCTTGGCAACGTCCTCAAAAGTGTGGCAAAGCTGATCCAGCAGCGCAACATAGATCTCTCTGCCAAGCTGTGAAGACGTCTTATATAACAACTGCACGATCTTCTGAGAGATCAACAGCGGGGTACGGTGACGGTCCACAGACTCAGCGGCGATGAAGAGAACTTGGCGGACCAAGTGACGAATATCATGATTGGACGGAAGGGCTGAAAGAGAAGGGATTGGCAACTGGATGATGAGGCTCTCCAAGTCCCTGATGGTGATCTGGAAATACAAGTTAAGAATGAGTGCGCAAGATTGGTAATGTGAGCCGAACCGTGAACCGCTCCATTGCTTCTTGGTGGCTCAAAGGACCATGAGGGCCCACCCCCTGATCAGGTGCAGGAGATGCATCGTAGACAGCCGGATTAAGGTCGGCACGAGAATACGACATTGTCGAGCCAGGTCGACTCATCGTAGTCGGGCGGCGTTTGGGGTCGAGAGCTGTACACACCATCAGCAATGTGACAAATCAGTGCTCAGAAGGTACTCGCAAAAATCCTCATATACAGCAACTTGGTGAGGCTGCAGACCCGTGGCTTTGATGCGCAAAGGATCCGGGAGACCCGCCGAGAAGTTTGTGGGAGGAGCAGTGGGGTCCCAGAATGCTGGACCATTGCGAAGTTCTCTGTGCCTACGACGAACTTCATACGAAGCCGCAAAGCCCTCATCTACATCAGCCACTGCGCGTTCCATGGCAGCTTTCTCGATAGCAGAGCACGCGACTTCAACATTGTCTGCTACTAGGATAGAGAGCACCTGCTCGGATATCACTTGCTCACTGAAACCATGCTCGACGAGGGCCGTGCGCAAGTGTCCACCAAGGTTGCTCTTCAGAGGCTCTTTGCAGGTCACCAAGGCGAGACTTCCGGCAAGTTTCTGAGCCATCAGATGCCCTGCCTTGCGTAGCTTGTCCTCGCTAGCCTCCGTAGCAAAGTCCTTTGTGACGAGCTCACGGGTCGAAATGCCAGCAATCGTAACCGAGCGTTCGACAACAGGCACAATAATCTACGAAAGACCACAGTTGAAACCTCAGACATGCCTATGTTGATGATAAGATAGGACATACCTCACGAACCGAACGATCAACAGCCAGCTGTATAGCCCTCTTGAACGAGTGATTCACATGCAAGGGAGCAAGCTGAGGGCTGATGATGGTACTGGACGCCAACCCAGCCAAAATTGACTCTATATGCGCTCCAATCGCCCTCTGGTTCTCCGTTGATGCCGCTGAACCAAGCGACATGACTTGTCCTTCGCTCTGCATCGCCCCAGCCTCGAACCCATTCATAGGCAACGTGTCAATTTCATTGACGTAGTCAGGTAGACCGGGTGCGGGCGCAGCAGCGTCAGCCGTGGGCCGGTTGCGGAGAATGGTGGTCGCTTCGACGGTATCAAGGTCAATCTCGAGCCCTTTGCACAACACCTCGATCTCAAACTTCAGGTTCAGCTTGAGATCAGCAAAGTGGTAGAGCTCAGCAAGGAGTGAGATAACAGCCATGAGCCACGGGTTCGGGGGCTTGAACACTTTAGATTTAGCACAAGGCTCAACAGTCTTGCACACAAACGGAATGGCCACGATCAGCCGACCACTGTCGTAGCCTTCTACAAGGAGATCTTTGAAGGAAAGGTTTTTGTGACGAATAGGCTTGTCCCTCGCAAGTGTGATAGTCCCGAGCCAACATCCAAGGTTCTTCAAGATCGAACGCTCAGAAGTGACCTGCATCGTTTTTTCGCTGTTGAGCATCGTCGCAGACCTGATAAATGTCTCCTGGAGGATGAGTCTGGACAATTGTTGCTTGTCGAGAGCATCCAGGAAACGAAGGTAGAGTTGATGGTTATTGGGCTCTGCACTGATTCGCTGGTTTACCAAATAATTAGCGAACCACCTCGCAAACGCATCGTCGAAATGCTCTTTCATCTCCGCAAGCTTTGCATCAAAGTTGCTCGGTGCGAGATTGTTCACGATGAAGAGAATTTTGTCGGATAGCTCCTCGGATGGCTTGACGATCTCGCTATCCATCTTGTCGGGTTGGATGGCAGTGAAGACTGGGGCTGGGTCAGCCGTGAGACCAGATGACAACCCTCGCATATCTGCAGTGCTCAACGACCCATCTGCTCCGGCAGCGATTGCGCGATGAATAATGGCCGCAAGGTCGGGACGGGCCTCCATCAAATGCGGGATCCTAAGCAGTGCCTGACAAAGAGGCTGCCACTCCGCAAGACGCGTCTCGAACCTCGCAAGAGCCTGCAATCCGAACTTGAACAAGTTCGTCTCAGAGGGACAGCTCAATGCGTCGACGACGTAACGGATGGCGATGCCCAACGGTATGAAATCGACCAGTTCATGATGAATTATAGAACCAAAAAGGTAGCCAGTCATAGCAAGTTCGCGGGCAGGGTAGTAGGACTGGAAGAATTTGTATTCGTCGAAGAGGAAGTGGAGCATGCAGGAGAAAATTTCTTGATCCCTAGAGTCGGAAGAAGCTTTGCTGCGTTGAAGAAGGGAGATAACTTCGTCGATAGTCGTTTGTTCGTCGTACATTTGTTTGTAGATGCCATCAACCTCAGCTTCAATCTCAGCGGAGTAGCTGACGACAGCGAAACCAGGCTCAGTGTCTGCGCCGGGAGTGAGATTCATAAGGCGGGGATGAATTTGGAGGCAAGCATTGCGGACTTCGAGGCAGTAGTCGATGTCCTCGCGGGGCATTTTGGCGGAGCTAGATAATGGAATTGACGACGAGTCTGGTATGCAACAGAATATGACACTTACTTGTTGCGGAGTGTACGCAGGAAAATGGCGATAGTTTGAGGATTGAGGGGCATCGTGCGATTGTCCACGGAGGGATCCGACATCCTCGAGACTTTCTCGCTCTCCATCTTGACTTCCAAGAAGACAATCATGGAACGAAGGAATTCGGCACCGTGAGCCGTCACGTTATCAGCTAGCCATTTGTCCAAGTTCAGGTACTCTCGACGAGAAGCCAGTGCCGCGACGTCAAGAGCGAAGGTAAAGGGTCGAACTTCCAAAAGATTCTCCAAAATCTGTTGGAGATTAAGATGCGACCTGAGCGGTACAAGTAGCCCTTACTTTGAGGTCCTGCGCAACGTCCAAAACTCTCGTGATGTTGGATGGGCTTTCGTCATAGAAATCGCGGAAGGCATCCAGAAGATACGTGGGTTCAATTTGCCAGAGTCGCATGAAAACGAGTTGGTGGTTCGGGTGACCTGCTAAGAACATAGCCAACAACTTGCGAGAGTACTCGAGACGAATGTCATTCCAGCTCTGGTCCTGTAGTGACACACCTAAGGAGACCAATAACAAGCGAGGGGAGGCTGAATAACATACCGGGACCTGCAGCAGGCCCATGTGGACCAACTCCGCACTAATCTTCAGCGCCTTGTCCAGCATCTCACGTACGCAATTCCGAATATCCGCATTGTCCGAATCCGCGAGCCGGATCAGAACCTCGAAAAGATCCAGAGAATTCCACGTGTGCCCCTGAACGTTGGCCGCTAGCGACTTAATCGTGGGACTCGCGGCAGCTACGTCCTCCACGGTAACTATCCTACGACCAGGCAGGGAAATAAAATTGAAGGTGTCTGCGGGCAAGGATAGGAGGGCATCGAGGAGCTTCAGCTGGTACAACGAGTTATTCCACGTTCCCCAGAACCCAGTCACCGCGTGAGGCTCAGCGTCACGTGGGCAGTTGAGGAGGATAGCTATGAGCAACTTCAAGGTCGCAGTATCAACACCGTGACGATCCAGCCAATCAAACGCTTTGATGACGTTGGCCCAGTTAAGGTTGACATGCTGCAAAAAAGTAAGAGAACTACCACGACCATTTTTCCCAAAGTCAGGACTTACGAAGCTACTTAAAGCCCTTACTAATGCTCCTACATCACACAGGGTCGTGCCTTCGGCAGCCAACCGAGCTAGACTCGACATGATTTCCACAACTTGGGCATCCCGCGGAGGATGAGCATCGGAGATGCCGAACCGCAGAAGAAGCGCGCGAACGGTATCAGCATCGTTGGTGATGTCTGGACCTAGTTGAATCAGGGTCTGAACAAGTGATGTGCCAGGCGGCAGGCTGCGGAAGCGAGTGCTATCAGTCATGATAGCTCACGAAAACGAAAAGACGCATCGTGTGGCGTACCTCAAGGTGGGGAAGATGCGTTGTAAGATAGGAGCAACGATCTCTGAACCATACTTAGCTTGTGCAGCCGCAATGAGGGCCTGACGCTGTGTGGCATCCAACACGGGGGTTTCCGAATTGGAGTCAGACAACAGGTTCGACATGAGTTTTGCAATTTGTTGAGGGGAGAGATCGGCGTGGTCAAAGGAAGGGTGTTGGCAGAGGGACAGGACAGCGTTTTCGAAGTCGATACGGATGAGGGCAGCGGCCTGAGTGGCAAGCTCCTTTCGGGTAGAACCAGCAACAATTGACGATGCCAAAACCAGTCTCTCCAATGGACGCAGAGAAACACGATCTACAAATCGCAGGAGATCAAAGTGCCTTAGGGCGTCCCCTTCGCCCTTGTCTATACCGTCGCGGAAGCGGTCTGCGAGAAAAGGGTCACGGGCAAGGCGCTGAGTTTCCTGGACAAGAAGACGAAAAGTCAAGGCAGTAGAGGTGTCGAACGCAGAAGGAGGAGCAGTTGAAGCCAGACGACCTTGTGAATGGACTATGAGGCGACGTATGAAATGGAGGTAGGTGTCAAGCCCGTGCTGCTCTGAGAGCTGGGAGGCGGTGTAACACAGTAAGTAAGCAATAAACGAGATGAAAGCAAGAAGACGGGTGAGGACGTACCGAACGAATTTCGAGTTGGTTCCTCTCGAAATTGTCCTCTGTGAGGGTAGAGAGCAAGAAGACAATTTGAGCCTTTACGATTGTGTGTATGTTGGCGTTTGGAGGATTATCCATCGCCGACGACCTGGCTGAAGACTCCGGTCGTCGATTGACGCTTCCACCAGCCGACGCCGTTTTGAATAGGGAGCACTGTTCGAGGGTAAAACACGTAGGCCGGAGTACAACACCAGCCTGGATTGACAATCTCAATTCTACAGCAGTGCGCGGACAGAGGTGGCAATATTGAAACTCCGCTCACATTTCGAAGCGGAGATACTCTCTGCCGAACAAGCCGATCGAAGCTTGCTATACTCTCAACATCGGAGACGATGTCCTCTTGTCTCAAGTTTCAACACCACCTCAGCTAGTTCCGCAAACGCGGAGATGGGCAACATGATCTTCAATTCCTTCCACTGTTTACAGATGGTAGTACTCCATCAACCACAAGATTAATTTTAAAGCATCTGCAAAAGCTGCTTGGGAAATAGACTTATAACAAAATCAAAGCAGGAGCAGTAGCTGGGCACTGTGTTTATATTACTCCCAGCGACTGGAAGCTACTTGTATGTATCCTCGATGAGTTCTCTTCGAATGCGGGGTTCTGAGTAATTTCGTAGTACAGTAGACTATCTCATAATGCATACTAGTATGCATCATGAGATTACTACAAAAACCCAATGGCTGGTGATGAAGGTGTAGCAAAATTACTCAATGTGTTATGAGATTTTTTATGCATTATGAGATAGTCTACTGTATACCTAATGGCTGCCAGAGAGGTACCTGCTAATGACTTTGGTGTACTCTTGTTCCCTTGACCAACTGACCTTCACTGATCATGTACAAAATTGAGCACATAGATTACAATCTCGTTCAATTCATGGTGCTACTATTTACAGGATTTATTTGTTGAGGCATCAAACAAGGTAGAGAAGCATACCTGCCAAGCAAATTGATTAGGTGTAAATTAACCCTTTGTCAAGTCTGGGTTCAATCTGGGAATTCCCGGAAAAGTCCGGAGCACACAGAACGGCAGAGTCGGTCGGGAATCCCTGAGGGGGGTCGGAGGGGCAAGGCTTTGGCTTCAGCTTATGTGCTGTGCCCCTGTATGAGTTCTGTTCCTTAATTTCAAGGCAGAGGGTCGGAAGACAATCCTAAGGTCAACTTAAGGACTGAAAGGGGTTTCAGAGTGAAGTGGGGACTTCGCAGGATAGAACGGGATTTAGTTGATATTTATTTGAACTAAGGAAATATCAGAGAGTACAAGCAGGTTTATATACTGAAGAGTCCAGAAGATATAAAGCTGTCAAAGTATGTTGGACAAATTGGAGTTTCGGGTTTCCAGAACAAAGTAGGGGATGAATCAGAATGG